>CM060668.1:3844037-4176537 GCA_030686955.1 Odontamblyopus rebecca
GTCTGTACTGTGTATATGTGTAATATACGGGAAAAATCAGAGATCAACACAAAAGAACGACACAAAAAAGCAGAATTAACGGACGGAACATCTAAAACTGCATCTTAAACCTGATTATGATAAAAGAAACTGATCATAATATTTAGTCAGTATCGTTCTGCTTTGTTTTAATTTGTCGCTGTGGGGGAGCTGTGTGTGTGTGTGTGTGTGTGAAAATATTCAAATGCAATAAAAACATTCATATTTTTTAAAACTCTAAAGACTTTAACAAAGGCTCCATCAGCTCATGAACAAATCCAGGACCCCGAAGCTAAATTCTCATCAGAAACACAGTGTAATGGTCCTTACACTGCACTTCAGGTCCTTATTTCGCACTTTTATGCACAAAATCGTTTCCTTTTTCATAATTAAAAGCCTCGTTCACCTAAAGTCCGGTCGGAGCTGTTCTTTATTCTGACTCCACGCTCATTTTACACTCACACAAACACATAAATAATAAACGGGAGGGCATCTGGAATACAAATGTAGGGAAAAATGTGCCAAAAAATGCATTAATATCCACGTTTTTTAGTTAGAACCGGCGCAAAATCTGCCAAATGTGAAAATACATCTGGCTGCACTTTAAAAAAAATAAGAAAAACAACAACTTTTTGCACTTAAAATAAGAAACAAAATCAAAAAAACACTTATTCCACTGGCAAATCATTTTGTACTTGTCCAGTTGAATCTGCGCAAATAAATTTTTTACGTTCCGAGATGTTGTTTTTTTACAACAGAAAAGCACATTTCTGGAAAAGGAGTCAGAAGAAAAAAAAAAGTTTATTAACCCTGTTCGTGACGTCGCTTCATAAATAGAAAAATGATGCGGTTTCTTCTGTAAACTGATGACGAAACTTTACAAATATTTACATAGAGCAAAATAAATGACAAACTGTGCAAACGAAATATAATCCGAACCCAATTCTTTCTCTTTTTGTGTATTGTGCTGAATTATGGTCACACAAACTAATAATAATCATGAAGAAAAGACAGAAGTTTATGGTTCATGATCGTCTTAAAATGAGCAAAATTAGAATGAAGAATGTAAAGATTTTAAAATGTTCTTTTCTGTTTATGGTCGTACAAACTAATAATGTTAACGAAAAGACAGAATAAACCACAATAAAATAAAATCTCTAATCCAGGCCAGAAAAATACGGCAAAATAAAGTTCAAATCTGTCGACTTTTTTTAGTTTTTTGCCAGTTTTCCGAGTGGCTTCTTCAGTTCTGACAGGACTGAAGAAACTGCTGCTGTGTTAAGGACCACACAGAGCAAAAACTGGAGGGTTAAAGTTCCAGGGTAAAATATTTCAGAGTTGTTTTTAACTCAAAAAGTGTTATTTTGACTATTTGAAAGTTAAATGGAGGTTTGAGCTGGGGTTATTTGAGTTGATATGGTTAAAGTTAATTCAACTCAAGTGTTAATCCAATTTCCCTTAGTGTTAATTCAACTTCCTCTAGTGTTAATTTAACTTTCCTTAGTGTTAATTCAACTTCCTCTAGTGTTAATCCAACTTCCTCTAGTGTTAATTTAACTTTCCTTAGTGTTAATTCAACTTCCTCTAGTGTTAATCCAACTTCCTCTAGTGTTAATTTAACTTTCCTTAGTGTTAATCCAACTTCCTCTAGTGTTAATTTAACTTTCCTTAGTGTTAATTCAACTTCCTCTAGTGTTAATCCAATTTTCCTTAGTGTTAATCCAATTTCCTCTGGTGTTAATTTAACTTTCCTTAGTGTTAATTCAACTTCCTCTAGTGTTAATCCAACTTCTTCTAGTGTTAATTTAACTTTCCTTAGTGTTAATCCAACTTCCTCTAGTGTTAATTTAACTTTCCTTAGTGTTAATCCAACTTCCTCTAGTGTTAATTTAACTTTCTTTAGTGTTAATTCAACTTCCTCTAGTGTTAATCCAATTTTCCTTAGTGTTAATCCAATTTCTTTTAGTGTTAATTCAACTTCTTTTAGTGTTAATTAAACTTCCTCTGGTGTTAATTTAATTTTCCTTATTGTTAATTCAACTTCCTCTAGTATTAATCCAACTTCCTCTAGTGTTAATTTAACTTTCCTTAGTGTTAATCCAACTTCCTCTGGTGTTAATTTAATTTTCCTTAGTGTTAATCCAACTTCCTCTGGTGTTAATTTAATTTTCCTTAGTGTTAATTCAACTTCCTCTAGTGTTAATCCAATTTCCTCTAGTGTTAATTTAATTTTCCTTAGTGTTAATCTAACTTCCTCTGGTGTTAATTTAATTTTCCTTAGTGTTAATCTAACTTCCTCTGGTGTTAATTTAATTTTCCTTAGTGTTAATCCAAGTTCCTCTAGTGTTAATCCAATTTTCTCTAGTGTTAATTTAATTTTTCTTAGTGTTAATCCAACTTCCTCTAGTGTTAATTTAACTTTCCTTAGTGTTAATCCAACTTCCTCTAGTGTTAATCTAACTTTCCTTAGTGTTAATTCAACTTCCTCTAGTGTTAATTTAACTTTCCTTAGTGTTAATCCAATTTCCTCTGGTGTTAATTTAACTTTCCTTAGTGTTAATTCAACTTCCTCTAGTGTTAATTTAACTTTCCTTAGTGTTAATACAATTTCCTCTAGTGTTAATCCAACTTCCTCTGGTGTTAATTTAACTTTCCTTAGTGTTAATCCAACTTCCTCTAGTGTTAATTCAACTTTCCTTAGTGTTAATCCAACTTCCTCTAGTGTTAATTTAACTTTCAATAGTGTTAATAGAATTTCCTCTGGTGTTAATCCAATTTCCTCTAGTGTTAATTTAATTTATTTTAGTGTTAATCCAACTTCCTCTAGTGTTAATTTAACTTTCCTTAGTGTTAATTCAACTTCCTCTAGTGTTAATCCAACTTCCTCTAGTGTTAATTTAACTTTCCTTAGTGTTAATTCAACTTCCTCTAGTGTTAATTTAACTTTCCTTAGTGTTAATCCAATTTCCTCTGGTGTTAATTTAACTTTCCTTAGTGTTAATTCAACTTCCTCTAGTGTTAATCCAACTTCTTCTAGTGTTAATTTAACTTTCCTTAGTGTTAATTCAACTTCCTCTAGTGTTAATCCAACTTCCTCTAGTGTTAATTTAACTTTCCTTAGTGTTAATCCAACTTCCTCTAGTGTTAATTTAACTTTCCTTAGTGTTAATCCAACTTCCTCTAGTGTTAATTTAACTTTCCTTAGTGTTAATTCAACTTCCTCTAGTGTTAATCCAACTTCCTCTAGTGTTAATTTAACTTTCCTTAGTGTTAATTCAACTTCCTCTAGTGTTAATCCAACTTCCTCTAGTGTTAATTTAACTTTCCTTAGTGTTAATCCAACTTCCTCTAGTGTTAATTTAACTTTCCTTAGTGTTAATCCAACTTCCTCTAGTGTTAATTTAACTTTCCTTAGTGTTAATCCAACTTCCTCTAGTGTTAATTTAACTTTCCTTAGTGTTAATCCAATTTCCTCTGGTGTTAATTTAACTTTCCTTAGTGTTAATTCAACTTCCTCTGGTGTTAATTTAACCTTCCTTAGTGTTAATCCAACTTCCTCTGGTGTTAATTTAACTTTCATTAGTGTTAATCCAACTTCCTCTAGTGTTAATTTAATTTTCCTTAGTGTTAATCCAACTTCCTCTAGTGTTCATTTAACTTTCCTTAGTGTTAATCCAATTTCCTCTGGTGTTAATTTAACTTTCCTTAGTGTTAATTCAACTTCCTCTAGTGTTAATTTAACTTTCCTTAGTGTTAATTCAACTTCCTCTAATAACTTTCTTTTCACGACATTTGCATCAGTTCTGTTTTATTTTATTTTGTATCTAAACTCAGACTTAAATTTTATTGATCCACAAGAGAATTTATTTGGACACAGGAGCTCAAAAATCACAATATTTAGAAGTTATTGTGATGTTATTGTGTCATATTGTGTCATTGCGCAGCAAGAAGGTTGCGGGTTCGATCTCCGGGTCGCCCGGGCCTTTCTGTGTGGAGTTTGCATGTTCTCCCCGTGTCTGGATGGGTTTCCTCCGGGTACTCCGGTTTCCCCCATCAACCTAAAACATGCAGCACCCCTATGAACTAACATCAAGGACCATGTTGTCCACCCTCCTGTGGGCTCACCACCTGCAGAGGGGTTCATAGGGGGGGTCAGGTGCTGCAGCAAACTCCCCCGCAACCCAGCCGGATTAAGCGGGAGAAGATGGATGGATATTGTGTCATAAGTCGCAAAAATGACGAGAGACCGGTGTCAAATGAGGCATAATTGTGTAAATGTAAATGTACAAAATAAAATAAAATTAAGAAATAAAGTAATACAAATAAATAAGGAAAAGAGAGAGAGAGAGAAAGATATAAAGGAAATAAATGTTTTCGGTCCATAGAGCGTGTGGACTGAGTGTGACGTCTCCACAGTGTTGCCACGGTTACAGGCTCCATATATGGAAATCCGACCGCGAGTCTCATAGCAACACAAGAGCCAATCAGGATTTACCTGATTCTGCAGAAGAAGAATCTTTGAGCTTTTATCATCAAACTTTAAATAGTTTAAGTCACTGATTTATGTTGTTTGTTCTGTTACGTACGAACAACAATATTCACAATTTTACCAAATTCACTTTACTTTATGCTTGTTAAATTCTGCTCGTTCAGATTCTAGTAACGTTAGTATTGTAATTGTTTGAGATATTTTCTCATTTTATTTCTAAAATAGTCGCTCGGGGCAGGAAAGTGGGAAGGAAACTTACTTAGCAACGAAGCGCCCGAGCTGTCAATCAAATCTGTTGCTAACGCTAGGGGGAGGGACCTCAGGGAATGAAGGCGTCTGATTGGTCCGTTAATTATGTTCATATCTTGATTTAGGAACAAAACAAAGAAATAAAAACATCAGGATCCTGTGTCGCGGCTTCAGACGAACAATTTAAGACCAAAAAGTCGAGGCTCAAAGCAGCAGGTCCAGAGAGAGGAGCCAGAAGAGACTAAGTCAACAGGAAAAAGGGAGAGAAGGAGCCGGAAGAGCCTCCTGGAGCACTTCCTGTTTGGCACGCGGCGGCTAACGGGTTAGCTTAGCCCGCTCATATACACGGACTGTGGTTTCAGGCTCTGCTCTGGTATCGATTCCTCAGTATATGGTGAAAATCCCTAAATAAAGTCATATTTAATCGTCTTTCTGCTCTCTTCTCTCTGAGCTCTTTCTCTATTCCCTCTTTCCCTCCTTTTCTTCTCTTGACATTCTCACACTTCATTCTCGAACAAAATTAAAACAAACTTTCTCTCTCTCTCTCGCTCTCCTCTTTCTCATTTTTATTTCTCTCCCCTTTGTCTCTCTCTCCCCTCTCTCTATCTTAGACTCTCTCCTCTTTCTCTTGTCTTTCTGTCTTTTCCTTTCTCACCCTCCTCTTTCTCTCTCTCTCACTGTTCAATTTTTATCACTAAATCTCCCCGCTTTCTCTTTCTTTTCTTTCTCTTTACTCTTTCACCTCCTTCTCCCTTCTCTCTCTCTTAGATTTTCACATGGTTGGGTCTCTCTTTTCTCTCTCTCCTCTTCTCTCTCTCTCTCCTTTTTCTCTCCCTCTTTCCCCCTTCATCTCTCATTTCTCTCTCTTTTCTCTCTCTCTCTATCCCCTCTTCCTTCTCTCTCTCTTTTAGATTGTCACATGGATAGATCGCTCTTTTCCTCTCCTCTCCCTCTCTCTCTTTCTCCTCTCCTTTCTCACTCCTCTCTCCCTCTTAGATTGTCACAAGGATGGGTGGATCTCTTTAGTTTCTCTCTCTCTCCCTCTTTTCCTTCCCCCTCTCTTTTCTTTCTCTCTCTCTCTCCTCTCCTTCTCTCCTCTCTCTCTTCGATTGTCACATGGATGGATCTCTCTTTTCTCTTTCTCTCTCCTCTCCTTCTCTCTCTCCTTCTTCTCCTTCCCCCTTTCTCTCTCTTTTCCTTCCCTCTCTTTCTTTTCTCTCTCTCTCCACTCATTTTCTCTCTCTCTTAGATTGCCACATGGATGGATGGATCTCTTTTCTTTCTCTCTTTTCTTTCTCTCTTCTCTCACTCTCTTTTCTCTCTCCTCTCCTTCCTTCTCTCTTTCTCTTTTCCTTCCCTCTCTCTCTCCACTCATTTTCTCTCTCTCTTAGATTGCCACATGGATGGATGGATCTCTTTTCTTTCTCTCTTTTCTTTCTCTTCCCTTCTCTCTCTCCTTCCTTCTCTCACTCTCTTTTGTCTCTCTCTCCTTCTTCTTCTTCTCCCTCTCTCCTTATCTCTCTCTCTTCTCCTTCCCTCTTTCTCTCTCTCCTTCCCTCTTTCTCTCTCTCCTTCCCTCTCTCTCCTTCCCTTCCCTCTCTCTCTCCTTCCCTTGCCTCTCTCTCCTTCCCCCTCTCTCTCTCCTTCTTCTCCTTCCCTGTCTCTCTTTTCCTTCCCTCTCTCTCTTTTCTCTCTCTCTCTGCTGATTCTCTCTCTCTTAGATTGTCACATGGATGGAGGGATCTCTTTTCTTTCTCTCTTTTCTCTCTTTCTCATCTCTTTCTCTCTTTCTCTTCTCCTTTCCTCTCTCTCTTTCTTTCTCACTCCTCTCTTCCTCTTAGATTGTCACATGGATGGATCTCTTTTCTTTCTCTCTTTTCTTTCTCTCTTTTCTCTCTCTCCTTCTTCTCCTTCCCTGTCTCTCTTTTCCTTCCCCCTCTCTCTCTTTTCTCTCTCTCTCTGCTCATTCTCTCTCTCTTAGATTGTTACATGGATGGATGGATCTAGTTTCTTTCTCTCTACTTCCTTCTCTCGCTCTCTTTTGTCTCTCTCTCCTCTCCTTCTCTCTTCTCCTTTCGTCTCTTTCCCTCTCTCTCTCTGTCTTTCCCTCTCTCTCTTTCTCACTCCTCTCTCTCTCTTAGATTGTCACATGGGTGGATCTCTTTTCTTTCTTTCTTTTCTTTCTCTTCCCCCCCCCTCTCTCTCTCTATCCCTCTCTCTCTCCTTCCCCCCTCTCTCTCTCCTTCTTCTCCTTCCCTGTCTGTCTTTTCCTTCCCTCTCTCTTTTCTCTCTCTCTCCACTCATTCTCTCTCTCTTAGAGTGTTACATGGATGGATGGATCTCGTTTCTTTCTCTCTCCTTCCTTCTCTCGCTCTCTTTTGTCTCTCTCTCCTCTCCTTCTTTCTTCTCTTTTCTTCTCTTCCTGTCTTTCCCTCTCTCTCTTCCTCACTCCTCTCTCTCTTAGATTGTCACATGGGTGGATCTCTTTTCTTTCTCTCTTTTCTTTCTTTTTTCCCCCTCTCTCTCTCTCTCTCTCTCTATCCCTCTCTCTTTCCTTCCCCCCTCTCTCTCTCCTTCTTCTCCTTCCCTGTCTCTCTTTTCCTTCCCTCTCTCTTTTCTCTCTCTCTCCTCCCCTTCTCTCTTCTCCTTTCTTCTCTTTCCCTCTCTCTCTCTGTCTTTCCCTCCCTCCCTCTTCTCCTTCCCTCTCTCTCTTTCTCACTCCTCTCTTCCTCTTAGATTGTCACATGGATCTCTTTTCTTTCTCTCTCCTTCTCGCTCTCCTTCCCTCTCTTTTCTCTCTCTCCTCTCCTTCTCTCTTCTCCTTTCTTCTCTCTCTCTCTCTGTCTTTCCTTCCCTCTCTCCTTCTTCTTCTCCTCTCTCTCTCCTTCTTCTCCTTCCTTCTCTCTTTCTCTTCTCCTTCCCTCTCTTTCTCACTCCTCTATTCCTCCTAGATTGTCACATGGATGGATCTCTATTTTCTTTCTCTCTCCGTTCTCTTTCCCTCTCTTTTCTCCTTCCCTCTCTCCCTCCTTCCCTCTCCTTCCCTCCCTCTCCTCCTTCCCTCCCTCTCTCTTCTCCCTCCCTCTCCTTCCCTCCCTCTCTCTTCTCCTTCTCTCTCTCCTTCCCTCTCTTCCCTCTCTTCCCTCTCTCCTCTCGTCTCCGTCTCGTGCCGACGGTGAAACCTCAGACTTTATTTTGCCCAAACCCGGAGGAGAATCAGACGCTTTTTTCTCTTTGTTCGGACACAGTTTGTTTTTGGTGCGTCTTTATTTGGGTTTTAAAGGCGACTCTCACACCTCATTCTCCACCAGAACGAAAACAAACAAACCGACGCTAAAAATGTCAAAAACGTTGTGCCACTGATTTAAAGACGCGCTGTGTAACTTTTTCTGGTCTTTTCTCTCTGCTTTATTAGTGATTTATTCAGTTACAGGTGGTTTTAGGGTCGCCTCTCCACAGATCCGACCTGGAACCTGGTCTGGTTTGGTTTCCATGGCGATAGAAAGGTTTAAAGCAGTAGTTTCCTTCTCATTCACTCATTTTAAGTGGTATTTGGAGCGATTCGTGCGCGTTTATGAGTCGTTTTTAATCGCTTATCCTCACGACGTCGTCTCCGTTTTTTTACACCGCAGTTTTCTAACGTGGAAATCAGCGCCTTTGTTTCTTTTGTGAACTCGTTTTAGATCAATATTACGATTTAAAACGTCCAAATTAGAACAGAATGATCCTCGGGCGTCACAGATTTTAACTACAGAGCAAACGCAAGCGCTTTAGATCTGCTTTAAAAATATATGAGGAAGGAAAATGGAAAATATAAGAAAAGAAGCGGTGTTTTCTAAAGGGTGAATGCACAAACTCAGGGTTAGGGATCTACATATTCACACAAAACATAAAAATACACAAGAGTTTTATTATTAGTAACAATAACGTAAATCTGGTGATATCGTATCGTCAAAGGTCTCACAATAACATCGTGGAGCATCACAATATATCGAATCCCAAGTCTCTTTGCTCAAATGAACAGTTCTGAGGCAGAAATAGCTAAAAAACCCAGAGGGAACTACATAGACCATGATCCTTTGCTCCGTTTCAGTGCAGACGACATGAAGAAATAACTGTTCTAAGCACTTTTACATCTTCATTCTTTGGATTAAGTCTTGTGAAGCATTTTTAGAGGAAAAAGGAGCAGATTCACAGTTTTTATTGTAATAAATCTGGTTCTGTGAGATGTTTATGGTGAAAATATCGTCCAGAAAACTAAACACTAAGAACTAAAAAAAAATGATCAAAAAGAACAAAATAAGGAACGTAAAAGAAAGAAAGAACTAAAGAAAGAAGGAAGAAAGATAAAAAAGAAAGAACAAAAAAGAAATACAGAAAGAAAGAACAAACTAACCAAAGAAAGAGCAAACAAACAAATGAAGAAAAGAAACAACGAAAAAGAAAAAAATGACAGAAAGAAAAATATGGTGAAAATATCGTCCAGAGAGATTTGGATTTCGTTCCATCCCTAATGACTAATAAACCAAATGAACTGGTCAAAGCGTTTTAGAGTCAGTCTTATTCTGTAGAATATCGTAATATTGTGAGATTTCCCACGATATCGCAGTAAATATCGCACCGTGAGACTTGGATATCGCCCCTAATTATTACGTGAAAATATGATTTGATATGTACAGTGTTTGTTCAGTGTTTCCAGCGGCGCTTTAGAGTTACTATGTCCCTGTGAACCTCGTGAATTCTCGCAGAACTCACTTTTTCGGTATCTCCACGCGCCCCCGAACATAACGCCGAACATAACGCCAAACATAACGCCGAACATAACGCCGAACATAACGGGACATTTTTCCTCCATTTTGTTAGACTTACTTCCGCAAACAGACCGGGAATATCCGTTGCAATCGAGTCTTTCCAAACGTCTTCCTGGTTCGTGACGTAAGCGTGAACAGAGCCGATGGTTTTTCAGTTTTACCATGAAATAAAAAAAAGCAACTCACTTTAGAAATAAGAGTTTTAAAATCCTTTGGCAGGTGTGTGTTTTGCCCGTTGGCACAGCAGCAGAATTTTGGAGCAGTAAATCAGCAGATTATCCAGAACATGTTTGTACCAGAGGCAAAGTCAGTAAAAACTGTACTAAAGTAAAAGTACTGCTACTTCGAAACAATATTACACAAGTGGAAGTACGAAGTCGAGCTCCGAGAAACGACTCGATACTGAAAAAGTATTTGCCAAAAGTCCTACAAAAGTAAAAGGGCGAAATATGTGATTTAAAGTTTGAAGTTAAAGGTCTCCATGGAGATCAGGGACATCCCGATCCAATATTCAGTATCGGTATCGGCTCTTTTATGAGTATCGGACAGTATCGGATCCGGTTTCACGTGTTTTTGCAGCATCGTCGCGCTTTACTGCAGCCGTGAATCAAAACGCCGCCGTGTCGCTGTGCGGGACTTTTCACGACAGCAAAACGAGAGTCAAACAGCGACGCAAACGCTGCAAACAAACAGTTTGATTCGTCACTTACAAAAGAATCACCCGGACGAGTTTGAGATTTACAAAAGGGCAAAGCAGCAAACGGGTATTTATCACTTTTTAATTTATTCTTTCAATGTACGATTTAAATTTTGCTGAGGTTTAAGCACAGTCCGTATATATGAGTGGGCTAAGCTAACCCGTTAGCCGCCGCGTGCCAAACAGGAAGTGCTCCAGGAGGCTCTTCCGGCTCCTTCTCTCCTTTTTCCCGTTGACTCACTTTAGTCTCTTCTGACTCCTCTCTCTGGACCTGCTGCTGTGGCCTCGACGTTTTGGTCTTAAACTGTTCGTCTGAAGCCGCGACACAGGATCCTGAACTTTTCATTTCGCTGTTTTGTTCCTGAATCAAGATCTGAACATAAATAACGGACCAATCAGACGCCTTCATTCCCCGAGGTCCCTCCCCCTAGCGTTAGCAACAGGTTTGATTGACAGCTCGTGCGTTTTGTTGCTAAGTAAGTTCCCTTCCCGCTTTCCTGCCCCGAGTGACGATTTCTGAAATAAAATGACAAAATAAATCAAACAATTACAACAGTTAACGTTACTAAAATCTGAACTAGCAGAATTTAAAGTAAAGTGAATTTCCTTAAATTGTGACTCTATTGTTGTTCACACGTAACAGAACATAGAACATAAATCAATGACTCAAACTTACTATTTAAAGTTTTATTATTCTCAAGACTCACTGAAATCCAGTGGTCTGTGCAGAGCATCACATCCATACTCCGTATATATAAGATAAGATAAGATTTCCTTTATTTGTCCCACAATGGGGAAATTTCAGTGTTGCAACGCACAGTTAAGAGAACAGCAAGAAAACAGTAGCAGCAACAGAAGCACAGAATTACTTAAAAACTCTATAAAGATGAGGATTGAAGATGAGGACATACACATTTAACCTCCTCACTCATGATTGGCTCTTGTGTTGCTATGATACTCGAGGTCGGATTTCCAAATATGGACCTGGCTCCGGATTCGCTCCTGTAACCGTGGCAACAGGAGCCTCATGTGAGCGACGCTGTGGGGACGTCACACTCGCTCAGACACTCAGAGATACTGACTGTGGGTTTAAACGGCAAAGGATTCGAACATAAACTCACTGTGTTCATTATGACCTGCCGCAGAGACGAGGTTTGTTACAAGAGTTAAAAATGCTATTTGAGGTTTTGAGGTTTATTAAAACATTTGAATACTTAAGTAAAACTCTTAATCCTTTCAATCCAAGTAAAACTCTTAATCCTTTCAATCCGTGCACGGCTCCTCCCATTCCTCAGGGCTGGATTTAAAAAACAGGTATCGGATCGGTATCGGAAAGAGCACTCCTTAAAAAAAATCAGATCGGAAGCCAGAAAATCCTGATCGGGACGTGTCCAATGGAGATGTTATCGCTTTGCCTGGAATGTTCCATGATATGACTTTAAACACATCCACGTCGTGTTTATTCATTACAGCTCGAAAATACAGTAATTCTGTGTGTGAACAGGCCCGACTCTCCACAGATCTGACCTGTAAAGTCGCCTGTGGCACAACGACAGGTTTAATCTCTATTGCGGAACGTCGTAGACAAAGAAACAACATCTCCATGGAGACGAGTAAGTGACGGACGCACCGGAAAAGCCGCGCAGTGCAGCTTTAATGTGACGTGAAGGACAAAACGGGAAAAAAGTCACAAAATCTGGAGGTTTTTCAAATAATCGGCGCAAAAATGAGACAAACTGAATTATTTCTGAAGGAGGCGCCTTTTTGGGCACCGGAGGACACCGTACTTTTAGGGGTTTGCGCTGCTTTAAGTCTGACGATACGATACAGATCATCACAATTCGCTATATCCCGATACTAAAACAAAGGACGATATATTGTAATTTATCAGTAATTACTTATAATAATATCGTCAACTGCACCTTCACGAGAACCGAACTGTACGAGATGTAATTTATTACCTTTTTTAAATCATGAGAACAGTGAATTTTAGTGAAAAATATGTAAAAAATCGATTCGGATGCATTTTGAATCGATTCGAGAATTGTGCGATGAAGTATCACGATGTCCACCTCAAGTCGGCTGTTAGAAAAGTGCAGTTTCTTTAAAAAGTTGCTTAAGTAAACATAAAGGGCTTTTACTGCCTGAGATCACGACTAAAACAGTTTCAGATATTCCAGATTTGACTGAAGCTCAAACGCAGCATTTCCGCCATATTGTCTTTTTTTTTTTTTTACATGTTCTGCTCAAAATGACTTTTCTCACACTGTGTATTTTTTCCTTCTTCGCGTCTCTGCATTTTTGGTGTAAAAACGACGCTGTGACGCAACATCGATTAAGAATTTATCAAACGTCATCAATTCGAGTCAAAAAAATGTAAAAAAAATTTCAATAATTTGCACGTTTCTGTGTCTGGGACTTGCTTTTTTACAACAACGATCGTATTTCCATGTTTTTTTTTTTAAACAGACCAGATAAAAAAGTAAAAAGAACTTCTATTTGGAAATAATATTGATAATAATAAGTGAAGTAAGCGCTCATTTTTGTGTCAGATATTTGGACAAAAACAGTCAGTTATTATATTAAATAACAGATCGGATCAGTGAGAACGAGACAAGATTTTCACATTCTTTGTAGTAAATAAATAAAACGTTTTGGCCTCGGCATTTTTTATTTACTTTATTCATATTTTTGGTGCTTTTTGGGACTAAAGCTTCTCCAAAAAATGTAACTCTTCAGTATTTAACTCAATTTTTTAAATCTAATCCGAACATAAAAACATGGGGGAAAAATGTGTGCAGAATCTCATAATTTTGTCTTGCAAGATTTTGTCGCTTCCCTGTTAAAAAACGTCGTATTTAGCTGTTAATATATTAAATAATTATCTAAACCGTCGGCTCGAGTTGGACTTTATTTCTTCCGTCTGCGGTCGGAGCGTTTCCTGAGGCTCTGGTCCGAAGTGTCACTGATCTGGAGTCAGAGCTCAACACGTCTGAGGCGATTCTCCGGGTTCTTCGCGCTCGGACTGAGGTTCGGTTTCTCTCGGGACTCGTGACGTGTTTTTCCCCAAATCCGTCACAAACAAGTGACGACTCGGGAGCCGGAGCCACAGCCAGAGAGCCACAGCCAGAGAGCCAGATTCAGGAGCCAAAACCAGAACCAGCAGAGAGCCAGAACCAGAGAGCCAGATTCAGGAGCCAAACCCAGAACCAGCAGAGAGCCAGAACCAGAACCAGCAGAGAGCCAGAACCAGAGCCAAAGATCCAGATTCAGGAGCCAAAACCAGAACCAGAGCCTGAGAACCGGACTCGGGAGCCAGGGCCAGAGAGCCAGACTCGGGAGCCATGACCATAGCCTAAGAGCCAAAGAGCCTAAGAGCCAAAAAGCCAAAGAGCCAGACTCGGGAGCCAAAACCAGAGCCAGAGAGTCGGAGCCAAAACCAGAATCACAACCAGAGAATCAGAACCAGAGAACTAGAAGAAGAGAGCCAGAGTCTGAGAGCCAGAGCCCCAAACAAAACCCGAACCAGAGAATCAGAGCCGGAATCAGAGCCAGGAGTCAGGAGCCAGAGCCAAAGAGCCAAAGAGCCAAAGAGCCAGACCCAGGAGCCGGAGTCATCCTCGTCCTGGTGTGTGTTGGCGACGTGTTTGAAAACTGCAGCAGAGACGTGGACACGAGCGCGATTATGGACCGAGAGTCTGAACGAAGCCGTTTCACAGCTCAGAAACGTGACAGAAAAGCTACTTTAAATTTAGAACAATTTTAAATGGACCGAAGCGACATTAAAGCTTCACTGTGGAGCTTTCTGCAGCTGGAAACCCAACTGTATGAGTCAAAATGGAAACCGTACGTTAAAAAAACACTCTCCAACTTTCTCCATGGAAATAAAAACAAAACAAACAAATCCAATACTGTGGAATATTACAGCTAAATGAACAAGAATTCCATGGAAACACGCAGGCCAAATAAGAGTCGGGTTTGTGGAGAAGCGAGCCCACGATCACAGTAAAGATGCAGGTTTCAATAAGTGTTTCTGTACAATAAAAACAACCAAATTTAAAAAAAAAAAAATGTAATAAAATCCCCCAAAAATGCTTTGATTTTGTCAATATTTTAAGCTAAAAAAGTTACGTACTGTGACTTTAATTTAAAAACCTGCTGCAAAACTGATCAAACTATAATTTCACATAAATCCCGTCATGTTTACCTTATAGACAATGTAATTTTAATAGAATCACAATAACGTAAAATTAGCCTGTACTAAGTTTTAAAATACACTAGAAATGTTGTTTATTTATTTAAATAAATGATCACGTGAAAATAAATTATAATTATAAATAAACTGGGGAATTTTCTGGGCATGTTACGAATTTTCTTTTAGCGCATTACGCACATCCACGTTTGTCTTAAAATAGGCTTTAACTAAACAAGCTATAAGTAAATATAATCCACACTATAGGAACAGAATTAGTAGAATCTTTGTAGCTTAAAAGGTTAAACACTTTTTTTTAAAACACATTTTTAATCAAAACACCAAATCCGCCCGGGAAAGTTCGCAAAGAACAGCGTCAAAGCGCGTAACCAAACACAGACCGTCTGCATCCGGAGGCCCGTTTCGCCAAAATCCCGACGCGACATCGTAACTTGAAATAATCAGAGTTAGTGGGAAAATGCGTCCGCGGTTTGTCGTGTTTTTGTACCTCAGGGAGTCACGGGTCCCGCTCCATCCCCCGTGAAGTGTCCGGGCCGCGCTGTCGCCTCACGCCGCGCGCACTCGTCCCTCCGGCGGGTGGGTCCGTGGCGTCTGTCCGCTGCTCGGGGCTCTGCGGGGTCCACAGCTGCGTCCCTCCTGCCTCCGCCGCGCCGTCCTCTCTGCGCATGTGCAGTGAGGGGATGTTTTTCTCTCACGCGCTTTCCCTTTTTTCTCTTAGAGAGGCCCGCCCGCGCACACGCACGCGCAGGCTCAGGCCGTGGGAGTGTTTGAGTGTTTGAGTGTTTGAGTGTTTGAGTGTTTGGATGAAGCGGGGACGGCGCTGCTCCACCGGGCCGCGCTCTGGAGCCGCGCCGGGGAACACGGCCCCTCAGGCGGACTCACTCCGTGCGAGCGCGCGGTCTCCAAAGGCGACTCCTCTCCGCGAGAATTTAGGTCTAAACCAGAATATTTTTTTTAATTCTTTTTGTTGTTTAAGCGTGTGTGACTCTCCGTGTGTAAAATAATACACGAGAAATGATTTGGGTGAGTTTAAAGCGGCCGCGGCCACGCGTGTCTGTGGACACTTCGGAGCGCGGAGACGTAAACACGTTAATAATCCAGAAAATAAAAGAAACAAAACACACAAAGTAAAGTAATTATACATCAGATGTGTTTACACAACGCGACACTAAAGGTTCGTTGTTTTAGTCGTTTCTTTTCCTTTAAGTGCAGATTTGGCGCTAAAAGTTTCGTGTTATGAACAAACCCCCAAAAATGAACTGGAGCTTTTTACGCAGCGCTCAGGTGTTTTTGTGTGTTTTTAAATAAATAAAAAAACCTTCACGGGCCTCATTTACGGACGGCACCTCACCGCGTCCACTTCAGACAAATAAAGGAGCACAAGTCCAGGGTCCTTTAGTCCATCGTGTGAAGTTATTTCAAAAGTGACAAAAATATGAAAATTCCAGATTTTTCTCATAAAACCCAAAGTGTGTTTCAGGCCCGCGCGCTTCGGCGCCGTTTGCGTGAAGACATCACGTTATTATTACATATTATTATATATGATATTATTACAGCTGATCCAGAATCCTGAACAAAACAACATTTATCACGAGTTTCCTTTTTCTGAAACTCTTACAGAAGCAGATAAACGTGTCACACGTGAGTGAGACGCGAAGGGCCGCGCTGTGTTCAGGGTCAAAGCCTCTGAGCCAGAGAAAAGAAACGTGTGATGTGTATTTACAGGAAAACCTCAAACACCTCGCAAGTGTCACTTTTATTTAGAGCAAAGTTCGGCTCGGTTAAACCGGAAGCTCGTGTTTTTCACGTGAATCTTGCGCCTCTGTTAAAGATTTTCCCCCCGCGCGCCTGCGGACCTGCGCACTGACGTTAAGCATAAATATGACATATTAATATTTCACAAGTGGTAATTCGACAAACCAGCGGCGCATTATTGTGATCGGCCTGTTTTCTAACACGTCTGACTTTTTCTTTTTACGCACGGCGCGTCTCTGTTACGTGACGTCAGCTCGTGTTTAATAATAAAAATGATCACTTGTCAAACCAGTGGCGCATTATTGCCTCGCGTAAAACCCTGTGTCAGCTTCGGCCTGTTCTTTATTAAAAACTGTTCACGTTGACGCCTTTTACGCACCGCGCCTCTGTTCACAAACCACAGCACGTGTCCCCGCCGAGCGTTTCATAAACAAACAGAAATAATTAAAATGGAATTAAAGCACAACCACTCCCCACAAAAGAATCCGCTAAGTGTGGGACACATCAGCTTCTGTCTTATTCTGCTGGAAACAGGCCCGAGTTTCCCTGAACGAGCGCGTCTCCCGCTGTGACTGAGCTGATCCTGTTTGACAAACGCGTCGCCAATTCCCCAATTTAACTGTTTTTATACAATTACAATTTAATACAGAACTAATTATTCTGAAATAAGAAAATAAACTCTTCCCGCATCAGCCCGTTTCCACAAACTGCTTTCTTAAAATGGGAGATGCCATTTAAGTCTTAGCACCTACCTGCTTAAATATCACTCACGCTGAAGTTCAGCCGTGCGTAAAATCCAGATGGATCAACACTGGCACCGCGCGCCGTTTGGACCTTTATCTCATGTATTCGGTTTAATTTGGGTAAATTTACGTCGCTTTACCTGTTGTACGTCTGTAAATATTGTCGTTACTCTCGTTGGTCCTTGCGCAGGCCTTACGCAGCCTTACGCAGTTTGAGCGCGCTGTTATTGACGCTGTTTGCGAAACATCGCCGCCTTTTGCCCGTGCCCGCGCGCATAAATCAGGTGCCAGCGCGTCTGACGCGTTCACCGATGACACGGGGCCAACGCGCGCCTCCGTGGGCCGTGCGCGCTCACAGACACACCGTCTCCAAACTTTACGCGCGCGTCGCATTTCATCCAAAAGCGTAAATCATCACGTGGAGTTATTATTGAGTTATTCTCGGGGCGGCGCGCTGCGGCCGCTGATGAGTGACTTACGGCCTGTAAACGGACTGCGAAGTGACGCGGCCTGAACGTGCGGAGTGCGGCAGACTGAGGACACAATACGCGGCCAATACGCAACCGATACGCGTCCGATACGCGTCCGATACGCGCACGGGCCAAAGGCGCGAGGACAGATCGAGGACGGCCTCATGTTTGCTCCAAACTCATTCGTGTTTACCCCATTTCCTTTCCTCAGGGGTATTTACAGTTACATTTACTCAAGTAACTAAATAAATCAGAGTCGCGCTTATCGCGGCGTTACTCCTACTTTAGTAATATTTGTATTTGAGTAACGGTACTCTTACTTGAATAAAAGTTGTGATTTTTCCCACTTTAAGCGAGTCTAAAGTCACAAAAGTTTTCTGTGACGATGTGAAATGATCTGAACATTTGTGTTTCTTGCAGCTTCAGATGTTTGTCTCATTTAAAAACTCCAGATTCTCTGATTTATTTAATCCTTTAAATCGCTGAAAATTATAAACCAGATGTTTCGTCCGGATCGTTCGTTACTTGAGTAATTTCTTGGAGCAGTACTTTATATTTGTGCTGGAGTTACACAGGAAGAGTGAAGAGCTCAGACTGAACTGTTAAACCTGACGCGAAATCTCTGTTTTCACCTCCCCCCTGTCCCCGCCCACAGTGTCACTTTATTGTGATTATTAGAAAAGTATAATACGTCTGTTATTGTTCTGAAAATGCCTTATTCACCAAAAATAACACATTAACATGTTTTATAAGTCTTTGCTCTCTGCGCTAAGCCGCTCCCCCTTCAGAGCTGTCACATCGCATCAGGTTTGTGAAGCTGTAGTGGACTTTTGTGTCATGTTTTTGTGTTTTGGACTTTTGTGTCATGTTTTTGTGCTTTTATGGTAAACAGGGTTTGAACAGGGCCCGGGAGAGATCTCTAAATGACTCAAACTTGACAAAACTTGCATACACGACTTTTGGTCTGTTTTTGATGAGGGAAAAACGTTAGAACACGGGGAAAAGCTAAAAAAAGAGTAGATTTCGCTTCATATCTCCTCTTTAAGATGGAATTAGAGGATTTTCCTGAATAATGTTTGAATAAACTCGACAGCAGCAGGAAGAGTTTGTCTGAGAGGAAACTGCACAAGAACAAGTGTCTCCTCTCTCCTTTCTCTGTCTCCTCTCTCCTTTCTCTGTCTCCTCTCTCCTTTCTCTGTCTCCTCTCTCCTTTCTCTGTCTCCTCTCTCTCCTTTCTCTGTCTCCTCTCTCCTTTCTCTGTCTCCTCTCTCCTTTCTCTGTCTCCTCTCTCCTTTCTCTGTCTCCTCTCTCCTTTCTCTGTCTCCTCTCTCCTTTCTCTGTCTCCTCTCTCCTTTCTATGTCTCCTCCTTTCCTACCCCTCTCTTTCTCTCTCTCCCTCTCTCCCTCTCTCTTTCCCTCATAAACATGTGTTGATGTTGTTTTCATAGGTTTGCTCCTCAGGCTAATCTCTCCTCTCTCTTCACTTCTCCTCTCTTCTCTTCACTTCTCCTCTCTTTTCTTCTCTTCTCTTCTCTCCTCTCTCTTCTCTTCTCCTCTCTTCTCTTCTCTCCTCTTCTCTTTTCTTCTCTCTTCTCTTCTCTTCTCTTCTCTCTTTTCTCTTCTCTCTCTTCTCTTCTGTTCTCTCCTCTCTCTTCTCTTTTCTTCTCTTCTCCTCTCTCTCCTCTCCTCTCTCTTTTCTTCTCTTCTCTCTTTTCTCTTCTCCTCTCTCTGCTCTTCTCTCTTTTCTCTTCTCTCCTCTCTCTTCTCCTCTCTCTTCTCTCTCTTTTCCTCTCTCTTCTCTTCTCCTCTCTCTGCTCTTCTCTCCTCTCTCTTCTCTTCTCCCTCTTCTCTTCTTTCTCTTCTCTTCTCTCTTTTCTCTTCTCTCTCTTCTCTTCTCTCCTCTCTCTTCTCTTCTCTTCTCTTCTCTTTTCTCTCTCTCTCCTCCTCTTCTAATAATAATAATAATAATAATAATAATCCTCTCCCCTCTTTTCTCTCTCTTTCCTACTCCTCTCTCTCCTCTGGCTTCTCTCTCTCTTCTCTCTCTCCTTCTCTCTCTGTTGTTTCCTTAGAATAGCTCCTCAGAGTAGCGTTAGTATACTCTCTCTTTCTCTTCCTTCTCACTCTCTCTCCACTGTCTCCTCTTTTCTCTCTCTCTCTCTACTCTGTTCTCACTCTCTCCTCCTCTCACTTCTTTCTTCTCTCTCTCTTCTGTCTTCTCTCTTGTCTCCTCTTTTCTCTTCCTCTCTCTCCTCTTTTATCTCTCCTCTCCTCCTCTCTCTGTTGTTGTTTCCATAGGTTAGCTCCTCAGACTCTCCCCCCTCTCTCTCTCTCTGTCTCTCTCCTTCCCTCTCCCCCCTCTCATCTCTCTCTTTCTCCTCCTCTCTCTCTCTCTCTCTCCTCTCGTAGATTATCTCATTATCCTATCACGTTCTCGTTCTCGTTTTCATCCTCTGTTCGTCATTCTAAACTCTGGCGTCAGGTCTTCTCTCTACCCCCTCTTTTCTCTCTCTTTCTCCTACTCCTCTTTCTCTCTCTCCTCTTTTATCTCTCCTCTCCTCCTCTCTCTGTTGTTGTTTCCATAGATTAGCTCCTCAGACTCTCCCTTCTTTCTCCTCTCTCTCTCTCCCCTTCTCTCTCCCCCCTCTCTTCTCTCTCTCTCTCCTCCTCCTCTTTCTCTCTCTCTCCTCTCTCTCTTCTCTCATGAGTCTGTCGTTCTCGTTTTCATCCTCTGTTCCAGTCGTTCTAAACTCTGGCGTCAGATCTTTCAGTTTCTCTCGTTTTCGCAGAAATTCTCCAGTGGAACTTTTACAAACTCTTTATGGAGCTGTCGGCGCCGTGACGACGCAAACAAACCTCTGATCTGGATTAACGCTGCACTGCGGAACTTTCCCTGTGCTATTGCTTTACCAGGAATGTCCCGCAGTACGGCTTTAAAGTCCCTGAATGTCCCGCAGTATGGCTTTAAAGTCCCTGAATGTCCCGCAGTATGGCTTTAAAGACCCTGAATGTCCCGCAGTACGGATTTAAAGACCCTGAATGTCCCGCAGTACGGCTTTAAAGACCCTGAATGTCCCGCAGTACGGCTTTAAAGACCCTGAATGTCCCGCAGTCCGGCTTTAAAGTGTCCGAATGTCCCGCAGTCCGGCTTTAAAGTCCCTGAATGTCCCGCAGTACGGCTTTAAAGTCTGTGAATGCCCCGCAGTACGGCTTTAAAGTCCCTGAATGTCCCGCAGTCTGGCTTTAAAGTCCCTGAATGCCCCGCAGTCTGGCTTTAAAGTCTCTGAATGTCCCGCAGTCTGGCTTTAAAGTCCCTGAAGGTCCCGCAGTCCGGCTTTAAAGTCTGTGAATGTCCCGCAGTACGGCTTTAAAGTCCCTGAATGTCCCGCAGTCTGGCTTTAAAGTCTCTGAATGTCCCGCAGTACGGCTTTAAAGTCCCTGAATGTCCCGCAGTCTGGCTTTAAAGTCCCTGAATGTCCCGCAGTACAGCTTTAAAGTCCCTGAATGTCCCGCAGTCTGGCTTTAAAGTCCCTGAATGTCCCGCAGTACAGCTTTAAAGTCCCTGAATGTCCCGCAGTACGGCTTTCATGTCTGACCCTCATTTTTACCGTCTTAAAATCTTAAAAACGTGAAAAACAAAACTCGCTCTTTTTATTTTAATGACTTTATTTCTCAGCTCTCAGAGACCAGAGCCGAGTTTGGACGTGTGGGTAAAGATCACTAGCATGCTAACACACATTTCCTGATTCACCTGCACTTGCAGACACATTATTATATCTGCACCGAGGAACTTTTGGACACAGACACATTTTCAGATAAATGGAAACAAATCAAATAAACTTTTAAACTTATATTTTTATACTGTAACATATATTTCATTATTTATTTATTTTTATTATTTATTTATGTATTTTGTTAATTTTTTTTACTATACACTTATTTTTTTTTTTACTATACACTGTTTAATTAATAGCATTATTATTATTATTAATTACATTTTTTTAATTATGTATTTATTTATTTATTTATTTTATTCATTTTATTTTACTACACTCTTCAATTAATAACATTTTTCTTATTTGTCTCCATGGAGACAGAGATGTTCAATGTCGTACCAGAATCTCATCCTCGAAAAGTTACATAGTGGATTTTTAATTCTTATTTTTATTAATTATTATATTTTATTTTATTATTTTTTTATTCTTATTGATTATTAGATTTGTTACTTATTGTATTTTTTCTAATTTATTTAATGTATTATTATTATTATTATTATTATTATTATTTCTACATTTTCATACTAAAACAAAACCTTTCAGACGTTTACTTCTAATAGACAAAAATCGGCATGTTGTACTGGTGCAGTGGTGCAGTGGTGCAGTGGGTAAAACGTTTGCACCACAGGGTTCGTGGTTCAGTGTTGTTGTTGTTGTCGTTGTTGTTGTTGTTGTCGTTGTTGTTGTCGTGTCCTTGGGCACTGTGTTCGTGTAGTTTGTTTCAGGACATTTTTAAGAGTGAGAAAAAAAAGGTTTTCAGTGATATTTTTACTGTAAACCTCCTGGAGCAGAACTGAACCACCTGGAAAAAGATTTAACTGGAGTTTTTTTTTTTTTTTTTTTTCAGAATAAAACCCTATGGAGACACTGGGAGGGCATCTGACACACACTGGGAGGGCATCTGACTCACCGGGACATGTTTGTACTGCAGGTTCAGCAGTTTTTAATACAGAATAAGCGGAGATTTTGTCGTTTTTGAGGAAATTCGTGCACAAAACTTTCAGTCTGTGATTTCCCGACTGCGTCCGTTCAAATTCAGATTTATATTTCTGTTGTTTGTCACTTCTTACTTCAGTTTTATCCGTTTTTCTGTAGATTCACATTTTTTTTTCCAGCTCTACATGACCAAAACAAAGTGAATCGATAAGAGTTCAGGGCTCACACCGCCTCCTCATAGTAGTAGTAGTAATAGTAGCAGTAATAGTACATAAACTTCTCCTAAACACTACTGCAGTACTTTTAACTCACACTATTTATTCCTTCATTTTCCTTTTGTAATTTCATCTCTTTTTCAGAACAACGCAAAATCTGTGTTTTAATAATTCTACATAAAATGAAAATTAAAAAAAAAAGGTCTGTACAGTTCTATATTTAGCTCAATCCTGGTGCAAACAAAACAACTAAAAAACAAATAAAAATAATTAAAAAACAGATGTAAATGATTAAAAACAAATGCAAATTATTAACAAAAACAAATCTATATGATAAAAAAACAAATGTAAATGATAAAAAAACAAACGTAAATGGTGTAAAAACAGATGTAAATATTTTAAAAAATCTATATGATAAACTATATGGACATATTGATACAACTGTTTTTACACCATCATTTCACATTTAATTTAATGTTTTTAAATTGAACATTTACACATTTAGGAACTTTGTACTATTACTATAAATACTACTAATACTACTACTACTACTACTGCTACTACTAATGTTACATATGTATTTTTAAAAAAATAATTTATCAAAGTAAAAAAGAGATTTAAGAATAAAAGTACTTTGAAAACACACAACTACTACTATTACTATTACTGTTTTTACTACAACTACTATTACCACTACTACTACTGCTACTACTACTACAACTACTACTACTACTACTACTAGTACTACTACTAATGTTACATATGTATTTTCACAATTTCTTACAGTATAAAAGAGATTTAACAATATAAGTACTTTGAAATCTCGCAACTACTATTTCTACTACTACCATTACTACTACTGCTACTACTACTTTTGTCATTTGTCAAAGTAAAAATATATTTACTAATTTTACTACTACTACAATACAATAACAATCTACAATAACTACTACAACTACTACTACTACTACTACTACTACTACTACTACTACTTTGGTCAATTGTCCAAACAAAAATATATTTACCAGTTTAACTACCACTACTTCTACAATCACTGCTACTACAACTACTGCTGCTACTACTACTACTACTGCTGCTACTACAGTATTACTACTACAAATACATTAATTCTACTTTCATGACAACAACACAACACAAGTACAACAAAATATTTTAAGTACTACTACTATTTCTGCAATAACAAATACTGCTACTACTACTACTGCTACTACTACAAGTTCAGTAATTCTACTTTTGTTGAAAATATTCGCTAATTTTGCGACTTCTCACCAAAAAACGTCCAGTGTTCGACCTTTTTGTATTTAAATTTCCTTTTTTTACTGTACGTTTTAAAACTCAGAATTGCAGAAATTGTAAAAATGTAAAAACCCCTTACCTTAGTCGTAGCAGCAGCAGCAGCAGTAGTATAGTAGTAGTAGTAGTAGTAGTAGTAGTAGTAGTAGTAGTAGTAGTAGTAGTAGTAGTCGTGCGTGTGGTGTGAGGGGAGTTCTCCTTCAGACTCGGTCACGTGAGCCGGAGTTCCTGCCCTGGACTCACTCAGACCGAACGACGAAGCTGTGAAAAAAAAAAAAAACTGAAAAAAGTCCTTAAAAATCCTCGAAAACCGTCCCTGATCCCGTCCCTGATCCCGTCCCTGATCCCGTCCCTGATCCCGTCCCTGATCCCGTCCCTGATCCGACCCGGAGAGGGGGGAATGTCGGGAGAGAATTCCGGAGTTTTGGGTGATTTCTGTGCAGGTTTTCGGACTTGTGATTCAGTGAAGTTCCAGCGTGAAATTGGAATTAGAGGAATTTAACATCAGAGGAGCTACAGAGAAAAGATCTGAGTCTAAACCAGGACTAAACCAGGACTGAACCAGGACTAAACCAGGACTAAACCAGGACTAAACCAGGACTAAACCAGGACTGAACCAGGACTAAACCAGGACTAAACCAGGACTGAACCAGGACTAAACCAGGACTGAACCAGGACTAAACCAGGACTGAACCAGGACTGAACCAGGACTGAACCAGGACTGAACCAGGACTGAACCAGGACTAAACCAGGACTGAACCAGGACTAAACCAGGACTAAACCAGGACTGAACCAGGACTAAACCAGGACTGAACCAGGACTAAACCAGGACTAAACCAGGACTGAACCAGGACTAAACCAGGACTGAACCAGGACTAAACTAGGACTGAACCAGGACTAAACCAGGACTAAACCAGGACTGAACCAGGACTAAACCAGGACTGAACCAGGACTAAACCAGGACTGAACCAGGACTAAACCAGGACTAAACCAGGACTGAACCAGGACTAAACCAGGACTGAACCAGGACTAAACCAGGACTAAACCAGGACTGAACCAGGACTAAACCAGGACTGAACCAGGACTGAACCAGGACTGAACCAGGACTAAACTAGGACTAAACGAGGACTGAACCAGGACTGAACCAGGACTAAACTAGGACTAAACGAGGAATCAACCAGGACTAAACCAGGACTAAACTAGGACTAAACGAGGAGTGAACCAGGACTAAACCAGGACTAAACCAGGACTAAACCAGGACTAAACCAGGACTAAACTAGGACTAAACGAGGAATCAATCAGGACTAAATCAGGACTGAACCAGGACTAAACCAGAACTAAACTAGGACTAAACTAAGACTGAACCAGGACTAAACCAGGACTAAATCACGACTAAACTGAGACTAAACCAGGACTGAACCAGGACTAAACCAAGAATAAACTAAACCAGGACTAAACCAGGACTAAATCAGGACTGAACCAGGACTAAACCAGGACTATCTGTAGGGTTTTTTTTATATCATTACCTTTTCATTGCGATGTTGATTTTCATATTTTCTGTTCTTTTACCCCCAGATTTAGAGAAAGATTCAAACAGTATTGGTCTGAAATAAACCTTAATAAATGTGTAACGCTTAGAATAATCACAGGAATCTCTTATATACAATACAATACAATAAAATAAAATAAAATTAATACAATACAATACAATGTGGTTTAGTTCTAATTCTATATAAATATAAATAAAGATAATTCTAAAACTGTTCAGGAAAGGGTTCAGTTTTGTTTTTTTCTTGGTCATTTTCTTTCAGTATCGATTCTTGCGCAAATATTTTTCTAGTTCCGGTGGCGTTTTTTAGTCCCGATCAGTATCTGGTGTCAGTGTTTGGAGAACCCGACCGTCTTTTCACTTTACGTCTCTTCTTTTCGGGCTTTTACAGACTTTACACCTGAGCTCAGGTCCGACTCAAACCGAACTGAAACACAGAAAACATTAAAGTCGCAGAGAAAAGACGCTCTGTGCCAGATTCAGCCACAGACTCCTCTGCATCTGCAGTCCCCCGGTACAAAACACACGAAAAAAACGATTTACGCCTTAAAAATACTCACATCAGTATCGTCTAAAATGCACATTTAACAAATTCATCAGTTTTATTCTCCTCTAAAACACAATTCCCCAACAACACGACACATTTACATCCACAGTATCAGTCAGAATGTGTAAATCTGTACGTTTGGTACGTGCGTCTTTAACTTTTTTAATTGTTATACATCATTTAAGTCATATTTTAATCTATATTTGTGTTATTTGTGTGTATCTGTTATGTAAATACAGGTCTGAGTCCATTTGAACCCTGAGTCTGTTCTATTATAGCTGTATTTTTTGGTGTTTGTCAACGTTAGAAGTAGTTTTCAAGTACTACAATACAAGTACTTTGAAAATTATGGTCAACTACTACCACTGATACTACTACATTTGTTAAAGTTAAAGTATATTTACCAATTTAACTGCCACAACTATCACTACAGTCACTACTAAAACTGTGACTACTGTTACTACTACACGTACAAATACACGTACTACATGTACTTTAAACTACAAGAGATTATTGGCCTGGTGATACATGTAAATTTAATATAAAAGCGTTTTTCTGTGAGCTGCAGAGCAAATATTTACTGTGTCTTTCAAACTAGTGAATAAATGTACAAAATATTCCAACAAAAACCTGTAAAGTCTCAGCTCCGCCTCTAAATATGATGTTTATGGTACAAAATTGTGAGGCGTTTACTGTCACATTTACAGGAGGTTTGTTACAGTTCTTCTCTCTAATCTAATGTTTCTCTCTCTTTTTTAAATTTTATGATGATTATTTATGTTTTGATTTGTCTGAATTGTGATTTTAACGTATTTCTCATCCTGTAAAACACTTTGAATCATTGCGCAGTACAGTACGCAGTGCCTTGTCTTACAGTGATATAAACAGATCAAATGTGATTTTACATTATTTTCACAATATTTCTGTCAATCCTTAAAAGATGTAAATGATAAAAAACAAATGTACATGATGAAAAAATCAAATGTAAATTATTAAAAAAGTAAATGATGAAAACACAAATGTAAATGATAAAAACAAATGTAAATGTAAAAAACAAATGTAAATGATAACAAAAATGTAAATGTAAAAAAACAAATGATGAAAACACAAATGTAAATGATAAAAACAAAGGTAAATGATGAAAAAACAAATATAAATGATAAAAACAAATGTAAATGTAAAAAACAAATGTAAATGTAAAAAAACAAATGATGAAAACACAAATGTAAATGGTATAAAAATGTAAATGATAAAAAACAAATGTAAATGATAAAAACCAAATGTAAATGATGAAAAAACAAATATAAATGTTCAAAAACAAATGTAATTGATGAAAAAGCAAATGTAAATAAGTACATGATTAAAAAAGTAAATGATAAAAAACAAATGTAAATGATAAAAAACAAATGTAAATGATAAAAAAACAAATGTAAATGGTTAAAAAAGTAAATTGTAAAAAAAAACAAATGTAAATGATAAAAAATACAAATGTAACAAGATTCTCCAGATTTCCTTTTATTGACAGACAAATATTGCAGCATTTATCTGGCAACAAGGTGTTTCCTGTGTTCACAGTGACACAAGTTGGTTTTAAACAGATGAAAAATGACTTTATTTTATTTAAGTTCTAATCTCAGAACATTCAGAACTCTCTCTTCAGACGATCGGACAGAAAAAGCCTCGTGTTGTGATCTCAGTTTGATTGAAAAACGACCTCATTATTTCTGTCAGTCCTGTCAGATCAAAATGGCGGCTGGTGCGTCTCCCTCCGTCTCTCTCCTCCTTTTCTCTTTCTCCTCCTCCTCCTCCTCCTCCTCTGCTCTGATTGGCTCTTCCCGTCGCGGCCGCCGACCAATCGCCCGAGCTCCCGCTGTCCTGTCTGTGTGTAATTTAGTGCGACCTCAAAAATCTGCACAAGGTTTTAGTGTTTTTAAAAAAGAGCCGTTTCTCACACCACAAACTCCGGCGTCTGAGGAGAGCAGCACCGGCGCTTCTGCCCGACCTCCACAGAACCACCTCCAAACGAGACGAACGGCGCTCGCGTCCGTCAAACGCTCATGACCTGTGGCGTCCACGGCTCATTCGGTTATAATCTGCACATTTAAAATCACAGTCTCGATCTGAAACGGCTCAATAAAACAAACAAATCCTCGGACGTCTGTAACGGAGCCGTGTTTGGTTTTAGGAGCTGGTTCCCCGTGTCTCTTTACGGTGCGTCGTGTAAACACCATCACACATCACAAACCCGGAGCCCCTCACACCCCAGACCTGAGCGAGTAACGGATTATATTTACTCACGTTACTGTAATTCAGAAGTTTTTAGGAGGAATTTGTCATTTTTTGAAGTCGTTTTTGAAATAGATGACGTTACTTTTACTCCTATTTTACGTCATTACATTGGAACCGACCGTCACGGAAGCTGAGAGGGCCCACAACAAACACAAACGTGGCAACACAACAAAAAAAAGCCACAACAGAAGTGACCGCGGGACTCTGTTTTCCGACGGACCAAACCAAACTGGAAATGATTTACGACGGTCAGACGGTGACATCGATCCTGGCCACAAAATAATAAATGACTTCCGCTTACATTTCCAACTTCGTTCACTTCTCTGTTCCTTTACTTTTCACATTCTTCTTCAACTTTTCACATTCACTTCCTGCTTGATCCTCCTCGCCTGGTCCGTCAGAAAATAGAGTCCCCCGCGGTCACTTCTGTTGTGGCTTTTTTCTGTTGTGTTGTGGCTTTTTGTTGTGTTGTGGCGTTTGCATTTGTTGTGAATCCCCCCGGCCTCCGTCCACCCTTGTTACTAAGTAAAATCAGATTGATAGAGGAAAAAAATTAAATGCAAAAAAATACAAAAAACCTGCCTGAAATGAAAGGAAATTATGCGGGCGTCATTTTCACTACAGAACGTTCAGTCGCTCTGCAGAAGCGTCGGTCTGTCTTGGATCAACTCGGGTGACGCCGGTGCCAGAGATGGAGGTCGACCTGGATATTGAAGAAGGTGCTTTGAATAATTCTGGAGAGGAAAGTGAAGGAAACCCTCGGCCAAACCTTGGACAGATATTTGAGTTCAAATGCAAAATAGGGAATAACGTGATTATGTAAAATGTGCCTGAACCGCTGGACAGAACTGTTCAAAACCTGTCAAAACCCGTGGTGGTGCCGAGAATAAATGTGCTTGAGTCCCAAACGGGTTATTTATCATTTTTATAAAACCTTAATCTGTTAGTGAGTGTTAGCAAGTCTTAGTACGTGGTTAGTAAGGTTTAATAAGTCTTAATAAGTGGTTAGTAAATGTTAGTAAATGTTAGTAAGTGCTAGTAAGTTTTAATAAGTGGTTAGTAAGTGTTAGTAAATGTTAGTAAGTCTTAGTAAGTGCTATTAAGTGTTAGTAAGTTTTAATAAGTCTTAATAAGTGGTTAGTAAGTGTTAGTAAATGTTAGTAAGTCTTAGTAAGTGCTATTAAGTGTTAGTAAGTTTTAATAAGTCTTAATAAGTGGTTAGTAAGTGTTAGTAAATGTTAGTAAGTGTTAGTAAGTTTTAATAAGTCTTAAAAAGTGGTTAGTAAGTGTTAGTAAATGTTAGTAAGTCTTAGCAAGTCTTAGTAAGTGGTTAGTAAGTGTTAGTAAATGTTAGTAAGTGTTAGTAAGTTTTAATAAGTGGTTAGTAAGTGTTAGTAAATGTTAGTAAGTGTTAGTAAGTTTTAATAAGTCTTAATAAGTGGTTAGTAAGTGTTAGTAAATGTTAGTAAGTCTTAGTAAGTCTTAGTAAGTGCTATTAAGTGTTAGTAAGTTTTAATAAGTCTTAATAAGTGGTTAGTAAATGTTAGTAAATGTTAGTAAGTGCTAGTAAGTGTTAATAAGTTTTAATAAATCTTAATAAGTGGTTAGTAAGTGTTAGTAAATGTTAGTAAGTGCTAGTAAGTTTTAATAAGTCTTAATAAGTGGTTAATAAGTGGTTAGTAAGTGTTAGTAAATGTTAGTAAGTGCTATTAAGTGTTAATAAGTTTTAATAAGTCTTAATAAGTGGTTAGTAAATGTTAGTAAATGTTAGTAAGTGCTAGTAAGTTTTAATAAGTGGTTAGTAAGTGTTAGTAAATGTTAGTAAGTCTTAGTAAGTGGTTATTGAGTGTTAGTAAATGTTAATAAGTTTTAATAAGTCTTAATAAGTGGTTAGTAAGTGTTAATAAGTGTTAATGAGCTCAGTTGTACCAAGTTTGTTTGTATCACCTAAAAGTCGATTAAAACAACTTGTGATTAGATTTATGACTCCTCCTTTTTTACATCAAATAATTGAAAGTGACTTTTACTCAAATCACATTTTGACTGAAGTACTTAATTTACTTTTACTTGAGTAGATTATTAGATGGTTACTTTTACTTGAGTAGGAATTAAGCAAAGTAAAGATACTATTACTTAATTGCAAATTTTCAGTACTTTTTCCACTTCTGCTTCTGACTGATGCTAAACCTAATGAGTAACAGAAGAGAAGCTGCCGATCTCCAACCTCCACCCACACACACTGCACAAAAGCTTGGCCAAAATGTAAGATATAAACACTTAAATCTATCAGAAAATGACTTAAAAGTAGTGAAATGGTCTGTCCACGCAGCGAGATCATTTTACTGGACAAGTTCTCTGAAAACAAACGACCTCTAGACGAGAATGAAGCAGCCTCAGAACGAGCAAGTTGATAATAAATCTGAAAACAAGATGAAGAACCTGACAGAAGTTTGAAAATCTACGTTCAAACTGGACAATGTGGGTGAAATGTCTTCCCTAAGGACACAACAGTTTATTTATTTTTTCCCACTGTAGCACCTGAGCGTTCTCCAGTCCGAGTCCGAGTGACGAGGAGGTGTGGCCACATGTGGATATGTGTCTGCAGCCCTGTAGCGCCCCCTGTGTCCAACCCCCGCCTCCTCCCTCTGTCTGCGGCCCTGTAGCGCCCCCTGTGTCCCCGTCCCGCCTCCTCCCTCTGTCTGCTCGCCCGTGTCCCGCCTCCTCCCTCTGTCTGCAGCCCTGTAGCGCCCCCTGTGTCCAACCCCCGCCTCCTCCCTCTGTCTGCGGCCCTGTAGCGCCCCCTGTGTCCAAACCCCGCCTCCTCCCTCTGTCTGCGGCCCTGTAGCGCCCCCTGTGTCCCCGTCCCGCCTCCTCCCTCTGTCTGCGGCCCTGTAGCGCCCCCTGTGTCCCCGTCCCGCCTCCTCCCTCTGTCTGCGGCCCTGTAGCGCCCCCTGTGTCCAAACCCCGCCTCCTCCCTCTGTCTGCGGCCCTGTAGCGCCCCCTGTGTCCAAACCCCGCCTCCTCCCTCTGTCTGCGGCCCTGTAGCGCCCCCTGTGTCCCCGTCCCGCCTCCTCCCTCTGTCTGCGGCCCTGTAGCGCCCCCTGTGTCCCCGTCCCACCTCCTCCCTCTGTCTGCGGCCCTGTGGCGCCCCCTGTGTCCCCGGCCCACCTCCTCCCTCTGTCTGCGGCCCTGTAGCGCCCCCTGTGTCCCCGTCCCACCTCCTCCCTCTGTCTGCGGCCCTGTAGCGCCCCCTGTGTCCCCGTCCCGCCTCCTCCCTCTGTCTGCGGCCCTGTAGCGCCCCCTGTGTCCCCGTCCCGCCTCCTCCCTCTGTCTGCGGCCCTGTAGCGCCCCTGTGTCCAAACGCCCGCCTCCTCCGTCTGTCTGCGGCCCTGTAGCGCCCCCTGTGTCCCCGTCCCACCTCCTCCCTCTGTCTGCGGCCCTGTAGCGCCCCCTGTGTCCCCGTCCCGCCTCCTCCCTCTGTCTGCTGCCCTGTAGCGCCCCTGTGTCCAAACCCCGCCTCCTCCCTCTGTCTGCGGCCCTGTAGCGCCCCTGTGTCCAAACCCCGCCTCCTCCCTCTGTCTGCGGCCCTGTAGCGCCCCCTGTGTCCCCGTCCCGCCTCCTCCCTCTGTCTGCGGCCCTGTAGCGCCCCTGTGTCCCCGTCCCGCCTCCTCCCTCTGTCTGCGGCCCTGTAGCGCCCCCTGTGTCCCCGTCCCGCCTCCTCCGTCTGTCTGCGGCCCTGTAGCGCCCCCTGTGTCCCCGTCCCGCCTCCTCCCTCTGTCTGCGGCCCTGTAGCGCCCCCTGTGTCCCCGTCCCGCCTCCTCCCTCTGTCTGCGGCCCTGTAGCGCCCCTGTGTCCCCATCCCGCCTCCTCCCTCTGTCTGCGGCCCTGTAGCGCCCCTGTGTCCAAACCTCCTCCCTCTGTCTGCGGCCCTGTAGCGCCCCCTGTGTCCCCGTCCCACCTCCTCCCTCTGTCTGCGGCCCTGTAGCGCCCCCTGTGTCCCCGTCCCGCCTCCTCCCTCTGTCTGTGGCCCTGTAGCGCCCCCTGTGTCCAAACCCCGCCTCCTCCCTCTGTCTGCGGCCCTGTAGCGCCCCCTGTGTCCAAACCCCACCTCCTCCCTCTGTCTGCGGCCCTGTAGCGCCCCCTGTGTCCCCGTCCCGCCTCCTCCCTCTGTCTGCGGCCCTGTAGCGCCCCCTGTGTCCCCGTCCCGCCTCCTCCCTCTGTCTGCGGCCCTGTAGCGCCCCCTGTGTCCCCGTCCCGCCTCCTCCCTCTGTCTGCGGCCCTGTAGCGCCCCCTGTGTCCCCGTCCCGCCTCCTCCCTCTGTCTGCGGCCCTGTAGCGCCCCCTGTGTCCCCGTCCTGCCTCCCTCGTCGTCCTAATGAGCTCCGACTGCAGCCGCTCCGTCGCTTTGATCCTCGTGATTTAAAAACTCCCAAATGTGTCAAACCAGAGTTTACGAAGCTACGCTAACCGCCACGTGCTAATGATACCGCTGCGCTAACCTCAGCGCGCTAATGAGCCGCAGAGGATTATGGGTAGAGCTGATGTCCCGGGTCAGAGCTTTAATGAGTGAGTATTAGATTATTTGTGTTGACTGTTGATCAGAGTTTAAGCCCGAGGATCAGAGCTGAGGAAGAGCCCACACTCCTGCTCGGCTCTTTACTTCACTGTTTTACTCTGAATGTTTCCTGGTTTTAATAAAAGGAAGAGACTCGATACTGAGCGCAGATTCTGATACGACAATGACAATAAAACACCCTGTTTCTTTAGACCAGGGATCACCAAACTTTTTTCTCTGGAGGCCACATTATCGCTCCTGTGATGAGGCCGGAGCCGCAGAACAGAGTGACCTCCAGCCTCACTGTGTAGTAGAAATGACAAACCTGGAACAACCTCTGTAAAAATATATAACACACAACTCCTGCACATGTTTGTTTATCGTTATTTATGATTTGCAAACGTAGTAAGTCGTTCACACTTTGTTTTAATTTGAAATACCACAGATATTCCATGTATTTATTTTCACGTGTGTTGACTGTCACTGTTTGAGCTCAAGTTTGTCGGGTGGCGAAAATTCGGCGGCGAATGTAAATACGTCATATAATTATTTAAATAGAAATATAAATACTTCATAGAAATATCATTTTTTAACTGAAAAATGACCGCTTTTGAGGATTGCCTCATAGGGCCGGTTCAAGAGGTGGATTCAAGCCCAATTTATGGTTCTGCACCAAAACGTATTTGTGTCGACATGAAGTGTCTGTGTTGATGTGCACGTCCGACACACAGCACCGCACTGACCGACCTGCACCTCCCAAACTTTCTAACGACGCCTCAAAACGCCGCAGACGATCAGGGCTGTGATTGGTCCTTTCCACCGCTCTACATTTCCTCCGCTCATTCTAGACCAGGGGTGTCAAACTCATTTTGGTCCGGGGGCCGTATGCAAACTACTTTGATCCCAAAAGGGCCGGATCAGAAAACTCAGTTCTCTCTTCAAGTTATTGTATTTTTCTCCGTGTCTCGTAGTGGTGTTTAAGATTATTTTCCTCGAGCAACGCCACTTGTTCCAAACACACTGAGCACAGATTTCCCATTCACCTCTGTCAACAAATAAGAATTAGACTATTTTTCTTGGGAAATCCTGAACTCAGCATCTGCTTTTCTCATTTTTTGACATTTTGCTGATGAGGGTCACGGTCGACAGTCAAAACGATCGTCCTTTAAGAGCGTTTGGAAAGAGGAAAGTCTTCATTTGTGCTGCTCTGGTGGGAGTTGCAACGTACAGAAACGCCGGAGACGCTGCTATGCTAAACGGTGCAGAAAATTAACAGAAAAATCTGAAAATTTTAAGTATTTTAATAGAAAAATCAGCCGAGGGCCAGATTAAAGGTCTTGGAGGGCCGGATCTGGCCCCCGGGCCGCGTGTTTGACACATATGTTCTAGACTTTGAGGAATAATGTGTTTAATGCAGCTTTGGCTCATTTGTTTACGTTTATGTTTTATAGAAACAAAACTTAAGCATGGCTCATTTGCATACAGTATAAGCGCTGATAAAAACAGCTGATGTGGGACTAAAGGACACGACTCAGTGAATATGAGTGTTCTCCCTGTGACAGAGGATGTGCTGCTGATGCTGAGTCTGCTCACGTTGGGGATGGTTCATGTTAAACTTTTCAGAGCTCATGTGTCTGCAGTAGTACAGACTGGTTTAAATCCTCGACCCCCGGTGTTGTGGCGGTGAATTACTTTGCGGCTCATAGACCTCGACGCAGAAGCATGAATCAAATCGATGGCGACGAGACGAAGCAGAGTCGATGCGTTGAGTCGACGCAGAACTAGAACTGGGCCTTCAGAGGGGCTGGGGGCCGGTCAAAGGGCCTTAGGTTCACGACCCCTGATTTAGACAATAGGATCTTTTCTATTCCCATGAGTGTTATATGTGTGTGATGCCTCTGTGGTGCAGGTAGGCTCCACAGAGCTCCGTGGACGTAAACTCCTCCATGTTTTCTTACACTTGTTCTTGCCAAAGCCGTAAAGATAAACATGCACTTCCTGATTATCAGACAATACAACTGTTTGTAATTAGATGCAGATGATTCACAGCAGAATTATTTTGACGTCAGGAGCTTTTTAAACAACATATCTGCACTGGGGCGAGACGCGTTTTACTCAAACACGTCAAACTCAGCTCCAGGGGCTTTTTAATGCTTATATGTACAAAGGAAAACCAATATACAACATTGTTTTCTTTGCTATAACATCTTCTACAAAAGTTTTAACTATTTTAGCGTCAACCTGAGCACTTGACTTATTCTTTTCTAAAGATTTGTGACACCAGCAAAAAGGAGACGTGATTGAGTGGGTTTTGATATAAATACGCTGTTTCTTGAGACTTTTTTCTGTATAAATCAGTAGTTTCTGCATGAACTCCCCCTGCAGGTGTAGTTTTGTCAGTGCAGTTTGGGTCAGATACAGAAATACAGAGTAGATTTGAGAGCTTTTGCTACACCCGACTAATCAATCAGAAGCCCGAATATTTTCTTTTGCAAATGTGTATTAACTGTGCTCCTGTGCTAACTCGAGCTCGGTGATTAGTGTCATGTCGTAGTTTTGCCCTTAATCCTCTGGGGGCTTTGAAGCGGCCGCCAGGCTGTTTCTGCCCCATCGTCTCTGTGTCGGGGTCACACGTTCGTCTTTACCCTCACATATTCTCCTCTTTTCTGCCGGTTTTTGTCAGGTATTTTGGCTCATGTGACTGGTCAGCTCCGGTCCTGCAGCAGAACCATGTGACCGGCCACACATGAGATGCACTTATCCCAGACACGGAGCTCCCGGCCTGGGTAAGAGCCGACTCCCACCTCCCTGAGACGCACCGGGCCTGGAGAGAGGAACGTGTTTGTTAGAACAGAAAAACACAAATTTGTGATTGTTCGAGCAGACTTCTAGTGCTTGTGTTTTGCTCTGTAGTTATAATTTTGACACGTGTGGCTCATTCTGTTATAATTTGCAAAATTTAAATCACAATATTGATCTAAAACGACTTAAGAAAAGGAACAAATGCGCTGACAGCGTTAGAAAACTGTAGGACCCGACGTTCCTGTAAACATCGTCACAACAAACAAATAATATTGTTACTAAAATGAGCAGGAATATTGCAATAATTAGAAGGAATGTTTATTTTATGCCAACGGAAACAAGAAAACTTGTAATTGCCTCTTGTTTTATCTCAGCTGGACTATTGTCCTAATGTGTCCAGTGCTGCAAACAAAGATTTAGACAAATCTCCAGATAGTTCAGAATCGAGTCTTGCTCTAAACGGCTCTTTTAGGGCTAATATCAGTGCTGTGCATAAGAAACTTTCGTGGCTGAAAGTCGAGGACAGACTGGCCTGTAGTTTAGTTTTGCCTTTGCACAAAGTGTGGACGACACACAGACCTGTGCACATGTTCCCACAGTCACACTTCACCTGCAGCAGACACAGGTTTAATACAAGACGAGCCTCAAACACCAGAACTAAAGCACTGAAAGCAGCGTTTCTCTGCAGAGAGTTTCTCACTCGAATGTTCTGCCACAGCACATAAAGCTCATACAAAATCAGGCTGTGTTTAAAAAAAGTTTTGCGAAATGACAATTTGAAAATGCTAAACGTTTAGTGTAACATCTTTTGAGTGTTTGGTGTGTGTTTTGTGAAGTTTTTGATGATGTAACTCAAACTCAGTGTTTTGATTGTTATGAGACTGGACCCCAGGAAGAGTCTTTGCTTCTGTAGAGACGAATGGGGAAACAAATAAAGAATAAACAAAGCGGCGCAGACCATCGCCTGTAGATCTCTGCACGTCCCACCAGACTCTGGACACACTAGACACGGATGAAGAGAGTAAAAGTGGAGGAGGCCGTGCGAGGCTGGCGGTGGGCGTGCACGGGCGGTGCTGAAAACGGGGGTGGATGGCGTCTTGAAAAGAAGTGATTAAAGATGAATCACTCCAGTTACAACTTTGGGTGAGTAAATGGTGAAGGGAAACAATTATAACACGGTTGAAAGGGTTGAAAAGTCCACTTGGCAAAATGGGTCTGCTTTAAAGCCACAGTATGTAACTTTTTGACCCCAAAATAGATCTAACAGTTTTTTTTGGCATGTTGTTTTGTACTGAAAAACATATAAATATACAGTGTGTCTTTATTGTGAGCAGACTCGCACCTCCACAAACCTGACTCTTACTTACTCCTCCTGCTGGTTGCCATGGAAATGCTGTTTCTTTGTCTGTAATATTCCACAATACGACAGAAAACTTATTCTGTTTTTCCCCACACACATTTAAGACCAGAATTACCCGCTCATGTAAACTGTATTTATGTTTCATTTGATTATTGACGATTATCCAAGTGTCACAGTACGATATTTATTGCGTTTTATATCTTGGGAAAACTCAGGATATTACGATATTCTACAGAATAACAAGACTGACTCTGAAACGCTTTGACCAGTTCATTTGGTACATTTATCGTCATTAGGGATGGAACGAAATCCAAATCTCTCTGTTCGATATTTTCACCATAAACATCTCACTGGACCAGATTTATTACGATATAAAACTGTGAATCTGCGACTTTTTCCTCTAAAAATGCTTCACAGACTTAATCCAAAGAATGAAGATGTAAAAGTGCTTAGAACAGTTATTTCTTCATGTCGTCTGCACTGAAACGGAGCAAAGGATCATGGTCTATGTAGTTCCCTCTGTTTTTTAGCTATTTCTGCATCAGAACTGTTCATTTAAGCAAAGAGACTTGGGATTCGATATATTGTGATGCTCCACGATGTTATTGTGAGACCTTTGACGATACGATATCACAAATATTGACGAGTTAAAGTGATAGTGTGTAACTTTCTTGCATGATTCCATATAAATAAAGCGAGTTTGGAACATTCTCCATGGAGATACTGTGGAAAAGAACAACATTCCCACAGAAACAAGCAGCAGGAGGACAGTTTTTTCAGTCTAATAAAAACAGCCATATGAAAAAATGCTTTTATTTGAATCTATTATTCACCAAAAAAAGTCACATACTGTGGCTTTAAACGAAGACTTTAAAATAAGACCACATTTCCTGTGAAAATTCCCATGGTCTCAAACTCCCTCTGTCGTCGAAACACTGGTACTGAACTTGAAATCTTTTCTCGACTCGAGCTCCCCTCTGCGTCTAAGCCCCGGTCTGGGCTCGGTCTGGACCTGGTCTGTGCCCTGGGGTCTCTGCGGTCTCTCCTCTGTCGGTGCTGGTGTTAGAAAAAGGCCCGTGCCCTCCCGCCCCCTCCTCTGCTCCGGTCTTTACGGGGTGACGCGGATTGGGCGATCTCCCTGTTTATTGGGTGCCACGGATCCGGCGGCGGCCATCTTAAAGCACCTCGCTCTCCCTCGCCGGTTTTGAGGCGTTTGCGGACGAGCGCCGCGCCGATACAGAACGCTTTGATCAGAACTTAAGGAAGATCAAGAGAACGGGATGACGTCGAGGTTGAATCTGCAGCGACGAGTTTAGACCAGAGGGGGCAGAGTGACGCCTTCAGCTTCTTGGAGTTCAGTCAATTCAACAAGAACAAGTTTAAAGAGGTCGTGTTACACAAAATCTACTTTTTGGAGCTTCCCACCATGTTATAATATCAATCAAAAACATGTCTGAAGACGTTTTAGAGCCACCCATGCATGTTTGAGTAATCTAGTGATCTCTCTGACGATGGTTAGCAGTGCAAATCTGTGTCACCCACGCTCCCATGCAGCTGTTTTTCATAAATATACAAAAACACGATGTAAAACAATACAAGACAAACCTGATAAAATGTGCAGTAGTTTCATTAACAGGATGAATGCCAATTGTTTTTAGAGTTTTTAAACATGTTATACAAGTCCAATACCTCCTTTACTGGTTTTAAAAAGTGAATTTAACTAAAGTGGGTTCATTTTCTTAATTTAATGATTGGAAATACTGTATTGTGGGACATGGAGAGACAGGCTCATAGAAAATAACACCATATGAGTTTCAGTTCAGTTTATTTTTGTAAATCCAAAAAGCACCACAGCAGCCGCCTCGACTGCTTTCAGCTCTGAGTTAAGTGCAAATGTGACGAGTTGAACAGTTGATTTTAAACACAGTTAAAGATGATTTTGTACCAGGATCAGTGAGATTCCTGAGTTTAACTGTGGTGCATCAGAGGCTCTATTCAGATTTACCGGAAAACGTTTGGAAACCTGCAGATGACGACTTTCGGCACATTAGAATAGAATAGAATAGAAAAACTTTATTGTCTGTCACACCAAAAGCGTTGGCAGAAACATGCATCTGAAGCACACAGACTAAAACACATTTCAATAGTTTAAAATAGTGTTCATAAAGGTTCTTTGTAGACACAACAGCAGAGAACAGGCACAGGACACAGGCTCAGGTTCAGCTCCCTGATGGCACAAAAGAACTTTTACAAATGCTTTTCTTAGCACAGGGAAGTCTGTGTGTTTGCCCCGATGGGAGAAGCTCAAAGTGATGAGACAGTGGACGGTACAGTCGTGGCCAAACGTTCTGAGAATGACACAAATATTAATTTTGGTACCAGAACGTCCTCCGAGAGCAGCTTCCCCCAACCGTCCCAGAGCAGTTTGGTGATGCACAAAGCCTTTTCCAGCAGGATGGACCTCACCATAACGGCTCGGGGAACAAAACATAAAGATTTTAGGTCCAGGAAACTCCCCAGATCCACTGAAAACTCGTGGTCAATCCTCAAGAGGCGGGTGGACAAAAAACCCCCCACAAATTCTGACAAATTCAAAGCGTTGATTATGTAAGAACGGACAGGATTTGGTCCAGAAGTTGGCGCCAAGGAGAACTGCAGAGGTGTTGAAAAAGAAGAGTCAACACTGCAAATATTGACTCGTTGCATGAACTCAGTGTGATTGTCAATAAAACCTTTTGATGCTTACGAAATGCCTGTAATTGTATTTCAGTAAAACCATAGAAACATCTGAGAAAACACCTCAAAACAACGAGGGAGCAGAACCTGTGGAAACGTAATATTTGTGTCATTCTCCAAACTTGTGGCCACGACTGTAGATAGTGTCGTCATCTGTGATCTTATAACTGAGGCGATGTTCAGCCCGACTCTGGTGCACGGAGCTGAGTTTGTGATTTCACTGCCTTGTTTCACCGCTCGGCTCAATCTGGCTTTGTTTTTGACGGTTAAAGGACCAAACCAGGCCACCGTATTAAACATTAGGACACTTTCGATTCAGGACTGATAAACCCTTGTTAAAATACGGTCACTGACTTTCAAAACTTCAAAAAAGAGTCTTTGTTGTGCTTTTTTGTAAATACAGTCCACGTGATCATTAAATGTAAAAGTTTTGTCCAGAATTGTTCCTAAATGAGTTCACCTCCATCAGCGTTTCTTTTTTTAATCCAGTGTGTTACTGCGCGGTGATTGAAGGTTCTGCAGAGGACGTGGATTGTGAAAATGGAAAGTGAATCTTATGACCGAGTGTGTAAAGTTTGTTGTGTAAAGTTTTGCTTGTTTTGAGCTCGAGGCCTGTGGAAATGCAGCTGTAGATGTTGTACAGACACTGATGACCTGATATTAAATGCAAATTTCTGTTGTGATTTTGTTCTCTTCCCCTGTGTGACCCCTGCCCGTGGGACTACAGGGGGAAACGAGTCTTTTAAGGTGCAATCCGGCACGTGTCTTATCATGTCTGTCCATTAACGTGCACTGCCCCAATCAAATAAGCGAATAAAATAAAAAATAAATTTAAAAAAAAGACTTCCGGTGTCGTTCTCGGCATGTGAGAAAACTGTGGATTCAGCTGCCAAAGCTCTAATCGCAGCTTTGATAAAACCTACAGGCAGCTCCTTTTTTTTTATTAAGGCAAATTATATAATACGCAAATGAACAGGCAATTTACAAAAGGAAAACAGAAGGAATACAGTGACATCCAGATGAAGAAAACTGGAGCGTTTTCTCCGTTTCCCCAGAGTTTCTGTCGCCGTCGGAGCCCAAAGGAAGTCGTCCTCTGCACGTCTCCAAACATCTTCTGGTTTTGGGACATCAGCGTGAATAGAGCCCATTTTTGTATAAGCGCACAGGTAGTTCCGGCCATAGTTAATCACCGTTCTGTATCACTACGCCATGAGCATCACCATAGCAACGGGTAAACTATAATATACTGTATGTTTACAACAGGTATTATCCAACCAAATGAAGTCCAAATTAATAATATAAATATATAAAATCCTGTCCTCGGCATTATGGGTATTATGCAAATTCTCTACTACTCAAAACATGCGATTTTAGACGTCATCCCGGCATGTTTGAGTCATCCAGTGATCTCTCCGGGACCCTATTCCAACCCTCCTTATGGTCAAATACAAATGTTTTCTATAATTTTCTTCCTGTTTTGAGGCTGTTTCACACTCTGAGGTTCTGGACGTCATCTGCCGAAAATAAAACTGCTGAAACTGAAGAAGCAGAATCACACAAATGAAACTTTTTGCAGCACAAACGTTTTTTGTGTAGGTTTGTGTTCGATGGGGCGACTTCACCCAGTAAAATGACGGTTTAACGGGATCAATATTTGCAAACCGCCCAAAACTAGAGGAAGAGGTGAAACGTGTTTTTTGAGCATTTTCAGAACAATAAAAGCTAATGTTCTGACCTGTCTATTTTGCCTGTTGTATATTTTGGTTTGGCCTGGTGCCGGCCCTTTCATTGAAAACAGGAAATTGCCCCTGTAGGTCATGTGCGGTAGTGCACACAGTTGTGTTATTGCATTGGGATGAGTTCATGGACGACATTCCCTGTAAGTATAAATAAGTAATGTCATTTAAAGGTGTTCATAAATAAGATTAGACAAGATAAGATTTGAAATTTAAAATAGCAATTTATTGTATATATAGTTTTATAATCCTTATCTTTATAGATCTTTATAGAGTTTATTTGTTTGTTTATTTATTTATTTTATTTGGTTATAAGTCATTCTGTGCTTCTATTGCTGCTACTGTTTTCTTGCTGTTCTCTTAACTGTGCGTTGCAACACTAAAATTTCCCCATTGTGGGACAAATAAAGGATATCTTATCTTATCTTATCTTATAACAAGAAGTTAATTTCACTGTATAAAAAACAAACTGTTTACCAGTGAAGTTACACGCTAACATGAGTATTGGACTGCATGTGGATTAGCATTAGCATTAGCATTAGCATAATAAAACGTGGTTTGCTCTATTTCTTTGCATTCAAACTCAAGTATATTGTGTTGTGTTGTTACAGTTTCACAGCTGCCAGATAAAGAACAGTCTGAACCCGTCCTGGCGTCCGTGACTTTTGTGTGGAGGTGTTTAACTCCTGGACAGTAGAAACGGGGTTCTACGAGGGCAGTGCAGCTCACGTGTTCATCTAAATATGCGACGTGTTTGCACTTCTGCCCCGTCGAAGTGTAAAACTCTTTAACATGAGCCCTAAAAGCGTTCACTCTTCTTTCGCTCCTACCTCCTCTTGTCGTTTCCATCAAACTCCTAACATACACATCGCCTCCTCTCCGCTCTGAAGCAAACCCCGCGCTCCCTCCGCTCCCATGGATCACCGCTCTTTTGTTTTATTTGGGCTAATCTCCCCGTTCGTCATGTCGGAGCGCTCTCCCCGGCCCGGCCTGGCGTTCCTTCTCCCCTGTCACTTTTTCAAACAGGTCTCAAAAAATGGCGGCGCTGATCAAAAGTGGGAAAGGCGCTGGGAGACGGAGCAGACGCGAGCGCCGAGGGGGAAAGTGATTTGGAAAAGGTCAGAGGATGGACGTGTGTTTGGGCGCCGGGGAAACAGTGAGGAGAGCTGTCGCCGGGGTTAATGGAGGAGCTACACGGATATCAACACAGAGAACAAAGTCGGGAGGGTGTAATGACTCCACATACATGTCCTCTGTGTATACACCAGCCCGGATAGAATTACTCACCGCTGCAGCTCGTACGTTTCAAAGGCGCCGCTCCAGCACTGTGAAGGGCTCCCTAAAGGTGCACTGCGGAACTTTCCTGCTGGAGCTTTCAGCACATTCAAGAGTGTCAGTCCAGTCCTTTTGCTTTTAAAACTGCCCCTTTTACCCCTAATGAAGTGTTCTACCTCCTTTTGTTCAGTCCAACCTGTTATTTCACAATCTGCTGCTGTAGTTGTGTCATGAGGCTGTGATAAAAGCTACAGGACCAGAAATAGAGATAAAAAAAAAAAGAAAACAGAAAATAAAATCCACACTCTTTTATACAAAACACACAGCAAACATGTAGAAACAACTTTTTGGACATAAAAAATGCTTAATTTAGGGCCTTAGCTACAAAAATGCAAAATCTCAAGTCTGTAAGTAAATTAAAAATCTCCTTATTGCCCTAAAAACAAAAAAGTGCAGTGGCCCCATGACTTTCCTGGTCCAGTCCTGGAAACAGCTCCTGTCAGGTCCAGGGCCAGAGCCACAGCACTTCTGCATTTCCAGGGTGGAAATTACATTTGGATTTGTTCATTTGGACTGAAATAAACCTTTAAATAAAAATAGAAAGAGATGCACAATTACACACACCAAGATGTGTCATTTTCCATGTGTGTGAGAATTAACTCCACTTAGAGCGACTTTTTCCCTCGTTATAAACACACACAGTCAGAGGAGTCGACCATCTTGACTCACTTCACTCTTTGGCAAAGTTTGGCTCCATCAAAATGGACGGAGCGCATGAGTTTGGGGAAAACAAAGTTCCTGTTGGACACTCGTTTTGCTCCCGTCATCACACAGCGTGAGTGTGACGTAGGATAAAGCCGCAGAAATGTACGGAAACCTCTATGTCTGCACTTTCAGAGGGGAAAAGGACGTTTCTGTCTTTTACCGTTACAAAGTTCTGCGGTTATAGAAACATATTCCTCTGTCTTCGAGGGTTAAACCCTTTTGCCGTGTCAGATGTGGTCCACAGTAAACACAGTGTCTGGTGCAGTGATGTGGCTGCACTGCTCAGAGTTTAATATGACACTGATTAAGATTAGATTTTTTTTACACTAGTGCACAGTGAAAAACTAATGACACTTGGAAATGAAGCAGAAATAGTGTTGAGTGTTACACTATTAATAATAATAATGCATTTTATTTATAGTGCACTTTTCATTCCATAGAGACTACAATAAAACAAGGACTTTAAAACACTGCTAAATACCAAAAGCATCAAATAAATAAATAAAAACGTCTTTAGATTTGCTTTAAAACAGTCCAGGCTCTGATTCAAAACTATAAACTATTCATTAGTCATTTTTTTCTTCCCTAAATATTAGGGGTGTGACAATGTCCAAGTCTCACGATACGATATCCTCACGGTCTGAACCTCACGGCCTGAACCTCGCGGTCTGATACTGTATCTCCACAAACTTATTTGGCCTAGAGGAGACCTGCTCCTGCCTGTTTCCACGGAAATGTTCTTCTTTTGTCTGTAATATTCCGCAGTGTGACAGAAAATATATTCTGTTTTTCCCCCACACACATTTAAGACCAGAATTACCCGCTCATGTAAACTGTATTTATATTTCATTTATTTATTGGTGTAACGAGATCCAAGTTTCACAACATGATATCGTCACGGTCTGAACCTCGTGGTGCGATATTTACTGCGATAAGGTGGGAAAACTCAGGATATTACGATATTCTACATAATAACAGACTGACTCTAAAACGCTTTGACCAGTTCATTTGGTGCAACATTTATCGTCATTAGAGATGGAACGAAATCCAAATCTCTCTGTACGATATTTTCACCATAAACATCTCACTGGACCAGATTTATTACGATAAAAAACTGTGAATCTGCGACTTTTTCCTCTAAAAATGCTTCACAAGACTTAACCCAAAGAATGAAGATGTAAAAGTGCTTAGAACAGTTATTTCTTCATGTCGTCTGCACTGAAACGGAGCAAAGGATCATGGTCTATGTAGTTCCCTCTGTTTTTTTTAGCCATTTCTGCATCAGAACTGTTCATTTAAGCAAAGAGACTTGGGATTCGATATATTGTGATGCTCCACGATGTTATTGTGAGACCTTTGACGATACGATATCACCAGACTAAACAGTGTCCGTGCTGCCGCAGGGTGACTTTAAACAGCTCTGCTTTATTCAATTACAGGTGGTTTTGGACTGAAAATACAAGCAGAAGATGAAGGTGAAGAAGAGGAGATGAAAATAAAACCTAAACCTCTTTGTGGTGCAGTTCAAAGCTCAGTTCTGACCTTCTTCTTCTTCTTCTTCTTCTTCGCCGTAACATTTGTGCGTCTTTTGGCTCTAATCATCACGCCGCGGCTCCTCCATTTTGTGTCCTCTTCATTATCGGCTCCTTTGACTTTCCCGTGTCGCCGTGGACCCCGTGGGCCCCGTGCGTCGCGCTCGGTTCACGTTCGGCCCCGGAGCCCCACTTACGGACATCACAGCAGAGACGCCGCTAAAAGCCCGGGCGGACATGTTGTCTGCGGCGAGCGTAAATGACCCCGTGGCTTTGATGTAAAGGTTAACTTAAAGAGGAGGAGGTTCTAATGAGGGTTTTCTGTACGCCTGCTTTTGTCAGACGGACCCCAGTCGCTTTACCCACAATGCACCGCTCTGCTCACACACAAAAGGGGAGTTAAAGATGATATTAAACATACAGGGCCTCAGTGTATAGGTCTGTGGTGGGTTTTTTTGTTTGGGAGTCTGTCACCTGTTTGTTTCTGTGGATATAAACGTCATAAAATCAACAAAAAGCCTTCGTCAGATCATTTTTCTTGCGTTGAACCACAGTGTACAGCACATTTCTTCACTTTTATGTTGCTGTTTTTGCATTTTTTTTACCTTTTCTGTTTCATTTGCTGCTCTGGATGCATCATTTCTCTGCCTGGAATGTTCCGCAGTGTGACTTTAAACAGCTCTACTTTACATTTATTCAATCACAGGCGGTTTTACAGCTCAAAAATACCCAGAAAAACATTCTGACTGTGAGCGGGGGTCGCCTCTCCACAGATCTGACCTGGATCTCGGCCTGGTGACGTGGCCTGCTTGTCTCCAAGTAGTAGTCGTCATAGTAGTAGTAATTGTAGTAGTAGTAGTAGTAGTAGTTGTAGCAGTAGTAGTTGCAGTAATGGCAGTAGTAGTACAGTAGTAGTTGCAGTAATGGCAGTAGTAGTAGTTGCAGTAGTAGTAGCAGTAGCACTACCAGAGTAGTGGTAGTAGTAATTGTAGTAACAGTAGTAGTAGCAGTAGTAGTAGCAGTAGCAGCAGCAGTAGTAGTAGTAGTAGTAGTAGTAGTAGCAGTAGCAGTAGCAGTAGCAGCAGCAGTAGTAGTAGTAGTAGTAGTAGTAGTAGCAGTAGTAGCAGTAACAGTAGTAGTAGCAGTAGTAATAGCACTACCAGAGTAGTGGTAGTTGTAATTGTAGTAATAGTAGTAGTAGTAGTATGGGTAGTTGTAATTGTAGTAATAGTAGTAGTAGTAGCAGTAGTTGTAGTAGTTGTAGTAACAGCAGTAGCAGCAGTAGTTGTTGTTGTAGTAGTAATTGCAGTAGTAGTAGTAGTAGTAGCAGCAGTAGTAGTTGTAGTAGTAGTAGTAGTTGTAGTAGCAGTAGTAGTAGTAGTAGTAGTAGTCGTAGCAGTAGTAGCAGTAACAGTAGTAGTAGCAGTAGTAGTAGTAGTAGCAGTAGCAGCAGCAGTAGTAGTAGTAGTAGTTGTTGTAGTAGTAGTAGTTGTAGTAACAGTAGTAGTAGTAGTAGTAGCAGTAGCAGTAGTAGTTGTAGCAGTAGTAGTAATTGTAGTAACAGTAGTAGTAGTAGTAGCAGTAGCAGTAGCAGCAGCAGCAGTAGTAGTAGTAGTAGTAGTTGTTGTTGTAGTAATAGTAGTAGTATTATTGTCATTTGTTTTTAGTTAAACACCATAAATAGTAGAAAATTTCCGGAAAAAAACACCATGGAATCGGGCGGGTGTTGGACCCTCTACCAGAAAAGTTACACAGTGCAGCTTTAAGCCTCTGACCACATGTGACTGAACCATTTATAAACCGTCAGAGCGCAGAACACACACAGCTCCACTAAATACGCAGAAACAAAACCCCGTTTGTGCAGAGCTGCGCCTCCTGCTGGTGGCACATATACTTACACCCACACGCACAGACTGTAATACACACGACACATCTGCAGGGAAAATGGAGGCAAAATCTCAAAGTAAAAGCGTTTTAAATTCTAATATAACAGTGAAAAGTGCTCCTCGTGTGAAATAAAATGGTCTCAAGTTATAATGAAGTGTTTATATCATTTGGAACAACATGTTTTTCAGGATAATTTCTCTCTTTGTTTAAAATAATGAGTGAAATGAGCGATTATAAAGACTGACATGAGCAGTTTGTGTGTTTTATTATGAAATGCCACCTGCTGCGGAGTTCCTCTTGTGCATATTGTGAAAATCGCGCTGTTCTGAGATTTAAAGGATTAAAGAAAAGGATATAAAATCATATTTGCGTCTGTGATTTTGTTTTGTCCAGTGGGGGGCGACTGCACACACGGAATGAACCGCACCAGCGCCGTTTACTCTGCTCCCTCCCCTCCGCTATATGACACACAGCAGCAGGAGTAGCAGCAGCAGTAGTACTTGTCGTAGTAGTAGTAATAGTAATAGTAATAGTAGTATTACTTTAACTGTAGTAGTAGTAGTAATAGTAATAGTAGTATTACTTAAACTGTGCAGTAGCAGCAGTACAGTAGTAGCAGTAGCAGCAGAGAAGTAGCAGTGGCAGTACAGTAGCAGTAAGGCAGCAGTAGCAGCAGCAGCAGCAGCAGTTGTTGCTACCAGTAGCAGCAGTCGCAGCGCCAGCTGTTGTTGTTGCTGGCTGCTGGCTCGCTGTTAATAATAATATTGGTTGTTGCTCGGTGCCACAAGGAGCAGCTGCTCGCTGCTGTTGCTTTGTTACGCTCGCTGGTTGAGCAGCAGCAGAACAACTTGTTGCCGCTGCTGTCAGTTGTAATTGCTCGCTTGCCGGGTTATTGTTGTTGGTTATACGGGTTGTTGTTCGTCAGCCAGAGTTGTTGTTAGTTGCTTAATAGTTGCTTGTAATAATAATATATGTTTGCTTTACTAATAACCATGTATTACTTGGCTTGCCATTGCCGTTAATAGCAGAGTTGTTGCTTGGTTATTATTATTGTTCAGCTCGCTGGTTAGTTATTATTGTCATTGTTGTTGAATAAATTATTGGTTATTGCATATTATTTACTACCGCTGGTTTACAATTGTCACAAGGAAAGAGTGCTCATAGCTTGGTTTCATATCAGTTGCTTGTTTGCCAACCGTTTGTTGTCAGTTATGCTATATGTTGGTTAACCGAGCCATTGTTGGTTATTATACATATCGGTACATGATAACCGTACAGTTTGTTAACTATCATTTGGTTATTAGATATATATATAAAGAGTATACATGAAAGATAACTGGCTCCCGAGCGAAGAAAGAGCTGTTGTCATATTACATTGTATGTATATATATTGGTTGTCCGATAAGAAATATATATATATTATTATATATATATATATATGAGTAGTCGTAACGTGCTGTTTGTTAAGTGTACACATATGGTTAACTGAACGAGTTGGTTGAAATAATAATAGTATTATGTATTACAGCTGAGCACGTTGAACGAGTATTATGTTGTTGTTGGTCATTGTAAATATTGTTGCTGTTGTTGTTGAAGAGCGAGTTGTTAACATATGTTGGTTAATAATAACATTATAACTGTTAATCGTCATGTCACACGTGGAAGAGTTGTTATGTTAATGTCATTGTTAATATCATTATATTAACAATAATAATACGCTATTATTACATATATCATAATTAATAATATTATTGCTAGAAAAAGAAAGTTGTTGTTGAGATTGTTATACTGTTAAGACAATATGTTGGTTAAGCAGCAACTGTTGCTGTTGTTGTTATTGTTGTTGCTTAATAATAATATGTAATAATATGTATATTAATAATAATGCCTGTTGCCAGGTCCAGATATGTTGTTAACATATAATAATCCTGTTGTTGCTATTGTCGCTGTTGTTGTTGTTGTCATTGCTTGTTGTTGCTGTTGCTGCTAGTTGTTGGTATACTATGGCAGCAGCAATCATGTCCTATTAATATTGTTGTGAGTATATGCTATATTGGCTCATCGCACAGTCGGGTATAGTCCCGCGTATATTAAAAGAGCAGCATATCGGTATATTACTGCTGGTTGTTGTTGTTGTTGTAACTGGTTTCAAATTGTCAGCTATGTTGTTGTTATGAGCTATGCTATATAAATTGGTTCGTTGGTTATTATGCTGCTAACCACGCTGCTTGGCTATTATGCCATATGCTTGTTATGTGTCTACATATCGTCTGGGCTGGTCACAGCAGCAGCACCGTGTTCGTTATATATTGTTACATATGTTTGTTATACAGCGTATATATTGCCAAATTGTTGTCATATATCCAATCAATTGTTGGTTATTTGGTTGTTATAACAGCTGTCGCTTGTTTGTTTCTGTTGTTGTTGGTTAACTGAGTTATTAAGAGCATTGTTATTACGTTATTTGTTAACTGAAAGACCACGCTGCGCTTATTAACCTGTTACATATACAACGTGTGTGTTAGTAGTAGAAGTACTATACTAAGACCACTCTTCACCACTGACTGAGTGCTGGCGGTTAGTAGTATGTTGTTCCAATATGGTTGTTGTTGTTGCTGGTTGCTGTTAACCTGTCATTATAGTTGTAATCATGGTTAATCAATTGTTGCTATTTGTTAATTGTAGTTGGTTAATATTGGTTGTTGGTTGCTGTTGTTGTTATTGTTGCTGTTATTATTGTCATTGCTGGTTACAATCATACATATATTATTGCTGTTTGTTTGGTCGTTTGTCGCCGCACTGTCGGTTGTTGTTTCATGAACGACCGCTGGTTGGTTGTTAACGAATAATACATAATATGTTGTTGACGTTGTTGGTAATTATTTAATAACAGGAACTGGTTGTTTGTTGTTAATCGAGTCTGTTGAAGAGTTGTAATAATAATATTGTAACATGTTATATTAATGACTATAACCATAATAACATATTGTTAACAATCATTATTGATATTGTTGTTGCTGCTGTTAATCAATCAGCAGCAGCATAATTGTTACAACATATATATATCGCCAACCACCATATTAATTATATTGTTTGTTTAAGAGCATGTTTAACAATCAACAGTTGTTGTTATTGTTAACCAACCGAATTGTTGTTGTTGTTGTTGTTGTTGTTAATAATACGTTGCTATATGCCAACCAACTGTTTGTTGTTGCTATTGAAAACCAATTGCTTAGTTGTTGTTGTTGGTATGCTGGTTTTACCTGTTAATAATAATCATGCCGGCTCGCTAGTTTGAAGAGTTGCTTGTTATATGGTATATTGCCGTTGTTACCAACCGTTACGTCCTATATGGAGCATATATATAAGAGCTGTTTGCCATACAAGGTTTATATATACGTCCACCATATATATTATTATATATCAATCGAGCGGTTGTTGTTATTGTTTCGTTTGTCGCTCATTACATATATGGTTAGTTATAGTTTGCCTGTTGTTACAATCATTACGGCTATATTGCTTTCGTTGGTTGTTGTTTAAGCTAACATATGTCAGCTATATCAACATATCATACTTGTTATATGTATATATAACCAACTAGTTATGTATAGTGGGCCTATACAACTAATGTATTAGTTGTTGGTTAGTAGTAGTTGCTGTTAGTTTGTAATGTTGCTCATATATATTAACCAACAAGGGTTGTTATTGCTGTTACATATAACAAATCATTACAGTTAGTTGGTTGAGTAATAGTTACAATCAACGAATCATGCTGAGTTGTTGTCACATCGTATACAATCAATTGTTGTTACATATTATGTTGTTAATCAATTGTTAGCTGCTGAATATGCTCAGTTGGTTATGGTTGTTGCTTGCTTAACTCAGAGTATTTATATAATAATAATTCAATCATTATATTATTGAATTGGTTGTTTTACGTGTTTGAGCACCAATCGATATTGTCATGAAGAATAGAGAATCGAATCATAATATATTGTTGTTGATAATCAGCGTCATATGGTTGGTTATGATAATAACGAGCCACATATTGTTATATTTGGTTAATTGTTAAAGAGCAGCAGCAATTGTTTGTTATTATTGTTATGAAATATGTCGTTAATAATTGTTATTGGTATGTATTGTTAAATAATTGTTGTTATATATATTGTTATATATATTGTTTGTTGATATATATATATATATATCGATATATATATATATATATATATGATTGTTACAATTGAGCAGCGTTACAGTTGCTAATCAAGGGTTGTTGGTGCTGCTACAATGTTGTTGTTAATATATATCAATTGTATAAGGTTGTTTGTCCAGCTACATATATATTTAAATCAATATATTGTTGGTATATATATCGAGCCAGTTGTTGTATATATATATAGAGCCATCATATATATCGTTGATATATTGGTTATATGGTATATATATACTATATATAAGAAAGATATATTGTATAAGAACTGCTCGGCTGTTGTTGTTGTTATATAAATTTGTTGGTTGCTTGTTGGTTGTTGTTATATAGTCATGTTGTTGCTATGTATAAGGTTATACAGCAGAGCACCTGGTTGTTATTATGTTGTTAGTACAATCAATATTGCGTTATGAAAAAGAAGTAGCATGGTAATAATAATCAGTAGTTGTTGTAATAGTTGTTGAAGAGTACAAGTAGAATCATGTTGTTGCTGTTGAGCAGTAGTAGTAGCTTGCTGGTTATAGGTTCAATCAGTATTGTTGTAGCTGTTGTAGTAAGTGAATCAAATTGTTGTTGTTGAGTTAATAATTAGTGCTAGCTTGTTGCTGTTGTTGTTAACTGTTACAGCAGTGCTGTTAACCAATCAATATGTTAGTTGTTGTTGTTATGCTAACTATATAGTTGCAATCAAATAGTTGTTGGTTGTTATTGTTAACGAGCTAACCAATTTGTTGGTTACGTTGCTTATATGACATAGTCACCAATCATGAGCGTTGTTGTTGTTAATCGAGCTATTACAATAATGTTGGCGTTTGTTATATTAGTTATGTCGGTTGCTTGTCATGTTGTTAACCTGTTGGTTAGTTGGTTGTTGAATAATCGCTTGTTGGTGTTAATCAAGTGTTGTTGTTTTGTTGGTTATTAACAATTGTTGGTTAGTTGTTAATTGTAATATGTTAGTTGTTGTTACATATATTATAATAACCTGTTGTTATATGTTAATAATTGAGCTATATATAAGAAAGAAAGAAAGCGTTGTTATTGGTATAACTACGTTGATTGTTGGTTGTTATTGCCATACATATATACATACTGGCTGGTTATTGCTGTTGTTTTGTCATTGCTGGTATTGTTGCTCGTTGGTTGTTGTTGTTGTTGGTAATAATATATATATATTTTTGCTATGTTGCTGGTTGTTGGTTGTTGTTATATATATATATATATTGAGCAATGTTGATATATATATATATATATTGTTGGTTATATATAATACCAATAATAGCAGCAGCATATGGTGTAAGTTGGATTGTTGTCAGTTATTGGTAGTAGTTATTAGCATATAGTAGTGGTAGTAGTGGTAGTACTGGTAAAGAAAGGTAGTAGCAGTGGTAACAATAGTATGGTAGTAGTAGCAGTAGTAGTTAGTAGCAGTAGTAGTAGTAGTTGAGTAGTAGTAGTAGTAATGAGTAGTAGTAGTAGTAGTAGTAGTAGTAACAATATTATTGTTACATTGTGGTAGTAGTATCGCAGTTTACATAGTAGTAGTAATAGTAACAGTAGTAGTAGTAGTAGTAGTAGTAGTAATAGTAGTAGTAGTAGTAGTAGTAGTAGTAATAGCAGTAGTGGTAGTAGTAGTAGTAGTAGTAGTAGTAGTAGTAGTAGTAGTAGTAGTAGTAGTAGTAGTAGTAGTAGTAGTAGTAGTAGTAGTAGTAGTAGTAGTAGTAGTAGTAGTAGTAGTAGTAGTAGTAGTAGTAGTAGTAATGATCAGATTATCTGCACTTATTCCACCTGTAGTAGAATTTAAACTCAGACAAACTTCATTGATCCTCGGGGGAAATGTTTGTGCTGATTTCATTTAAATGTCTAATTCTAACATTGTTTTGTTTTGGTCCCAAATCCTACGCCCCCAACTGTCAGTCCTCCTCCTCTCATCCCTCACTTCTCCCTCTTCTCTCTGATTGGCTGTGGCGGAGAGGAAGAAGAGAGGAGAGAGAGGGAAAAGGAGGGAGGGAAATGGGGGGAGAGCTTCTGGAAGAGTGTAATGAGCTAATGGGAGGCCACGTTATAATCCGGTTAACTGTATTTTTTGGTCTAAGCAGAAGACGCGTCGTGGACCTGCTGACGCGACCTTCTGAACGGCTTTCAGAAAACAGGACCATGGACAGAGCGTGAAAACGAATCTCCCGTCATCAACGTTTCTGTCGCAGAGGCAGTTTTTACATTCGATTAGACCTGTTCACAGTATCGCAGCAAAACGTGGAGTGGAGTGTTCAAATAATCGACCCTCACAGAGTCAATTTTAACATTTTCTCAGGGTTTACACGAGTCCAGTCTGTTCTAGAGTTAATTTAAGGAGTAACACTGGACCAAAGGCCCTGTTTAACCCCAGAATCAAGAGTTATATTCAGGTTTTGAGAGTAAACGTATAACACTTTGTGGGGTGATCATGATTTAGCCAAACAACCCGCAGAGGTGTTTTATTTTTACACTTTATTTTAGTTAATTTAAGATGAACTTCTGTACAAAACTGGTTCAAACTGGTCAGGAGTGTGAGGTGGTGGGTGGGAGGGGCCAAATTAACACTAAGGGAAGTTGAATTAACACTAGGAAGAGTTGAATTATCTTCGCCCATAACAACTCTGGCAAATAACCCCAACTCGAACCCCCATTTAACTTTCAAATATTATAATATAAACACTTTTTGTCTTAAAAACAACTCTGAAATATTTGACCCTGAAAATTTAACCCTCGGTGTATTTCGATGGGCTTTCACTCGCTGTATCTTACCCACCTCTTTGCAGTTTTACTTTTGCGTTTCACACGTTTTGAGACCCCAGCCTCATGTCCTCATGTCCCTGTGTTCATTCATCCGGAGATGGACCTAAACAGCGCCCTGACCCCGGCCCCAACGCACCGATCTCTGGGCGAAGCTCAAGTGAATAATCTTGGCCTTTTTACCCCTGCGCCGGACATGATTTTCCATTGTTGAATTTGGATTTAAGCAAAAGTGCCAAATATCAGCCTACAAAATGTCATAGTTGCTTCATATCCACTATCTGTGCACCTTATGTGACACACAGTAGTAGTTGCAATAGTAGTAGTAATAGGCCTAGTAGTTATTTATTGTAGTAATAGGCAGTTTTAGGCCATTATATTCTATTAGACCTGTGCACATTTGGAGTATTTGGATGGGGTTTCACCTTTTTGCAGTTTTACTTTTGCTTTTCACACGTTTTGAGACCCCAGCCTCATGTCCCCCTCGTGTCTCTGGGTTCATCCGGAGATGGACCTAAACGGGCCTCCTCCTCTCCCGGCCCCGGCCCCACTGCACCCTGACCCGGGCACCGAGGCTCCGGCTCCGACGCACCGATCTCTGGATGAAGTTGTGAATAATCTTGGCCTTTTTACCCCCGCGCCGTCAGCAGCCATTATCCACGATCCACGGGGCCCCACGGGAGCCCCGCGGGAGCCCCACGGAGCCTCTGATCACGCGCACTGATGGATTTGGACAAATTCTTTCTTGTCTCGTGCAGCGCGGGTCGAGTCGTTCCTAATTGAAGCGAACAGAGAGCGGCCACAATGGCGCTAATAGACTGCGAGTTTAGTGATTATCGCCGCAGAAAGAAAAGAAAACGAGGAGCGGGAGGCGGAGGGGTCGAGCCGGGCCGAGGAGCGCCGCGGCCGGGGAGAGAGAGCGCGCAGAGGCGGGGGCGGCGCTAATGAGGAAGCGGGCCGTGCGGAGCTGTGGGCGGCAGGCAGGCGACAGGCGCCGGGGTCCGGACAAAAGGCTGTCTGCGGCCCCCTCCTCTCCCCGGAGCCCGACCCCCTCCGCTCCTCCTCTGTCCCACCGCTCCAGAGGCACTCAGGCCCGCAGCGGAGCGCACGGTTCACCGCGACAACAAGAACCGCGGCTCAGACAAGGACTCCAACAAACAAGAAGGAATCCAGCAAACATGGAGTCAAACAAACAAGAAGGACTCAAACAAGAAGGACTCTAACAAACAAGGAGTCAAACAAGAAGGACTCCAACAAACAAGGAGTCAAACAAGGAGTCCAACAAGAAGGACTCTAACAAACAAGAAGGACTCTAACAAACAAGGAGTCAAACAAGATGGAGTCCAACAAGAAAGACTCTAACAAACAAGAAGGACTCAAACAAGAAGGAGTCAAACAAACAAGGAGCCAAACATGAAGGACTCAAACAAGAAGGACTCTAACAAACAAGGAGTCAAACAAGATGGAGTCCAACTAACAAGAAAGAGTCAAACATGAAGGAGTCAAACAAGAAAGACTCCAACAAACAAGGAGTCAAACAAGGAGTCCAACAAACAAGGAGTCAAACAAGGAGTCCAACAAACAAGGAGTCAAACAAGGAGTCCAACAAACAAGGAGTCAAATAAGGAGTCCAACAAACAAGGTGTCAAACAAGAAGGAATCCAGCAAACAAGAAGGAGTCAAACAAACAAGGAGCCAAACATGAAGGACTCAAACAAGAAAGACTCCAACAAACAAGGAGTCAAACAAACAAGGACTCAAACCAGAAGGACTCAAACATGAAGGGGTCAAACAAGAAGTACTCCAACAAACAAGGAGTCAAACAAGAAGGTGTCCAACAAACAAGGAGTCAAACAAACAAGGACTCAAACCAGAAGGACTCAAGCGAGAAGGACTCCAACAAACAAGAAGTCAAACAAGGAGTCAATCAAACAAGAAGGGGTCCAACAAACAAGGATTCAAACAAGAAGGAGTCAAAAAAAGGAGTCAAACAAGAAGGAGTCAAACAAACAAGAAGGACTCAAACCAGAAGGACTCAAACGAGAAGGACTCCAACAAACAAGAAGTCAAACAAGGAGTCAATCAAACAAGAAGGACTCCAACAAACAAGGAGTCAAACAAGAAGGAGTCAAACAAGAAGGACTCAAACATGAAGGACTCCAACAAACAAGAAGTCAAACAAGGAGTCAATCAAACATGAAGGACTCCAACAAACAAGGAGTCAAACAAGAAGAGCTCAAACAAGGACTCAAACAAACAAGAATGACTCAAACAAACAAGGACTCAAACCAGAAGGACTCAAACATGAAGGAGTCAAACAAACAAGGAGTCAAACAAGAAGGTGTCCAACAAACAAGGAGTCAAACTAGGACTCCAACAAACAAGAAAGAGTCAAACATGAAGGAGTCAAACAAGAAGGACTCCAACAAACAAGGAGTCAAACAAGGAGTCCAACAAACAAGGAGTCAAACAAGGAGTCCAACAAACAAGGAGTCAAACAAGGAGTCCAACAAGAAGGTGTCCAACAAACAAGAAGGAGTCAAACAAGGACTCCAACAAACAAGGACTCAAACAAAAAAAGAGTCAAACAACTCCAGCAAGAAGAGAATACTACTACTACTACTACTACTACTACTACTACTACTACTACTACTACTAATACTACTACTACTACTACTACTACTACTACTACTACTAAGGTAATACTACTACTAGTACTAGGGTGTTACTACTACTACTACTACTACTACTACTACTACTAAGGTAATACTACTACTAGTACTAGGGTATTACTACTACTACTACTACTACTACTACTACTACTACTACTACTACTACTACTACTACTACTATTACTAGGGTATTACTACCACTACTACTACTATGATACTGCTGCTAGTACTAGGGTATTAATACTACTACTACTACTACTACTACTACTACTACTACTAGGGTATTACTACTACTACTACTAATGTACTAACTAAAGTTAGAGGAGCTGTCCACTCGAAAACAACTGTAAACTGTAAACATTTTTTGAGTTTTGTAGATGAATAATGCAGCGTTACTCAATCACGTGTGAATGAAACGAAACAACTCCGGGCTTAAACCTCACGAGTCCATTTTGTGAAATCTCAGCCTTAAAACAACATAAAACCAAACATTATATGTTAAGAAACTTTTGCAGCGGTTTGGAAATGCACTGTAAATATGCATCCTCTGTTTCTTCTTTTCCTTTTTTTCCTCAGAGGGTGTTTCAGGACGGAAGGCTCCAGAGGAAATCAGCTTCGGGCTAAAAATAACTCATCAGCGTCGCGCTAAAAATACAAGACACACAATACTAACGGATATACGGCCGACTGTAGCCCCGCGCCAACGTATGTGCAGCACCCCCACAGCGAGGAGGGCGGGCCAGGATCCTGCTGATATCTGCGATGAAGAGGGGTCGAGAATGTGATGTCTGTGTCCTTGTCAGTGCCAGTGTCTGTGCCAGTGTCTGTGTCTGTGCCAGTGTCTGTGCCAGTGTCTGTGCCAGTGTCTGTGCCAGTGCCAGTGTCTGCCAGTGTCAGTGTCTGTGCCAGTGTCTGTGTCAGTGTCTGTGCCAGTGTCTGTGCCAGTGTCTTTGCCAGTGTCTGTGCCTGTGTCTGTGCCAGTGTCTGTGTCAGTGTCTGTGCCAGTGTCTGTGCCAGTGTCTGTGTCAGTGTCTGTGCCAGTGTCTGTGCCAGTGTTTGTCAGTGTCTGTGTCTGTGCCAGTGTCTGTGCCAGTGTCTGTGCCAGTGTCTGTGCCAGTGTCTGTGCCAGTGTCTGTGCCAGTGTTTGTCAGTGTCTGTGCCAGTGTTTGTGTCAATGTCTGTGCCAGTGTCTGTGCCAGTGTCTGTGTCTGTGCCAGTGTCTGTGCCAGTGTCTGTGCCAGTGTTTGTCAGTGTCTGTGTCAGTGTTTGTGCCAGTGTCTGTGCCAGTGTCTGTGGCAGTGTCTGTGTCAGTGTTTGTGCCAGTGTCTGTGCCAGTGTCTGTGTCAGTGTTTGTGCCAGTGTCTGTGCCAGTGTCTGTGTCAGTGTCTATGCCAGTGTCTGTGCCAGTGTCTGTGTTTGTGTCAGTGTCTGTGCCAGTGTCTGTGCCAGTGTCTGTGTCAGTGTTTGTGCCAGTGTCTGTGTCAATGTTTGTCAGTGTCTGTGCCAGTGTCTGTGCCAGTGTCAGTGCCAGTGTTTGTGTCTGTGCCAGTGTCTGTGCCAGTGTCTGTGCCAGTGTCAGTGCCAGTGTTTGTGTCTGTGCCAGTGTCTGTGTCCTTGTCACTGCCAGTGTTTGTGTCTGTGCCAGTGTCTGTGCCAGTGTCTGTGTCAGTGTCTGTGCCAATGTCTGTGTCTGTGCCAGTGTCTGTGCCAGTGTCTGTTTGACCTCAGAGAAACAGATCTGCTTTTATGTACAAACTGCAAAAGAAAACTTATAAAAATAAAGAAATAAACAACAACTACTGCTTATTGTTAAGACTACTACTACTACTACTACTACTACTACTACTACTACTACTACTACTGCTACTACTACTACTACTACTACTACCGCTACTACTACTACTACCGCTACTACTACTGCTACTACTACTACTACTACTGCTACTACTACTACTGCTACTACTACTACTACTGCTACTACTACTACTGCTACTACTGCTACTACTACTGCTACTACTACTAAGGTACTACTACTACTACTGCTACTACTACTACTACTACTACTACTACTACTACTACTACCGCTACTACTACTGCTACTACTACTACTACTACTGCTACTACTACTACTGCTACTACTACTACTACTACTACTACTGCTACTACTACTACTGCTACTACTGCTACTACTACTGCTACTACTACTAAGGTACTACTACTACTACTGCTACTACTACTACTGCTACTACTACTACTACTACTACTGCTACTACTACTACTACTACTACTGCTACTACTACTACTACACCGCAACTACTGCTATACAACTACAACCAACCACTATACTAACAACCACTACTACCAGCAACTACTACTACAAACTACTACCAGCAACTACCACTGTACCACAATACTACCACTACTCAACCAACCACCACTATTACCAATAACAACTACTAACAATACCGCTACCACCACCGCTACAACAACAACTAGCAACAACCATATAACTAACTACTACTACAACAATTACACTGCCACTACCACTGCAACCAATACTAACCAACCGCTAACAACAATATTAAGGTATTATTACTACCACTGCAACTACTAACAACAACAACAACTAACAACAACAACTTACCACTACCACTACTACAACAACAACTACAACAAAGGTTATACCACTACTAATAATACTACCACCAAGGTACTAAGGTGTTACTACTACTACTATTACTACTACCAAGGTACTAAGGTATTGCTACTACTAAGGTACTCGTACTACAACTGCGACTACCACTAGGGGATTACTACTACTACTACATGTACTACTATGACTACTAAGGTACTATTACTACTACTACTGGTATTACTACTACTACTAGTACTATGGTACTACTACTACTAGTACTATGGTATTACTACTACTACTACTAGTACTACTAGTACTACTACTACTAAAGTACTATTACTACTACTACTACTATTACTACTACTAATACTACAACTACTAAGGTACTAGTACTACTACTACTAATGTACTAAGGTAATACTACTACTACTAGGGTATTACTACTACTACTAAGGTACTACTACTACTAATACTAAATTACTAAGGTACTAATATAACTAATGTACTACTGCTACTACTACAAGGGTACTACTACTATGACGAAGGTACTACTACTACTACTCAGGTACTATTACTATTACTACTACTAAGGTATTACTACTACTACTGTGGTATTACTACTTGTACTACTACTACTACTACTACCAAGGTATTAAGGTGTTACTACTACTACTGCTACTACTACTACAACAATTACTAGTACTACTACTACTAAGGTACTACCAAGCCACTATGGTATTACTACTACTACTACTAGTACTACTACTACTACCAAGGTACTAAGGTATTACTACTACTACTATTAGTACTACTACTACTACCAAGGTACTAAGGTATTACTACTACTACTAGTACTATGGTATTACTACTGCTACTACAAGGGTACTACTACTACTACTACTACTACTACTACTACTACTAAAGTACTATTACTACTACTACTACTACTACTACTACCACCAAGGTACTAAGGTATTACTACTACTACTAGTACTATGGTATTACTACTGCTACTTCAAGGGTACTACTACTACTACGACTACTACTACTAGTAAGGTACTAGTACTACTACTACTACTAAGGTACTAGTACTACAACTACCACTAAGGTACTATTACGACTACTACTACTAGTAAGGTAATACTACTACTGCCAACAAGGTACTAAGGTACTTCTACTACTATTACTACTACTACCAAGGTACTATGGTACTACAACTACTACTACTACTACTACTACTACTAAGGTACTAGTACTACTACTATTACTACTACTAAAGTACTACTACTACTAGGGCATTACTACTAGTACTACAAGTACTATTACTACTACTACCACCAAAGTACTAAGGTTACTACTACTACTACTACTACTACTACTATTACTACTACTAATACTACAACTACTAAGGTACTAGTACTACTACTACTAATGTACTAAGGTAATACTACTTCTACTACTACTAGGGTATTACTACTACTACTAAGGTACTACTACTACTAATACTAAATTACTAAGGTACTAATACAACTAATGTACTACTGCTACTACTACAAGGGTACTACTACTATGACGAAGGTACTACTACTACTCAGGTACTATTACTATTACTACTACTACTGTGGTATTACTACTTGTACTACTACTACTACTACTACTACCAAGGTATTAAGGTGTTACTACTACTACTGCTACTACTACTACAACAATTACTAGTACTACTACTACTAAGGTACTACCAAGGCACTATGGTATTACTACTACTACTATAACTAAAGTACTAAGGTACTACTACTACAACTACTACTAGGGTATTAGTACTACTACTGCTACTAAGGTACAAAGTTACTACTATACTAGTACTACTAAGGTGCTAGTACTACTACTACTATTACTAAGGTACTAGTACTACTAGTACTATTACTAAGGTACTAGTACTACTACTACTAGAGTATTACTACTACTACAACAACTTGGTTCCTACTACTACTACTACTACTACTACTAAGGTATTAGTACTACTACTAGTATTACTAAGGTACAATTACTACTACTACTACTAAGGTACTAGTACTACTATTACAACTTTGACTACTACTAGGGTATTACTACTACTACTACTACTACTACCAAGGCACTATGGTATTACTATTACTACTACTACTACTAAGGTACTAGTACTACTACTACTACTACTAAGGTACTAAGGTACTACTACTACCACTACTACTAGGGTATTACTACTACTGCTACTATTACTACTACTACTAGTATTGCTACTACTTCTACTACTACCACTACTACCAAGGTACTAAGGTATTACTACTTCTATTACTACTAAGGTACTAACACTACTACGACTAAGGTACTCAGGTATTACTCTTACTACTAGTACCACTACTACTATTACTACAAGTACTACTATGGTATTACTACTACTACTAAGGTACTACTACTACTAATGTAATACTGCTACTACTGCTACTACTAAGGTACTTGTACTACTACTACTAAGGCACTATTACTATTACTATTACTAAGGTATTACTACTACTATTACTAGGGTATTACTACTACTGCTACTATTACTACTACTACTAGTATTGCTACTACTTCTACTACTACCACTACTACCAAGGTACTAAGGTATTACTACTTCTATTACTACTAAGGTACTAATACTACTACGACTAAGGTACTAAGGTACTACTACTAGTACTATGGTACTACTACCACGTCTACTACTACCAAGGTACTAAGGTATTACTACTGCTACTACTAAATTACTAGTACTTCTACTACTACAAGGTTATTGCTACTACTACTACTAAGGTACTAATGTAGTAATGTAAGTAAGCTATTACTACTACTACCACTACTACTAAGGTACTATTACTACAAGTACCACTAGGGTATTACGACTACTACTAAGGTACTACTACTACCAGTACTAAATTACTAATGTACTACTGCTACTATTACTACTACTAAGGTATTACTACTAATATTACTAGGGTATTACTACTACTACTACTACTACTATTACTACTACTACTACTACTACTACTACAACTGCTACTACTACTGCTACTACTACCACCAAGGAACTAAGGTATTACTACTACTTCTACTAGTACTACCTGTACTACTACTACTACTACCACCACCAGGTAATAAGGTTACTACTACTGCTACTACTACTAAGGTACTACTACTACTATTACTAGGGTATTACTACTACTACTACTACTACTACTACTACTACTACTACTAGTACTACTGCTGCTACTACTAAGGTACTAGTACTACTACTAGGATTACTAAGGTACCATTACTACTACTACACTTCTCTCTCAGAATGCAGGATTATTAGTGGTTCCTAGAGTGTGTAAAAGTACAGTGGGGGGGAGAGCCTTCAGTTACCAAGCTCCTGTGTTATGGAATCAACTCCCTGTTGATGTTAAACAGGCTCCACAGTCTCTTTATTTAAGACCAGGCTTAAAATCTTCCTCTTCGGAATAGCTTATGACCAGGTTACTTAGTTGATGTCACTAAGATAAGCTGCTGCAGGAGATAACAAGCTGGGGGAAGTGTGGCAACCTGAGCACTGTCCTCTGTTTCCTCCTATTTTCTCATCAGCATCACTTACTATGTTCTCATCTGTAGTTTGTTCATTGCTATTCACATGTTGTCCCCTGTCCCACTGCCCCTGTGGAGTGGAACTCTTTCAGACGCCTGATGGCAGCTGGACCCATCTCCTCTTCCTCGCCCGGCTCCTTCTCCTCGCCCGGCTCCTCCTTTTCGCCCGCCTCCTCCTCCTCCTCGCCCGCCTCCTCCTCCTCGCCCGGCTCCTCCTCCTCGCCCGGCTCCTCCTCCTCGCCCGGCTCCTCCTCTTCGCCCGGCTCCTCCTCCTCGCCCCGGCTCTTCCTCCTCGCCCGGTTCCTCCTCCTCGCCCGGGCTCCTCCTCCTCGCCCGGCCTCCTCCTCCTCGCCCGGCTCCTCCTCCTCGCCCGGTCTCCCCTCTTCGCCCGGCCTCCTCCTCCTCGCCCGGCTCCTCCTCCTCGCCCGGCTCCTCCTCCTCGCCCGGCTCCTCCTCTTCGCCCGGCTCCTCCTCCTCGCCCGGCTGCTCCTCCTCGCCTGGCTCCTCCTCCTCGCCTGGCTCCTCCTCCTCTTCGCCCGGGCTCCTCCTCCTCGCCCGGGCTCCTCCTCCTCGCCCGGGCTCCTCCTCCTCGCCCGGCTCCTCCCCGACTGGGTAGCTGTGGCCATACTGAACTGGCCCACAGGCCTGGACATCTATAGCCTGTCCGTCCATGGGAGTGGATCTCTCCTTCACTGTAGTTCTCCCCGAGGTTTCTTTTTCCCAGGACCCTGGGTTTTTTGGAGTTTTTCCTTGCTGAGAAGGAGGGTCTAAGGACAGGGCATGACTGGACAATGTTTCATTTGCTGCTTTACATGAATGTTGTTTATTCCTGTTTTGATATGTCTGTGTGTATGTTTTACTCATCCATATCCTGGAACGGCCTTAGAGGAAACTGTTGTTGTGATTTTTGGCGCTACACAAATAAACTGAACTGAATTGAATTGAATAGTGTATTACTACTACTACTACTACTACTACTACTACTACTACTACTACTACTAGTACTACCACCAAGGTACTAAGGTATTACTACTACTATTACTACTAAGGTACTAGTACTGCTACTACTACTAAGGTACTAAGGTACTACTACTACTACTACAACTACTACTTCTACTACCACCAAGGTACTAAGGTTACTACTACTGCTACTCCTATTAAGGTACTACTACTACTACTAAGTTATTATTACTACTACTACTAAGGTACTACTGCTACTACTACTACTACTACTAAGGTTCTAGTACTACTACTGCTATTAAGGCACAATTACTACTACTACTACTACTACTACTACTACTACTACTACTAAGTTATTATTACTACTACTACTACTACTAGGGTATTACTACTACTAATTCTACAGCCAAGGCACTATGATATTACTACTACTACTACTACTACCACCAGGGTACTAAGCTGTTACTACTACTACTAAGGTACTACTACTACTACTACTACAACTAGGGTGTTATTACTACTACTACTAAGTTGCTAGTACTAGTACTACTACTACTACTACTACTACTACTACTACTACTACTACTACTACTACTTTCAAGGCACTATGGTATTCCTACTACTACTACTAAGGTACTACTACTACTAGTACTAAATTTCTAAGGTACTAATACTACTAATGTACTACTGCTACTACTACTATTACTACTACTAAGGCACTATTACTATTACTACTACTAAGGTATTACTACTACTAGTACTATTAACACCAAGGTAATAAGGTTACAAATAATTCTATTACTACTACTACTACTACTACTACTACTAAAATACCACTAGGGTATTACTACTACTACATTTAAGTTACTGTTACTATTACTACTACTACTACTACGACCACCACCACCAACACTCACTCACACAACTATTACACCTACAGTGCATGTTTTGGGTTGATGGGGAAACCGGAGTGCCCGGAGGAGAACATGCAAACTCCACTACAGAAAGGTCGCTACTAGGATCGAACCCGCAACCTTCTTGCTGTGAGGCCTGAGTGTTGCCACTCAGCCACCGTGCCGCCTACTATTACTACTAGTACTACTACTAAGGTATTACTACTACTACTTCTACTACCACCAAGGTACTAAGGTTACTACTACTGCTATTACTACAACTACTACTACTAGTACTACTACCAAGGTACTAAGGTATTACTAATACTAAGGTGCTAGTACTACTACTACTACTACTACCACTAATACTTCTACTACTACCATCAAGGTACTAAGGTACCTACTACTGAGGTAATAGTACTACTACTACTACTACTACTACTACTACTACTACTACTACTACTACTAGTACTACTACTACTGCTACTACCACCAAGGTAATAAGGTTACAAATAATTCTATTACTACTACTACTACTACTACTAAGGTACTACTACTAAAATAATACCACTAGGGTATTACTACCACTACATTTAAGTTACTGTTACTACAGTATTACTACTAATACTACTACTACTACTACTACTACTACTACTACTTTCAAGGCACTATGGTATTCCTACTACTACTACTAAGGTACTAATACTAGTACTACTAATACGGTGGTATTGATACTACTACTACTAAGGTACTAAGGTACTACTGCTACTACTACTACTACTACTAAGGTACGATTACTACAAGTGCTACTAGGGTATTACTACTACTACTAAGGTACTACTACTACTAGTACTAAATTTCTAAGGTACTAATACTACTAATGTACTACTGCTACTACTACTACTACTACTACTACTACTAAGGCACTATTACTATTACTACTACTAAGGTATTACTACTACTAGTACTATTAACACCAAGGTAATAAGGTTACTACTACTGCTACTACTACTAAGGTACTACTACTAGTACTACTACTATGGTGGTATTGATACTACTACTACTACTAAGGTACTAATGTGTTACTACTACTACTAGTAAGATACTACTCTTATTAATAGGGTATTACTACTACTACTACTATTAGTTCTACCAAGGTACTAATGTATTACTACTACTAAGGTACTAGTACTACTTCTACGACTGCGATTACTCCTAGGGTATTACTACTACTACTACTAGGGTAGTACTACTACTCCTACTAAGGTACTAAGGTATTACTACTACTACTAGTACTATGGTATAACTACGACTACTACTACTACTACTACTACCACCAAGGTACTAAGGGTACTAAGGTGTTACTACTACTACCACTAAGGTACTACTACTACTCCTAGGGTATTAGTACTACTACTATTACTACTACTACTACTACCAAGGCACTATGGTATTACTACTACTATTACTAAGGTACTAGTACTAATACTACGGTGGTATTGATACTACTACTAGTAAGGTACTAAGGTACTACTACATCTACTATTATTACGGTACTAATACTACTACTCCTACTAAGGTTCTAAGGTATTACTACTACTACTAGTACTACTACTACTACTACTACTACTACTACTATTACTAATACTATCACCAAGGTACTAAGGTATTACTACTACTATAACTACTAAGGTACTAATACTACTACGACTAAGGTACTAAGGTATTACTACTACTACTAATACTATGGTACTACTACCACTACTACTATTACTACCAAGGTTCTAAGGTATTACAACTTCTACTACTACAAAGGTACTAGTACTACTACTACTACTAAGGTACTATTACTACTACTACTATTACTACTAGGGTATTGCTATTACTACTACTACTAAGGTACTACTATTACTACTACCACGAAGATACTAGTACTAGTACTACTACTACTACGTCTACTACTACTACTACCACCAAGGTACTAAGGTAATAACTACTACTACTAAGGTACTAGTACTACTACTACTAGTACTACTAAGGTACTAATACTACAAGTACTACTAGGGTATTACTACTAGTACTAGTACTAAATCACTAAGGTACTAATACTACTAGTGTACTACTGCTACTACTAAGGTACTAGTACTACTGTTACTAGAGTATTACTACTACTAGTACTACTATTATTACCACCAAGGTACTAAGGTGTTACTAGTAGTACTACTACTACCACTAAGGTAACACTACTACTATTACTAGGGTATTACTACTACTACTACTAGTACTACTACTACTACTACTACTACTAATACTACTTCCAAGGTACAAAGGTAATAACTACTACTACTAAGGTACTAGTACTACTACTGTGACTGCGACTACTACTAGGGTACTACTACTACTACTACTACTACTACTAGTACTACCAAGGTACTATCATATTACTATTAGTACTACTACTAAGGTACTCGTACTACTACTACTACTACTACTACTACTACTAGGGTATTACTAAGGTACTACTACATCTACTACTATGAAGGTACTAGTATTACTACTACTACTATGGTACTATTACTAAGGCAGTGCTGCTACTGCCAGAATTTAAGATCTAAACACTTAAATCTATCATTATTATTATTATTTAAAAGTAGTGAACGTTTTGGTCATGAAGAAAACATAAATAACTTGTTCACGCATTCGTCTTTCTTCCCTCGATCGTTGTGGATAAATTCTTCATGAAGAACGTTTCTCCTTTGTCGACCTTGTTAGTTGCAGATTTGGTGATGGGGCAGATTTATGTCAGACATTTACACACACGTTTATCACAGAAAAAAACATTAACCGGACGTCCTGCCGTTGTGAAAAAGGTTCATAACTTCTTCGTGGACAAAAGCATGGCAAACTCTCCAGAAAAGTTCCATATTGTCTCTTTAAATCTGGGTGGAGGTCCAGGTTTAGTCCTGATTTGGATGTGGTAAAAATGTGAACAGCCTGATGTGTTGTAGCGTAAAATAAACAGAAATGAACTTTTTATGTTCTTAAACAAATGCTTTAAACTAATATAAACCCCCAAAATGCTAAAACGCTAAACCCAGGGCCATTGGCGGCAGTAGGAACAGTTAGCCTCTGTGCTAACTGTGGCTAATGCAAATCAAAACCAGAGAGGGAAACCAAATTTTTACTAATATGTTTTATAGTCAATGTTCTGAAATGTCCGGTTATATTTATAATCAAATCCACCAAACCACATTCAAAAACCTGCGGCAGGGAAACGTGCGGCCAACAGGAGGCGCCCAAGTCCTTTTAACACAGAGTCTGAGAGAAACTGGGGTCAGAAATAAGAAATAAAAGAATAATAGTACAATTTTAACTATAGATTTCTCATTGGAAAATAAAGAACAAAATAAATAAGAGAATTGCTTCATAAAGCTGTGTTTGGCCGACAACGATCCAATTATTATGACGTAAACTTAAAAAATAAAATTATAAATATGTCTAATATAGAAGCTTATATGCGGTCAACAAATTTAAATAAAAACTAACATTAAAAAATCTGTATACAAGGTTTATAGAGACATGTTTAAAGGTTCTATATTACATTAAACTGAGCTTTAAGTCGTGTTATAATTGTTGTTTACTTGTCAAAAACAGACCTGGAGTTGTGTTTTTTTGTTTGAGTAACACTGTATTATTAGTCTGTCTACATCTACAAAACTCAAAACACTCTGTTCCACCTCATGATGTCATCGAGCGGTGGTTTTCAAGTGAACATTTACCTTTTGGCTTTAGTTCAGTCGAGATCCGGGGCTGAAGCTGCATTAAAAACAAAACACAGCTCGGCCTAAATGTGCAGTTCTAAATTTTGGACACAGGGCCTCATTTCCTGGTGATCCAGAGTGTTGGAGACGTGTGGAGACACTTTTTCCTTGTATTTGCAGAGGTGCTGGTGCTGGGCTAGTGCAGGTCAATGGCCACAGTCGTCCTGCCACTAAAAACAGTCTGACCCACTCCACAGACCTGAGGAAAACTATTAGACTCCAGACTGTCCATGTGAACGTCTGTGTCCAGAGAATCATTTTAGAAGTAAAATCAATGGATTTCTGTCTGAGCAGCAGTGAGTTGTACTTCCTGATAGAAGCTCGGCAGCAGCGGACTGATATATGAGAAAATAGTCCCTCGACATGCGACGATTCAGGCGACGCAAGGTTAGTTTTATTTCCAACATTATTCTATGGACACAGAAATTCACATGGACATTCTGGAGTTCTAATGGTTTTGCCCTTTATTCCCCTTTTTGTTTAAAGTGGAAACATGTTTGAAGCTAAAGTCCATCACTAGAGGTGGTGAATTCTGTCAGGAGCCAAAAAACGGCACAGATCAGTGTTTCCTCGGTGGAGATCTCACTGTGGCAGTGAGTCTGTCAAGGCAACAAACTAGTGTAGTGATGGGGGCAAGTTCTGAACTTCCACGTAAAACGACAATTTGCTTCAGACTGAAGAAGCTTAACTCCACTTTAACCCATCTGACAACAGCCACGAGTCTAACAAACAAAACGCTCTGCCTGGTTCACTCATTAGTGTCTGGAAACGTTAGAAAACAACTTTATAAGCACCTCACACTTCCCTCTGCTGATTTCCCACTGCACAGGCCAAAGCCCAAAAGACTCGATCACCGACTCCAGAAGCAACAAGTGAAGATCGACGACTGACGGAGAAGAAGAGAAACTGAAAGTTGTTGAAAGAAAATGGTTCGGGAATGTTTTTTTTTTTTTTTTTAGCATTTTCACAAAATTTAATTCACTGGTAAATAAACACGATTAGAAACGACATCGACGATCAAGTCTTTTGGGCTTTGGCCTGTGCAGTGGGAAATCAGCAGAGGGAAGTGTGAGGTAGAGGTAAGGGTCGGGTCGGGCCTAAAATGTCAATCATTGCTTCGGGTCGGGTCGGGTCGGGCTTCTCTCTCGCTGACTTTTTAAAAATAAATAAACAGCTCTGCGCACGTGAACGACGCCCTCTTAATAATCTTCCCCTCCACAGGTTCGCATGAAATTTCGGGTTTGCTTCGGGCTCGGGCCTGCAAATCAAGTTAATTGGTCGGGCTCGGGTCGGGTCGGGTTTTAATACCCGCGGGTCGGGTCGGGCTGGATTTTTTAGGCCCGATCTTAAAGTTGTTTTCTAACGTTTCCAGACACTAATGAGTGAACCAGGCAGAGCGTTTTGTTTGTTAGACTCGTGGCTGTTGTAAGATGGGTTAAAGTGGTGTTAAGCTTCTTCAGTGTGAAGCAAATTGGTGTTTTAGATAAGTTTAGTTCAGAACTTGCCCCCATCACTGCACTAGTTTGTTGCCTTGACAGACTCACTGCCACAGTGAGATCTCCACCGAGGAAACACTGATCTGTGCCGTTTTTTGGCTCCTGACAGAATTCCACCACCTCTAGAAACGACTTTAGCTTCAAATGTGCCGGAGTTACACTTTAAATATGGTTTACTGTAAATATTTTAGATCCCCTTTTTGTTTAATTTATCTTGTTGATAAAATTACTTTATTTGTTCCATTTTCTATCTTCTATCTTTTGTCCCTACAGCTGATTTCAACAGGTTTGACGCTGTTTTTCTACCAGTGGAGGCAGGACGACGGCGCCACCTGCAGTCCAACTTCCTCAGGACAGAATCTCGGGTGTGTGAGAGTAAAAAAAGCCCCTCGTCCCGGTTCATCGTCCCGTAAGAAGACAGAAAACAAACTCTTGGTCTGAAAAAAAGAACTTCATAACACAATTTATCAGAAAAAATCATGTTTAAATGGGCGTTTGTACCATAAAAAAAAATCTGGACAATGGTGTATTTTTTCAGCACAATGATTTTTTATTGAAATTGTGAGACAAAAAAAATCGAAAAAAAAAAAAAAAAAAAAAAAAAAAGGAAAGTTAACCGGACAACCAGCATAAACAAGATACCTTCTTTTTTTTTTTTTTTTTTTTTTTAAATATACTTATGAATAGATATGAATGCGGCGCCATGTTGGAGAAATGTGTGGAGACGTCCTGGAGTGACAAAACCTGAGGTGTGTTTTTTTTTCAAATTAGACGTTTTCAGATTTTCAAAAAAAGCAGATTCCGAAACGGCGTCTTCAAAAACCAAACCCTACACAAGCGGCGAAAGCGTCAGTATCGCACGGGGGAAAAGGTCAAAAGGGAGAAAAGAGAAAGTGAAAGTGAAAGCAACATTATTTACACAATATTATACAGGTTTGAATAAATTAATACCAATTGGATATTTTTGGATCTAAGCTTATGTACAGATTTCTTCGTTTTAATTACATAAATAGTTATCGACGTGAAATGATAAAAGCGTCGGTTTCGCCGCGTTCGAAACCGCAGAAGAAGAATGCTCCGTTTCGTCGCAGCGTTTTTTTTTTTTTTTGTTTGTTTTTTTTGAAACGTGAAATTCCCGCTGCAAATTCTTCAAGTTTCCGCACAGTCTGATCATTTTCGCACCGGAAAAGCTCTCGAGACGTCCACCAAAACCGTATTTTCGTCAAATATTTCAACTTTAAGGCGCTGCATCTGATTTTTTTTTACTGACTTTTTTGAGTTTCTAAGCGCTTTTCGCAACTTTCAGACACGGATATTTGCCGTGACGGGAAATCTAGCAACGACTAGCATTCTAACTGCACACTTCTTGATTCTTGGACCACCAAACGCTCAAATTTAGCTCAAATCCATGGGAAAAATCAGGTGTAGCGCCTTTAAATTCTCGTTTTAGATCGCTAAATTAGTCAAAGGAGATGTTTCATTTGGATATCAATAAGCAGAGTCCCAGAATTCTCAGATTTTTGTCCAAAAAAGTTGAATTTGAGTTGAAAATCTTCCCGTATCCGTCCGATGTGCTCGACGGGACCTGGTGCTGCGATTTTTCCAAACCGGATAAAGTTCCCGTCCGTTCGCGTGTGTTTTTTTTCCTGTTTTCTGTATCAGTTTGGGGGTTCTGCGGAGGGGGAGGAGTCTCGCTGGCCCTCTAAGCCGCTCACCAGTCTCTGTATGCTCTGCAGCTCGTTCACACTGTCTTTCACGGAGCTTTTGGGGGACGCGCTGGCCCTGCCGCTGGAGCAGACCTTGTGCAGGAGCTCAGGGGGGGGGCTGGACTCCCTGCTGCCCGACTTGGAGCAGTCCGCGGCGGGCAGGAGGCCGGAGGAGAGCAGGGAGGCGCCGGAGGTCTGGGGCAGGGACACCGGGAGCTGGTAGGGGTTGAACCGGAGCCGGGGCCGGGTGGAGGCGATGAAGGGGTTCCGGGAGAGCGGGCTGCTGGAGCTGGAGCCGGGCAGGGCCGAGGCGGAGGCAGCCGCCGCCGCCGCCGCCATGTACGTGTACGGGTACGGAAAGAGGCCGCCGAACGGAGGCATGTGCAGGCCCTGCGGACGGAGAAAGAGGAGAGAGAGGAGGAGGTTTAGGTCAGTTTATCAAGACTAAAAACATTTCAAACGTGAGTTCAGTACGAAGGAAAAGACCTGAATTGATCCTTTGCAACTAGAATTTAACTTTAATCTGCTCTTTATTTGGTGACACTTTATTTTCAGTTGGACTTATTAACATCCAAGTACCTGCAGCATAGTTGTAAATGGTTAATTTGTCATTAATTCGTATTTATTCAGCACTTATTCATGTCTTTTTCCCCATAAACTTATTCTGCTATTAGACGTTCTCCTTATTACTGATGATTAATATGATACCAGGTCATTTTGTCCACGAGTTATGAGTTTAATAAGGTTTTGGCGCAAATACAGTCAGTAAAAACTACATTTCTACTGCCCTTAACAACAGTTTTATTACCAAAAGCTGATTAGAATTAACAAGCAGCAATAAGGAGAGTATTCATAGGAAAGTGGTTAAATAAGAATAAGTTTATGGGGAATAAGACATTAATTAGGGCTGAATAAATACTAATTAATGACAAATTAACCATTTACAACTATGGTAATTTGCAGGTGCTTAGATGTTAATAAGTGTTACCCTTTATTTTAATGCATCTGAGCTGATTTAAACAAGTCTAACACACATTTACAGACACAGGACGGCCTAGGGGGACCAGAATAAAACTAAACTAAACTAAATAAAATAAAATAAAATAAATAAAATAAATAAAATAAATAAAATAAATAAAATAAATAAAATAAATAAATAAAATAAATAAAATAAATAAAATAAATAAAATAAATAAAATAAATAAATAAAAGCAAAAAAAATGAAATAAAAATAAAAACAAAAAAATAAATAAAATAAATAAAATAAAAAACTGGGACTTTTTTTTTGGTGATTGATGATAATAAAATTGTGAAACAAACGCGTAATTAAGAAAACCTGTTCTGCAGAGACCACTCATGACTAACATGTGAGTCAGTATAGTCACATTTTCTTTGTGTTTTGGTCATTTTTAAGCAGATTTTTCTGTATTTTACCTCAACAAACGACAATTTATGCCTCTTTTTACTGTCGTCAGGGATCAGATTGGTCCAAAATCTGGACGCCCGGGACGTTTTTTATTTAAAACTGGGACAAATCTGTTTTTCAGTTCACATTTTAGTAGAAAACCAAACTCCTAAAAACGACCACGAACCTTCGGACTCATCACTGCCTCCTGAAAACACGCTCTTTAAATCCATTTTGTCTTTTGTGCTCAGACGATCTAAAAAAGTGTATCGTGTTTGCGTTCTGTCACCATGGCAACGGCTGAACATTCTTCCATAGACATACATGCACTCCCCCTGTAGCTTGACGTCACCGCAAAGTATCAATACGCAACATTTCAAGGAATAATAACGGTAATATATAGTTTTAAATTGTCAGTAGTTATGGCAGACTCTTGTATAAAGCTGAGATTTGAATTTTCATGACATATTTTTTCTATTTTATTTTGATTTGTACATAAACGTTTACATAATTAAGACTTATTTGACCTGTGTCTTGCTCGTTTTTGCTACTTATAAAGAATTTATTATGACCTTTTTATATTTTTTCTCTTTTTTATTATATTAGAACCACTCTGAAGCCGTGGATTACGAGTTTGTCAGACAGTAGAAGGGCAGAAGTCGACTTTATCCACACTAAAAACATATTGTATTATTTGTTTTTGAGAAAATCCAATGCAAAATTAACAGTAAAAACGAATTCCCCCACAAAGGAAAATCCACAAATGTTTTTCCCTGATCGTTTCTATAAAGTCCATTACAGCACCAGGTCCAAATCTTATCCCAAAATGTTTAAAATGACAAAAACCTTCCCTTTTATTTATGGAGGTTGAGAAAGTTGCACCAGAACAGGCATCTGGAGTAAAAAGCGAGTAACAGAGAGTAACAGTACTTGTATTTGAAGTACTAAGTATACTGTGAGAAAAGTATTATTTCTGACAACTCGCCTATGAATACGAATACAAATGATTCTGTGTTTGGGCCTAATGACAGATGCAGTTTAGTCCTGGTTTAGTCCTGGTTTAGACCTGGTTTAGTCCTGGTTTAGTCCTGGTTTTAACTGGGTTTAGTCCCATTTACTGTACATCATAAAGCTTCGGTACAGTTTCCACCCTTTAGTCCTAGTTTAGTTGTGGTTTAGTTGTGGTTTAGTCCTGGTTTAGTCCTGGTTTAGTGCTGGTTTAGTCCTGGTTTAGTCCTGGTTTAGTCCTGGTTTAGTCCTGGTTTAGTCCTGGTTTAGTCCTGGTTTAGTCCTGGTTTAGTCCAGGTTTAGTCCTGGCCTTAACTGGATTTAGTCCCATTTACATAAATCTTCGGTACAGTTTCAACATTTTAATCCTGGTTTAGTCCCATTTATCTTTGGTACTGTTTCTACCCTTTAGTCCTGGTAGTTTAGTCCTGGTTTAGTTTTGGTTTAGGTCTGGTTTAGTCCTGGTTTAGGTCTGGTTTAGTCCTCATTTAGTCCTGGTTTAGTCCTGGTTTAGTCCTGGTTTAGTCCTGGGTTAGTCCTGGTTTAGGTCTGGTTTAGTCCTGGTTTAGTCCTGGTTTAGTCCTGGTTTAGTCCTGGGTTAGTCCTGGTTTAGGTCTGGTTTAGTCCTGGTTTAGTCCTGGTTTAGACCTGGTTTAGTCCTGGTTTAGTGCTGGTTTAGTGCTGGTTTAGTCCTGGTTTAGTGCTGGTTTAGTGCTGGTTTAGTCCTGGTTTAGTGCTGGTTTAGTCCTGGTTTAGTCCTGGTTTAGTCCTGGTTTAGTGCTGGTTGAGTGCTGGTTTAGTCCTGGTTTAGACCTGGTTTAGTCCTGGTTTAGTGCTGGTTTAGTGCTGGTTTAGTCCTGGTTTAGTGCTGGTTTAGTCCTGGTTTAGTTGTTGTTTTCAGACTGAAGAAGCTGCAGCCGAGTGAACAGATGGCCGATAAAATGTGAACAAAACCCAAATTCAGTCTAATGTTCACAGATTCTACACAAAAACACACGAGGCTTCACTGTGTTCAGAGTTTATCTGAACATATTTCTCTATTTCTATAATGTGTGCTGTCATGATGCTCTGGAGCATTTCGTTTTGATGCTAGTTTTGGTTTTAGTGAGTAATTTTCAGTACTTTTAACGACACTAGTCTGAATAAAATTTAAATATCACATCAAAACGTCTCAAATCTTTACAAAAACAACTGATTTACAACTAAAAATCGACTTTAGCTACAGAAACAAGACGTAAAAAAACAGCGTTTGAAGCAAAAATACTCAAACTTTATGAAAAGCAACAGAAATGCTCAGAAAAGCCAACGCTGTGTCCACGACCTGCACCTGCTGTACCCGAGTGTGTCAGATGCCCTCCCGTCCGATACATACAGTGGCAGAATGGACCAACGTCACTTACAGAAATGTACTTCTATAACTCATTTATTTACCATTTATTATCTGTTCGTCCGCATTAAAGTGTGAAGCACAAGGTCGATTCTTTATGTGTTTTTCGTTTTGAAGAATTAACAATAAACTTGAAACGTGAAATGAGAGAAAAAGTGGATATTTTGTGGATAAACGTGGATATTTCTCATAAAATACTTGAAACAAAATCCTGAATCCTGCGTTTATAAAAGAGGAGCTGAAAACAAACGGTTTGTGCAGAGTTTTTACATTTCTCTGGCTGTTTTATTACAATATTTATTATTATTATTATTATTTATTATTTTATTTAGTTTTAATGTTTTGTCTAAAAATATTTGTAGCTACAGCCTCGATTTACGCCACATATCTTTTTTTTTTTTACTTGTGTACGGTTGTGTCATGGGGCAGGTATGGGGGGGCGTTCTGCTGCACATGCATCTCTATGGTGGAATGCTCAGCGGTTACCATGGCGACACAAGGCACACACACACACAGAAACGGTTCAAATTATTGTCTGAAAACTCAAGAAAAATAGAAAACAGCACATTTTCAGCACGGCAAAAAGCGATTTCTTGGTAAAATGACTTAAATTAAGAATATTTGACTTTATTTCAGCAGATTCAACTTGACAAGTAAAATTATAGATGTGTGAAAAACATTTGCTTTTGTTTCTTATTTTAAGCGCAAAAAGAGTTCTGTTTTTCTTAAGTCTGGCAAGGTGTATTTTCATATTTTACGTCCAAAAACTGTGAATAATTAATAACGATATCCAAGTCCAACGATACGATATTTACTGCAATATCGTGGGAAAGCTCACGATATTACGATATTCTGCAGAATAACAAGACTGACTCTAAAACACTTTGTCCAGTTCATTTGGTGAAACATTTATTGTCATTAGGGATGGAACGAAATCCAAATCTCTCTGTTCGATATTTTCACCATAAACATCTCACTGAACCAGATTTATTACGATATAAAACTGTGAATCTGCGACTTTTTCCTCTAAAAATGCTTCACAAGACTTAATCCAAAGAATGAAGATGTAAAAGTGCTTAGAACAGTTATTTCTTCATGTCGTCTGCACTGAAACGGAGCAAAGGATCATGGTCTATGTAGTTCCCTCTGTTTTTTAGCTATTTCTGCATCAGAACTGTTCATTTAAGCAAAGAGACTTGGGATTCGATATATTGTGATGCTCCACGATGTTATTGTGAGACCTTTGACGATACGATATCACTATATTTACGTTATTGTCACATCTCTAGTCGAAATTGACTTTCAATCCTGATCAAACTTTGGTCATTGAAGTCACCTGAACTCGAGAGGGACGTGTGTTTAACAGTAAAATCAGCTCAAGTCCGTTTTTTCTGGTCAGATTAGTTAAAATAAACAAGTGAGTTTAAACAAAACTCAGATTAAAGTCTAATTTGAGTAACGGCGCTTCAGACAGAGCAGTGCCCACAGTTAGCATCACACCTCCAGAGACTGTGGATGCACTGCAAAAAAGCTCGGCCAAAATCTAAAGATATAAACACTTTTACATCTTCATTCTGTGGATTAAGTCTGTGAAGCATTTTTAGAGGAAAAAGGAGCAGATTCACCACAAAATATTGTAATAAATCTGGTGCAGTGAGATGTTTATGGGTCAATGACGTTTAAGGCAAATTTTAACATATAAAAAATTTAGTTTCTATTGAACTTTTTCACATATTTCCAGTGTCAGGAGCATAAATCTGTGTTTAACGTTTATGTGAAGCATTTTTAGTGTAAAATGTCACGTGGTGCGACCGAGAATAACCTTAAAACTGTTTTATTTTCTAAAACGTGGTTGGGATTTTAATGTAAGTTCTGAGTAATATGAAGTGTACAGAAACAAACTGTTTCTTTAGATTTTTAATGCATATTGATATTTTCTTTTGCTCCAATATGACAGTCGCCTGTTTGTGTTTAATGAACAAACTACTGCCCTGGAAAATGAAGAAAAATGAAGAAAAATGAAGAAAAATGAAGAAAAATGAAGAAAAATGAAGAAAAATGAAGAAAAATGAAGAAAAATGAAGAAAAATGCCTAAAGAACCGTTCACCCAAGTCGACTTTGTCTGTGATTAAACTCCTGCTGTTATTAGTGGCACCACATGATGCACGGTCGCACCACATGACATTTTAACACTTTAAGCACAAAAAACATGCAGAATAACTCAGGATTTATGAACAAAATGATTGAGGTACTACAAATATGTGGTGAATTATTATGAAATTTGAACCTTTTAACTGAGGAAACTGCAACTGGACAGAAAATGTAGGCGTCGTGTCATTGACCCGTAGTGTGAAAATATCGTACAGAGAGATTTGGATTTCGTTCTGTCCCTCGTGACGATAAATGTTGCACCAAATGAACTGGTCAAAGCGTTTTAGAGTCAGTCTTGTTATTTCCCACAGTAAATATGGCGCCGTGAGGCCTGGATGCCGCCGCCCCCCTGGTGTAACCGGAGTGACCCTCAGTTTCGTGTAGTTTCGCTCACCTGTGAGGCGAGCATGTGCTGGGACAGGTGGAACGGGAAAGCCCCGCCTCCTCCGGCTGCCGATTGGCTGGACAGGCTGCCGTTCTCCAAGGCGCCCGCCCCGCTCACCGACGCCAGCAGGTGGCTCATGCCCATGGCGGAGAAGGCGCCCGCCGGCCCCATGGCGAACTGCGACGGGTGGAACAGCAGAGGCGACCCGGCGCTCAGGGGGTTAAAGAACTGTTGCCCGTGGAGACCGGAGAGCGCCAGGCTTTGTAAATGTCCCGGGCTGAAGTGCGAGCTGTCCGTCTGCACCATGAGCGGCGAGAAGGCGTCTTTGGTGGCGCTGATGCCTCCGGAAGAGTCCGAGTGTTTGGGTGACGTGTCGGGGTCCTTGCGGCGCTCCGCCTTGTCCTTCTCCAGGGCCCGGACGCCGAACAGGCCGTGCTCCTTCTTCTCCGGGGGCCGTTCCCGGAGCGGGTCCTCGCACCGGGAGCTGTAGGGGGAGACGGGCGGCGCTCCGGGGCTGGTGGAGCCGGGGCAGCCGTCCTCGTGCGGGTCCAGCTCGTGCTCGCTGTCCGTGCACGTTTTCTCATCTGCAACAACGACAGAGGAAAAGAGACGAGTCAGAACGAGATTTAAACTTCTATAAAACGCTGTGTCCTGATCCAGGCTTTAACGTCACTCTGCAGAAAAGGCCCATCAAAAATAAGAAAAAAAAAACAGTTTTGAGGTAAAAATGCCCTATTTTAAGTGAAATTTTCTGCCAGTGCAGTAAGAAACTTTCACTCACCAAGTTTTCTTAAAACAAAACCAAATCTGAATCTTGTTCTAAGCAGAAAACACGAGTTTCAAGTATTTATGGCAAGATTTTTCACCTTATTGGTTTGAGAAGGAAGTTAAAGAGGCTTAACCTGGACTGAGTTAATATAAAAAGTGCTGAGAATAAGTTGTAATATGTAGATAAGATAAATCAGGATGAAATATCTGGAAACAAGTAAAAAAAATCTCATCTTATTAAGTAAAAAAATCTTAAAATTGGTCTTTTAAGATGAATCTGCTTAATTCAAGTCAGTTTAACTCTGCTAGAAAATGCTTTTTGTTGTGCATTTCCTCGTCAAACAGACCTGCAGCTGTGTTTTGTTTCATTCACACGTTTAAATCCTGCACATTTAGGCTAATTTGTTCCACTTTGTGACATCATGTGGTGCAAAAATCACAGAATTCACTAAAATCGTTTGGAGAATTTCCGCCCTGGAGTCACCGATCTGTCCAAATGTAAAAGGTTAAATGTAAAAAGAACTGTTAACTCGAAAACTTCCACTCTGAGCTTTGGAGATGCAGACAGACGAATAATAAAGACTTAAAGACTCAAACATGTGGATGAAACAAACACAAGGAGCAGGAAACAACATGTGAACATCGATTCTGACCATTAACTGTTAATTAAACTCCAAAAATCTCCTTCAGTAACAGTCTGAGCTGAGCCACGAATCTGCAACGTCACGATTCAGTCGATCAGGATTTATCCCGATACTAAAACACAGGACGATATATTGTGATTTATCAATAATTATACTCATCATATTTTGGTTGAGGACAATTTCATGAGAACAAAAATCCTGAAATCCACTTAGTTTAATGTTTAAATCATGAGAGTAAAAGGAACTTGTGTATTTCTCATGAAAAACACGACTTTAAAAAATCGATTCCGGTGCATTTTGAAGCGATATAAGAATCACGATATTTCACCGAATCCATTTTTTCAGTCTGCACCAATGGGGTCGTCAAAACTAACTTTAAATAAAGTTAAAATGACTTAAATTAAGAAAGTTTGATCACGATTTGAGTAAATTTAACTTGAAATGTTAAATGATCTGCCAGTGGAACAAGACTTTTTGGACTTAAAATATGAAAATACATCTGGTTACACAAAAAAAAAGAAGAAAAACAACAACTTTTTGCACTTAAAATATGAAACAAAATCGAATGTTGCTCGAATCAAGAAGAAAACGTTTATTCCAGTGGTCGATATTTTTACTTGTCAAGTTGAATCTGCTCAAATAAAGGAAAATGTTCTTAATTTAAGTCATTTTAATTTACCTGGAGGTTGTTTTTTTTCCAGTGCATTGAAAATCTCACACTGATTTCCTCTAAAAATGCTTCACAGACTTAATCCAGACAATGAAGATGTAAAAGTGCTTAGAACAGTTATTTCTTCATGTCGTCTGCACTGAAACGCAGCAAAGGATCATGGTCTATGTAGTTCCCTCTGGTTTTTTCACCTATTTCTGCATCAGAACTGTTCATTTTTTTGTGATTCGATATATTGTGATGGTCCATATTATTGTGAGACCTTCGACGATACGACATCACCAGATTTATGTTGAGTCGAGTCGATCATTTTACTCAAATCCAGTAAAATGTTCTTAATTTAAGTCATTTTAACTCACCTAGAGATTGTTTTTTTCAGTAAATCTCAAACTAATTGATCCTAAAACCAGAACTGAAACATCCAAACTCAATTTAACTCATTAGTATCGAGTATTAAACCTTTTCTTCAGCATTAAAATGGAGTTTTAAGCTGGAATATCGTCACGAGGAGCATTTTTAAATCCCTCCTCGAACATTTCCAACAGAAAAGCATTAAACTGGCTGCACGACTGAACCTGTCTGCACCTCTGGGTTATTTGCTTTTGCGTTTTCCAGCCTCGCCCTGAGATTTCCCACCTTATTCAGGCTTTAACGTACGAGGAGCTCTTCTGATCAGAACAGGTTTGGTGATGAGCGTTTGAGACAATAGATCTGTGCACAGAGACGACGTCACGATACTGGACGAGGCCAAAGCCGCTGACGTCTGCGCGGCCGTGAAAACGAGGCCAAAACCTGACGCTGGAATTCTGTTTTTGTGTTTCATTTATCGTTAAACTTTCATTCAGCGTTTCACTATAAACCCGAACGGTCCAAATAATTCAGTATATTCAGTATATTGAGCTGTGCACAATCAAAGTTTAGAAATCGTCCGACTGACTTATTAACTACACTACAAAAAAGGATTTTCCAGCATAGTTAAACGGACTTGAATTAAGCAGATTCATCTTAAAAGACCAATTTTAAGATTTTTTTTACTTAATAAGATGAGATTTTTTTTACTTGTTTCCAGATATTTCATCCTGATTTATCTTATCTCGATATTATAACTTATTCTAAGCACTTTTTATATGAACTCAGTCCAGGTTAAGCCTCTTTAACTTCCTTCTCAAACCAATAAGGTGAAAATCTTGCCATAAATACTTGAAACTCGTGTTTTCTGCTTAGAACAAGATTCATATTTCGTTTTGTTTTAAGAAAATTTGGGTGAGTGAAATTTTCTTACTGCACTGACAGAAAATTTCACTTAAAATAGGCATTTTTACCTCAAAATTTGTATTTTTTTCTTATTCTTTGATCGGCCTTTTTGCTGTGTTATTAAGTTGCTGTAACATGTTCTTCTTTTAGAGTCATTTTAACTCATATTTTTAAATTAAAGTTCAGATTGTGGGTTTAAGTGAGCGTCATTTAATAAATACTTAGTAGATTTAAGTGATTAAACAGAGAATAATTCAAATCCTGTCTAATACAAGACTAAAGACTGAACACTAATAGAATCGATCAGTTAAACACTGTCCCACTTGAACTGTGGCTTTTACCTGAAGGTTTTATTCATATTTCATTTGTTTATGTAGTTTTGAGGCGACTTTGAGTGTCCAGAAAGACGCTGATGAACTTAATCTTCCAGAACACAAACGGTTGGATTTCCTCCTCGTACCTTTGAAAACAGCTGAATAAAAAAAGCTCATTTTGCTCAACTCAAATATTTACAGTTTATACGACTCATAGTTTTCTGTTCAGGAAACTCTGTCATTTTATCCTTTATATTATATAAATAAAGTTTATTTTGAACTCATCCCTATTTGAAACTATAGAAACAACAGGACTTAAATCTCAGTTGTGCCACATCCATGTTTTTCAGTTCAAGTTCATTTCTCCCCACAATCGTTCACTTTAATCCAAAAATATTGAATAAAATGCCTCAAACAGACGAACATGTCACAGTAAGTCGACATAATGAAGTCAGTCGGACTTTTTCTGAAAGTTTTCTCATGTATTTACTTTGAACTAAACTCACTTTGCCGTAATTAAACACGACGACAGTGAATTTAAGGATTAGAACAAACAGAATAAACAGATATTTTGGTAACAAGTGAAAAACACTGAAAAAGAACAATCTCTAAGTAAAAATGACTTAAATTAAGAACATTTTACTTTATTTGAGTCGATTCAACTGGACAATAAAAATATCGACCAGTGGAATAAGTGTTTTTCTCTTAATTCAAGCAACATTCGCTTGTTTTTCTTATTTTAAGTGTATTAAAGATGTATTTTCATATTTAAAGTGCATAAAGTCACAGATCTTTTTACTTTTCAAGTGAAATTTACTCAAATCAGGACGAAACTTTCGTAATTCAAGTCATTTTAACTTGACGAGATTTTGTTTTTAGGGTTAAAATTTCAGCGTAAAATATTTCAGAGTTGTTTTTAACACAAAAAACGTTATTTTAACTATTCGAAAGTTAAATGCGGGTTCGAGTTCAACTTCCCTTAGTGTTAATTTGGCTCCTCCCACCACCAGTTTGAACCAGTTTTGTTCATAATTTCATCTTAAATTTACTCAGATAAAGTGTCAAAATCAAACCTCTGTGTGTTGTTCAGCTAAATCAGGATAACTCTACAAAGTGTTGTCTGTTTACTCTCAAAACGTGAATATAACTCTTGATTTCAGGGTTAAACCGGAACGTTGGTCCAGCGTCACTTAAATTAACATTTCCAAACATGTTAAATTAACTCTAGAACAGTTTGGACTCATTTAAACCCTGAGAAAAGGTTAAAAATGATTCCGTGAGAGTCGATTTTAACACTTTTCTGCTGCGTTCAGGTCCTGGTTCGAGCCTGATTCTGCGAAGAGTTTGTTTTGTGTTTGTTTTGAATTGTTAATTTAATATAAACTCGTATAAACTTTGAGAAAATGTTCAAATTGACTCTGCGGGAGTCAGTTTTAACACTTCCTGCTGGGTGAATATTGATTTATCGTTATTAAAATACTGAACCTAATAACAAAAACTGTACTCAAGTAAAAGTACTTCAACTTACTTATGTATAATTAAGCAGAAATACAAAGAAGTGTCCAGGAAACGGCTCGAGTGGGAATAAAAAAACGGATTTGGGGAAAGTAAAGTTAAAAAGTGTTGATACTGTGTGATATTGTTGACTTAATTCTCCTGTTTAAAGCAAAGTGCAGAGTGTTTCCTGCAAATATTCACCGACCGTTTGAGACGAGAACAAACCACCGGGATTTAAAAGGAACCGAAATGTTTAAAAAAAAACCCAGATTCAGTTATGGAAAAGTGTTGACAAAGAAACCAGAGGATCGAGTAGAATAACTGGCTTTAAAAAAACACATTAGATCCAGTGCAGTGTTTACGTATGAAGGAGAAAAGTGCGTTTTTGTGCAGAAAAGTGAAGATTTCTGTTCGCAGCTGATTAATAATTGTGACTGAAATGAAACGTACAGATTTGAAATGTTCTAAAGCGATTTTTTTAAAGTGCTGATGTGCTTAGAAAAGGGAAAAAGGGGCAAATAACATAAGATTCTTCTTCTTTTTGCTCCTTTTTATTCATTTCTTGTGCAGTTCTTTAAAAAAAATTGCAAAAATGATCTGATTTTACTCCTTATAGGTTTGTGTTTGAGTAAAATGAACGACTGACAACATTTCTCCCAAAGTCCAAATAAAAATCTTGTCATTTCGAGCGTTTATTTGCAGAAAATGACAAATGGTCAAAATGACAAAAAAAGATTCAATGTTTTCAGACCTCAAATAATGCGAAGAAATCAAGATCCTCTTCATTTTAAAACAACACAGCACTAATGTTTGAGCTGAGGAACAGTTCAGAAATCAGTATTTGGTGGAATATAAAGTGTTTTTTTCTCTTTTTCCTCCTTAAATCAGGTTCGGTTCAGGTGATCTCCTCATCAGAGCCTCATGAGGCAGAATGAGGTGTGTTTGTGTTGGATTTGAACAGACGCAGGAGCGGAACGACCGTCACACACGTACAGACGCTGATTTCAGAACAAAAAAGTGCAGTGGAATCTTATTTTTTCCCAGAGCTGTGGGTTTGATATTGTGACACTGAAAAGGCTTCATGTATTTTTCTGGTTTCTGAATGAAATAAACCAACAAATACAAAAAAAACTACTCAAGTAAAAGCAGCTTAAAGACGGTCAGGACGAAACATCTGATATTAATGTAAAGTGAAGGACAAAACGTGGAAAAAAAAGCTCAAAATCTGGTGTTTTCTGGTGTTTTTAAAGGACAGACACTAAAATGAGACACAGTAAATTGTGTCTGAAGGAGCTGCAAGAAGCACAAACGTTCAAATCACTTGAGACTTTCTCACAGTGGGAAAAAAACACAACTTTTACTCAAGTAATAATTCTGCCACTTTAGTACAACTGTTACTCAAGAAGGAGGTAAAAGTACGCTGCTAGAAAAGTACAATTCCTTTCAAATTATTCAAATAAACTGCCAACTTTTGTTAGGAACCAATATTTAACCATTTCTAAACAAAAACTAAGAAGCCAAGGAGCAAAAATCTGCTTTAAAAACTCATAATCTATCGTATATTTCATGTATTTTCAAGTCTAATTCACAAACATCCACTCGTGAATATTCTGACACGCACAGGTCTCTCCAAAAGCCGGACTGTGGCTCACCTCGGCCGGGTCTGAAGCGCAGCGGGCTCCCTCCGGGCCCCAGCGGGGAGTGGCTCGTGTCTCTGCCCGCGGGAGGCTCGCTGGAGGAGGCGTCCGAGTCCGCGCCCTCCCGGTCCTTGCACTGGTCCTCGTACATGCGCAGGGACGGCATGGTCAGCTGTTTCCTGTGCCAAAAACACCACCAGTTGTTACTAAATCGTACGTTTAAAAAAAGCGTGATTTCTGTGCGTAAATCTGTGCGTAATTTACCTTTTCTCCCTCCTGCCGTTGCCAGTGTCTCGGAATCCTTTTGCGAACGGGTTGTTGTCGATTTTGAGCTGCGTAATCTGCCAGAAACACACATATTTTCACGTTAGCGCGGTGCCAAAGGAGTGCCATCTCACGCAGGGGTCACGGCTTTGGCGCGGCTTTGTTTAAACCCCGCGCGCCCTTATTTGGGGATGTGCGTGGCGCGGTTCGGATTAACACAGAAGTCGTGGGGAAAGGGGAATTTTGCATTATTAATCACGGCATAATGATGGGCGTAATTCTCATAGGCCCCACGAGGGGAATTCTGCCACGAAATCTTCCTCCACGGGGCCACGCGGGTCTGTGGCGATCCTGGAACAGATGACGCGCCTATCAATAATTCAAGTGCGGTTTGGGAAGCAGCAAAACCCCACGGAGAGGGAGAAAGCAGGGGAAGAAGAGGAGGAAGAGGAGGAGGAGGAGGAGGAGGGGGAATGGACAGGACACCGCCCCCGGGCCTCGCTCTGTGCAGTGTCCGGCATGTGGCACCGCGCAGTCGGCGACACGCTCCCCCTTGCCGCCCCACCGCCCCGCGGAGTCTGTCCAGCGCACGAACAGGCCTTTTAAACGCTCCTAATCGATGGATGGTCGTAAAGTTTTACAGCAGCCACGACCTCTGGACCCAAACACGAGCGCCAATTAGCTCCGGGGAGAGTGACACGGGCCACGGCGCAGGAAAAGCCCCGATAAAGCCAGACTACGCGGCGCTGCGCACTTTTTAATCGCGTTATTGATCAGAGACGCTCGCAAACGCCCCCGACTGAGAAAGTTTGAGACTTTTATTCTTTGGACTCACGCGTAATTTCACAAAGACACGAGATTGCATTTATTTTGAAAGGTAGTTTGGATTGGATGGATTCAATTCATATTTGGAGAACAACAATTACATAAAAAATAAATATAATTTTGGCACAACTGAACAACAAACGCGTTTATAATGTATATGTTTATGTATAATAGAAAAATGTAGATGTAATTAGCAAAGAGTGACCTGATTTTCAAAATAAAAAGCTGGGACTTCCCTGGTTTGTGCTGGCTGGTAATAGTAAAATTGTGAATCGAGTGCGTAATTAAGGAAAATTGTTCTGCACTCTGCACTAATGTGAGTCAGTATAGGCACATTTTCTTTGTGTTTTGTTCGTTTTTAAGCAGATATTTTGTGTTTAAAGAACCAAATGACAATTTATGCCTCTCTTTACTGTTGGAAGGTATAAAATTGGTCACAAATAGGGACACCAGGGACATTTCATGCGTGAAACTGGGACAAATAACTGGTTTTGAATAAATCTGCTTGGACAGGGGACACAAGGCTCCAAAATGGGACTGTCCCTGGTAAATAGTCGCTATTTGGGCACCTTAAATTACCATACAGGTGTCACGTGTTTTAAATTCCACAATATGTTTTTATTTTAGCTCAATAAAGTGCATTAACAACGTTAAAACGAGTTACGCGCAGCCAAACGTCTCAAAAAAGCGCAATTACGCACAAGTGACACTGCGCATGTGTAAAATCCGAGCTTTATTCGATTTTGATACGGTCACGTACTGGTTTTGCAGGTGGTTTACGGCCTACGGAACGTAAATCGATTCGTATGTGAAATGTAACATAACGTAATAATAATACAGAGCCGTGCGTAAAATGCGCAGCTCGCCCGCGCCATTACCGGCTAATCACCGACACTCGCGCACACACAAGCCCGGCAATTAGAGCCCGAGCCCGGCCGTGGGAGTCCCTGCGCTGCGGGGAAATTAGGCGACCTACAAAATCAGATTATGTCCCGGGGAGGCGTGGGGGCGGAGCGCGGAGGGCACAGGCACCAACGACATTTCAGACGCACAGAAACAGACAGAGGATGAATGGAGGAGAGGAGGAGAGGAGGGAGGAGAGGAGGGAGGAGAGGAGAGGAGGAGAGGAGGAAAGAAGGGAGGAGAGGAGGAGAGGAGGGAGGAGAGGAGGAGAGGAGGAGAAGGAGGGAGGAGAAGAGGGAGGAGAGAAGGAGAGGAGGAGAGGAGGGAGGAGAGGAGGAGAAGGAGGGAGAGGATATGAAGTGTTTGCCTGTGGACTCTGTGTTTATGTACAGAGGATGTGAGGACCCCACTGCACATTTCATTAAACTAACCAAGATTTATGCTCTTAAATCGCGACAAAAACACGTATTTATCTTGTTTTAAGGAATATTTACTAAACGACTAAATGACAGGCTAAATATGTAAGATTATTAAGATTATTTCAAGAAAATATTACTTTTTTTCTTACAAAAAACATAATCTAGCCAAGTTAAGAGGAAGTTTTCCCATGATTTGCGTAAATTTCACTTCACTTCACGAGTAAAAGGATCTGCCAGTGGAACGAGACTTTTTGTACTTTAGAAAATACGTCTTTAATACAGTTAAAATAAGAAAAAACAAAACTTTTTGCGCTTAAAATAAGAAACAAAATCAAATGTTGCTTGAATTAAGAAAAAAAACACTTATTCCACTGGCAGATCATTTTACTTTTCAAGCTGAATCTGCTCAAATAAAGTAAATTGTTCTTGATTTAAGTCATTTTAACTTTCCTAGAGATTGTTTTTTCCAGTGTTTGTAGTTTTTATATCTATAAACTCGTTAAAATGCACAAAACAAGTGTTAAAATGGAGTTTAAGACATTTTTTTAATGGATTTAAATCAATCTCGTCCAGTGTCTCTGAACCTTCTGTTTGTAACGTGGAACGAATAAAAGATGTAAATGTTTTAGGAAATGCTGCAGTTTGTGAATAAGTTACCAAGTGGTGATCAGGCTTAAAATAAAGAAATAAAGAATTTCATTAAGATTCATGAACTAAAATCAAGAATAAAACAGTAAATAACAAACTCCATTTTCTTGTTTTAAGAACGAGTGTTTTATGGTTTATTTTAGATCACGTAAAACTTAGATTATTGCTGAGAATAAGAGTTAAGTTTTATTTTATTTGGAGATTTATGAAGTCCTGGATATATTTTCTTATTTTAAGATTTAACTTCCTGCACTGACGGAGAATTTTAACTTAAAACAAGTGGATTTTTATAGTTTTAAGGAGGGGGATTTGTGCAGTGCAGGGACCACAGACCAGGACTAAACCAGGACTGAACCAGGACTAAACCAGGACTAAACCAGGACTGAACCAGGACTAAACCAGGACTAAACCAGGACTAAACCAGGACTGAACCAGGACTAAACCAGGACTAAACCAGGACTGAACCAGGACTAAACCAGGACTAAACCAGGACTAAACGTAGACCCAGAACTGAAGAAAGACTAAACCAGGACTTAAACCATGCAGCACCAAATCAGAAAAACTGAACAAAACCAGGTTCACACCAGCCAGGACTGAACCAGGTCTAAACCAGGACTGAACCAGATCTAAACCAGGACTAAACCAGGACTAAACCAGGACTAAACCAGGTCTAAACCAGGTCTAAACCAGGTCTAAACCAGGACTAAACCAGGTCTAAACCAGGACTAAACCAGGACTAAACCAGGACTAAACCAGGTCTAAACCAGGTCTAAACCAGGACTAAACCAGGTCTAAACCAGGACTAGCACTGCAAAAAAACAAAATCTAGTCAAGTTAAGATGACTTGAATTAAGAAAGTTTTATCACGATTTGAGTAAATTTCGCTTGACGAGTAAAACCATTCGCCAGTGGAACGAGACTTTTTGTACTTTAAATATGAAAATACGTCTTTAATCCAGTTAAAATAAGAAAAAACAACAACTTTTTACACTTAAAATAAGAAACAAAATCAAATGTTGCTTGAATTAAGAGAAAAACACTGATTCCACTGGTCGATATTTTTACTTGTCCAGTTGAATCGACTCAAATAAAGTAAAATGTTCTAAATTTAAGTCATTTTTACTGAACACAGACAGTGTGTGTTTTTCTCCTGTGACGTGAGCACCGACTGGGACTAAACCAGAACTCTGCACCAAGATTTTCAAACTTCTATCAGGTTTTTCCTGTTGTTTTCAGATTTATTATCGACTCACTGGTTCTGAGTCGCTTCATTCTCGTCTGGAGGTCGTTTATTTTAAGAGAACTTGTCAATCAAATGAACCTCGCTGCCTGGACGGACCATTTTACTACTTTTGTGTCATTTTCTGATAGATTTAAGTGTTCAGATCTCACATTTTGGTCACAGTCTGTTCACCACAAACACTGGAGCCTCAAACTTTCAGGGTAAAATTGTTTTTAACGCAAAAAAAATGTTATTTTAACTAGTTGAAAGTTAAACGGGGGTTTGAGTTGAGGTTATTTGAGTTAATTCCACTTCCTTCAGTGTAAATTTGGCCCCTCCCACCCACCACTTCAAACTCCAGCCAGAGAAGACCCGTTTGAACCGGTTTTGTGCATAATTTCATCTCGAATTAACTAAAATTGTGTAAAAATAAAACATCTCTGTGTGTTGTTTCGCTAAATCTGTGTTACTTCATTAACATTTCCAAAAAACAAAACATTAATTTAACTCTAGAACAGACTGGACTCATAAAATCCCTGAGAAAATGTTTAAATCGAGTCTGTGAGAATCATTTTAAACATTTTTGCTGTGTTTAGGTCCTGGTTCAAGATGTATAAAATAATAAAAGACCAAGTTAAACAAGGATAAATATTGGAAAACGTGTAGGAGGTAAAATTTCCCCTTTTCTTCCTGTGTTTTTGTCCAATGAAACAGCACAAAAATGTTAAAACAAACCAAAAAAACACCCACAAAACTGGTTAATTCCCTTTTCTGTTCCCGGGGCCTTTACGCCGGATGCCTGGACCCGGTTCTGGGGTTCTGGGGTTCTGGGTTCAGGGTTTTGGGACTCACCTTGTCGTTCTGATACGCGGTCACGGCCACGAACTCGGTCTCCGGAAACACGTAGGTGCGGAAGGTGCTGTACGGGAGCTTGAGGATGTCGTTGGCGCGCACGATGTGGAAGCGCGGCTGGTACTTGTGCATCGAGTTCAGAATGGTCTGCTCCAGAAACACAAGAGCGGGGGAGACAAGTTAGCACCCCAAAAAACAAAACAAAAAAACAATAAACAGGTCAAAATAATACTAAAAATGAGCAAAAACACGGAAAAAACGCGCGAATCCCCAAAGAAAATAGCGCAAAGTTTTAGAATTAAGGGATTACGCATGAATTCTCGACTAAACTCAAATGAAAACAAAAAGTAAAATAAGAATAATTAAATAAAATGACACAAAATAAATAAAATAAAACACACAGGAGCACAGAACTGACGCGTAAACCCCAAAACAGGCAATAAACGTGGGTGGAAAAACTGAAAAACGAACGAAATCCACGAATAACTTTCCTAAAACAGCTTTATCTGTGTGTTTTATGACTCGTGTTTCTGCTCCAAAGACACAAAATGAAAACACGACTCAGCGAGGGCTCGTTTTAGCAAAGGATCACGGGAAATGTAGTTTATACTTATCATAAAAAGTCAATAAACAGCTTTAAAAGCTTTAACGAACGAACGAACGACTGTTTTGAGTGTTTTATTTTAATTTTCGATGCTTTTTGGCTTCGCTTTTCCTTCTGGGGGTATCTCGGGTTGTCTTGTGTTCTAATATTGACCGTGATGAAGCCCTTCGACCAGCTGCAGTCGTGTTAAACCTGCTCTATAAATAAACGCGTTTGGCACCGAATCCGTGATTATTATTAAAGTCCACAGCCTGTCACGAATTCTAAGCGTTTTCAGTGTAAAAAGCGACGTTTTTATTGCTTTAAAACGCGCGTGGTTTACAATTTAAACTAATACAATGTCAAATAAATAAAGCTGGACTCGTTTGGATCATTTTTTTTATTTAATTCAACGCAGTGATATGAAATGCTTTGTTGGGCCTCGTCTCCATCGTGTGTAATTAATGCGTAATTCGCTTGAAAACAGCCGTGGAAAAGAGAGGAAACGGTCACGTAACAGCCCCTACGTGTGGGCAACCGTAACGTTAATGCCTCGTAATGAGCCAGGCTGCAATTACTGCTTTTATAGAACCACACATGAAGCCGGGGAGGCGAAAATAAACGACTTCTGACTCGCTTTGGACACAAATAACTTCATTTTTTAAAATTCAAAACCAAAAAAACCACAAGATTTCACGTTCCCTCGTTGACCTTAAGTGTCTTTTGAAGAAAACGCGCCATGCAAATAATCTCCGAGTAGAAATGTCTTAATGGGAGTGGGTAATGTGTTTGTTTTTCCGGTGCGTCTCTCCGTGCGTCTCCGTGCGTCAAGTGGCGATCGCAAATCACCAAGACAGACATGTAAATAGTGGATTTGTTTCCCACAAGGACGTGTCTGAGAATCACACATATACATCCATCATTTAACACGTGCCCCGCGCTCGGACCCATGCAAATCCCCGGGAGCAGCCGAGGAGAAGACGGGAGGAGGACGCGGAGGAGCCGGGAGGGACGGAGGGAGGGAGAGGGGGATGAAGGGAAGGGTGCTCGGGCGGTCACTGGGCAGAAACGTGGTGCTGTACCGCCGCTGGAAGGCAGGAGGCAGTGTTGACGCGCGGTGGAGACGAGGCAGAGGCAGTTTTTTTTTTTTTTTTAAACACGGATGAACCCAGTGCACGGCAGAGCTGACGTTTCACCTCAAAAACACGATACTACAACGAACAGCGTAATGATTAACAGGTTGGTACCCACATTTCCAAAAGCGGGGAGAAGATTACAGTGAAGAGCAGTCGTTAATAAACCTACTTAGCAGAAGTAGCTTTAAAGATGCCAGTTCAAACACACACTTTCTCTTCGGTAAAGCTGAAATTGTGGTGCCAAATGGGCAAAACGAGGCAATTTATTGAAACTGACATGCGCAGTACATCACCACAAGGACCATTCATAATGCCCTTTTTGTCACATTAATCATTTGAATCTTGTAGTCAAAAGATTATTTCAATCTTAAGTTTTTTTCAGTTTAGTGAGGGGAAAAGGCTCCAGCGTAAAAAACAAGCCCACTCCGGTCACTCAGTGGTTCATTCTCGCCTAATTTCAACATCGTCCGTCCTTGAAACGCGCCGAAAACGTGCGTAAACACTGGGCAAAGCGCAGCACTCGGGGTCACTCGGTACCTGCAGGCCCCGCTCACCTCTCCGCTCTCCCCGGCGCCACCGGGAAGCCCACAGCCCGGGCCCGAGGAGCGCCTTATTTGGGGGGAAAGAGGCGCGTCGAGTGGCCGTGGTCCGGAGGAAACTTAAGCCGCGTGTTCGAGCAGCGTGTCAACAGCGGAGGCGAGTCAAGTGGCGACGAAGTGTTAACACGTCCAAAAAGACGCACGGGGACGCACGGAGGCGCACGGAGGCGCACGGAGGCGCACGGAGAGGCCTGTTTGGAAGTGGCTTTTAAGTGTGTGGGTTTAAACTCGGCGCAGAACACTTGTGCCGTGCGTCCTCCAAACTTGGGTCACCACAAACAGATGTCTGCTCCAACTTTTTACACAAATAACTTGGGAGTTTTATGCGACCATAACCTCCCCTGACCGCACATTTAGTCAAAAATCCAGAGCTATTGTTTCCTGTGCCAAATAACGCGCCACACGTTTTACATCGGGGTTAACGCACTTGGGTCGTGCGCAAAGGTCACCCACATTTCACGTTTAAACATTTAAATCTGAATATAGACAGAACCTTTTTAAGGGTTTACATGGAAAATTAAACCCCTAAACGTTTTATAATAGAAAACAAGAACAGCACTGATTAATAATGAGGATTTTTACTGGCATTTAAAAAAAAATACACGTAAATCATTCCATAAAACGAAAAGGAAATGTCCATATTTATTACGCGTAATTTCAGAATGCTCATTTCTTTTATTTTGTAAGGTTTGGCTCGCCTAAAGTGGCCCTATTTTCTTAATTTCCGCCTGTCCCTAATCTCTCCATATTGTTTCGTGCCATTTCGCCTCCACGACCCACTTCAGCAGATGTTTCATTCATTATTCACACACCATTACGGCGAAAGAAAACCTGCCCAAAAATTTAAATCAAAAACTGAGCTCACGAGCGCCGCAGTGTTTTTGTGAAGTGTTCGTATGCAAATTTATCTAAAGCAAAACTCACATTAAAACCATATTAACCTTTATTTATTTATGGTTTTACGCATCGCTTCACAAATTTGACTCTTAAGTTACAAGAACCAGCAATATTCTGTCATTTTTTTCTTTCAGCTTTTCACTTCATTTGCAATTCAAAGCCACAACAACTTGTAAAACTAGGCTATCAAATATAAAAATGAGACACTTACAAATCCGTGCTTGTCCGAAATGTTGTTGGTGAGTTTGAGTTTGTGGAACGCAACAGGCTTCGCCATCCACTGCTCTCCGGTGGCGGGGCTGTCCGGGTGAATGTACATCCGTTTGGGCATCTCTGGATCGGCTTTCCCCGCCACCATCCACCGCGAATTGTGGAACTTGTAGCGACAGTCGTCCGCCGCCACGATGTCCATGAGGAGGATGTATTTGGCTTTCTTATCCAGGCCGTTGATGCGCACTTTGAACGGGGGGAACATGCGCCTGGACGGGGCATAAAAGCACAAGGCGAGAGGAGATTAGAAAAACACACACGGAGAGATACAGCCACGGCAGATTATTGTTATGGTTCCATGTTTTACGCGTGTACCGTGCCAAATAAACAAGGCACGACAGTGTTTGGAGTGAAGAGGAGGCTGTCGTCTGGAGGGGCAGCGCCGTCTCGACTCTCAGATAAAACCAGATAAAACCGAGCGGGGAATGACCTGCAAATATTCCAGAAATGTCCTTTGATCACGGGCTCAAATCTGCCACGAAGCTCGGCGGTTTACAGCGCCCAGCTTTGCCTTTATCAGGACAATTACGCATTTTGGCACCGAAACGCACTTTTACGCGTAACTCTGTAGGTTTAGCTGGATTTGTTTTACGTTTAAATGAAGTTTTTAAAGCAGCAGTGCGTAAGTTTGACTGGTGGGAGACGAAACGAGGTCATAAATTATAATATTGAAGAAATGTAAACCTGCATCGAGTTATGGGGGCCCAGAGGCGACACTTAGTATTCTTAAACGGGTCAAGTAGCAGATGTTTGGAAGTACAAAAACTACCACAAGATTAATTTAATTGTGAATATAGTTTTGGGGGCGTTACTTGCAACATTATGCAACAAATAAAATCGTGTATTTTTTCATTTTCTTCGAAGATTCTCGCATTTTGGAGCCTTAAATAGAGATATCTAATTTGGAAATGTGCCTATTACGGAGAGTATAGTCACAGAGGCCTGACGCACGGAACACAGTGAAACAAATGTGGCTTTACGCACGTTTAACTTATTCATTTGGCAAAAAACATGTCTATTTTGAAGCAGCTTTTCCACCTCAAAATGGCTCAAATGAGCGGGTTGTTTTGAGAACATGAACAGTGCGTCCTGCCTCCTGAGAGCCGAAGGGACCCGAGCTCAAACCCACATCCCCGTGACAGGAGCGGAGGAACACGGAGAGGGGACGGGCAAAAGCGCAGCAGCGGCCCGGGTCCGTGCGGCTCAAGCCCCGGAGCAGATCCTGACCCTGAGGGAGGCAGCACCGCACTGACACCTCCAATACTGTCAGAGCGAATGATTTTTACTGAGAATATTATAGAAGTGCGAAGAACACCGATTTGTGTCTGAAAATATCTAAATAATAATTAAAAGCGCTAATGGTTTGTTGATCAAATGATTCATAATTATATAAACTAAATATAGACTCAAACCGGTGCTAAAATGTAGAATATATTTGTGATAATATTGTTTGAATTAAAGTCAGATAAAGCTGCCAGAGTCCCGCGTCCTTTGGCTCGTTTCCTTCACTTTCTCTCGGAGTGTTACAGTTACTCAGGCTGTTCTGATTCGCCGTGAGCCTCGGCTGCTCCGCGGCTGTTGTCGCTTGTCATATTCGGTTAGTTTCAGATAAAACGCCTTTTATGAAAAATGGAGCGTGTCCGGCGCCGCTTACCTCCCGGACTTGGTGATGACCATCTCCGTCCCGAGTTTGTGGAACTGGTCCCACAGGTCCTTCGCTTCCAGTGTGACTTTGGGGTCGTCGTCCACCTCCTCCTCGGGCTCCAAGCTCTTGATGCCGCGGAGGTGAGCGGCCTGGTGGTGGGTCAGAGCCGGGTGTAGCCCCGCTGCAGCCGCTGCCTCCGCGGCTCCGGCCAGGCCGTGCTCCGGGAGGGACTTGGTGAGCGCCCCGGGAGGGAGGCTCAGCGCCGGGAAGAAGGAGGGCTGCGCGAGGAAAGCGGACATGGGGAAGTCGGTCGGCCGGTGCGCGTGGAAAGGGTGATAAGCCATCGCAGTCCCTGAAGTGAAAACTGGATCTCTCATCGGTGCATCCACAAAAAGCGAAGTGAAAAAATGACGGGAATAGTCTCAGTTTAGTGGTATCTCCCCCAAAGTATAGTCCAGTGTCGCGGGACGTGTGAGACTGGAGCCGCAGAGGCGCCTGGAGAGCTCCCGGTCACAGCTCCGTGTCTGCTCCGTGTCTGCCCCGTGTCTGCCGCGGTGTTCGCTGCGTGTGAGTGTGCTCTGCTCCGCTCCACTCACCCCACTGCGAGCGCTCCCTGCCGACCCGCGACTATCTCACATGTCCGTCCTGCGTCTAATGAACCAAGCCCCTTTGATTGCTGATTTTTCGCTTTCTGGACCAATTGTAAGGCCCTATAGGCGTGGTTCTGACAGCTCCAGTGGCGAGAGGAGGGGGGGCAAGAAGGTGTCGGAAGCATTAGCAGTAAGAAAACATGTCAACAGAATAAAATATTAACCAATGACAGGAAAGATCGGGGAAATCCCACCCCCACTTCCAAGCCAAACACCGGGTCAGCGCTCAGTAGTTGGCCGCTGTAGGCATCACCTCTTTCGGCTTCGCGTTTTGACAAAGCCGCCCCCGTTTTTTAAGAAACCTGTCCACACACTCCCCACCTTTGCACGCAGACTATAGCTCACTCCAGCCCGGACACATCCCGCTGGAGCCGCCTCTTTGTCAGACAATACTCCGAGTACATTCCTGCTTTATCCACTTCCACATCAGCGTCCGATTACAGTGACTCCTGCCCCGCTCACAGCGCCTCTCCCTCGGCCAGGCTTTGACGGGCGAGCCGCTGGCGTAGACGCGCAAATGCGAGCGTGAAACTCGAATGGAAATTACAATGAAAGCGCACAGGAGGGACACGGGGCGAGGGGGACTTTTGACAAGGGAATGTGGTGAGTTTAAACCTTAATTATGGTTTTAACACAACATTTTAAGCCACATTTGGTCGCTCTCCTTCACTGAGATGGTATGGAAATAGGTCAAACGCGTAAAAACATCCAAGTGACCAATTTCATGATGACAAAAACATTATAGCGACTTATTTAACCCGGACTGTGCCCTCTCAACCAAAGCTTTTCAACTATTTCTCGCTAAAACTCGCGTCTCTTTTCTCTTTGTGCCTCTGACTTCCCCGCGCGCTCTGCTCCTTCCTGAATGATCCGGCGCGCCGCTTCGCTGTATCTCCGCTCCTGGAAGCCAGCCTCGTGTCTGTGGCTTCCGCTGACAACCGTACAAGCTCTGGCTGGCCGTAAAAATGTCTCCAATCATACGCGTAACAGTGTTTCGACGTCGCGCTTTTCGCTCCCCGCTCACCGATCGCTCCTAAACCGAACTAAAACGTGTAAAAAGTGTTTAAAGTGGGTGATTTTGTATAAGATTGTAAGTGTATTGCTTAGACACGTTTATCGGATTGCGCGTAAGGTCTCCTGTCATTTCCCAGGCTCCGCTGTGGTGCGCACTTGTTGCATCGCTCCTTCGGCTATGTGAAAACAACTGCGCTACTAATACGTCTTTTTTCGACTAATTCACGCCAAAATACTCAAGTTAAGCCATCAATTCACGTGTAATATTGTTTTTTCATGTATTTATTTAGAAAATTTCACAAAACTGGCCCAATCACAATCATAACACTGCCACTAATACAAGATAAAACAAGAAAATAACGAGAAAAATGTGATTCTTTTAACAAATATCTGATTAAAACATTATAATATCAAACTTCTAAATTGTAAACACATTTGTAATCGAAATCCAAACGCTTTGCACCTTGACCTATATAATAATAATCAATTTTGTGAGTTGGATTTTGTCGTCAAGGCAAAACAGATATTTCCAATTAACTGCGATGTTAATGATTAGGCCTCGGTAAATACGCGGTGTTGGATAACTGCAGGTGATGTGGCGTCAGCAGCTATAAAGCACACGGGCCAGTCCATGCGTAAAGGGCCAGCGGGTCTCTGTCTGTGCCTTTCCTCTCCACGAAGGAAGCCGCTCTGTTAAACCAAATGAGGGAGCGCAATTAACACGAGAAAGGACGTGATCAACAGGTCACTTAAGGCGCGCCGTTTGGATATACAAATATGTCGCGTAGGTTTTGCCGGTGCGTAAACGGGCTCCGCGTCCCACTCCACTGCGCGCTCTGAAGGCTTTGAAGGTGCCAGGTGCCGTGGTGGAAAACTGAGGGCTTGGTTTAATATATTAAGGCCTTAACCGGGTTCGAAACGCGAAAGAACAGTGCACCAGGCCCGTGCGTAAAGACAGGAATGTCCTTAGGAATCCTACGTAGATTGAATTTCCCCGTCTCTTCTATGCAAATGTGAATAAAGTCACGGGTGATTAAAGGTTTCAAAGCTTTCAAAGGTTTCAGAATTGGCACAAGTTGGCTTATAACCGGGTACATTCAAAGTAAAACAGCTTATAGTCTCTTGTTTAGTTGTTGTTCACGCGTAACGCCAGCAGGTAACACCCGAGTCCATGTTTATCCAACGCAGAGTGGGTTGAACTGTCATCATCTCATTAACACACATGTCCAAACGCGAGAATGTACAAATATTAAGTAAATTAAGTAGTAAAAACAGGCACAGATCGTTTTTTATTAAGGAACATTTCACTTTACTTTATGATGGTTTGTTACAGGGAGCCAGCAGGTAACACCTCACACTTTTTCCACTCACGGTTCAGAGCCAGCGCCCGTGTTCTGTGCGGGATTTGTCGGTTTAATATATTCTTTTTCCACATATTTCACGAAACTACATTTTACACCGGATGTCACTGGGATCAGGGAGTCACCACCGACTTGTTACTACGGTCGTGCCCGTGCGTAAAGACACAACAACTCAAATTTCACTCCCCCAATGAAGGAAACCACAGACTGTAACCCTGGTTCATTATGAATTCACGTTTTTCCATCTTAAACTTAAAACAACCACCTCACAGAAAACGGAGAGCGTAAGAAAAGCCTGTTATACCGGGGCACCCAAGCTGTGTTTAAGTGTATTGCTCATGCGTAAAGGACAACAGGACCCCTTCCCCTTCCCCCACTAAAGGTAGGCTTCTCCTCAGTGAGCCTCTAAATGAAGTATAAACGGCGCTATGTTACGTTTCACCTTCGTTCCAAACTAAAACCACGTTGTTTTCGTGCGTAAAAGGCCATAAGGATCAGTCTGTGCCATCAAATTGCACAAAGATCTTAGTAGTTTTTGGGCATCCACACAACAGCACGTCTACAGTCATGTTCAGAGAAAACAAATTAGATTATACAGGCCACATGCTGGAATACGCAGACGAACGTATCCCAAATTATACTGATTTGTCGTGCGTAAAGTGCCATTAAACAGCTCATCCATGGCTCCTGAACGCACCTTGTAAACGTGAGTATGTTTTGTTGTTGCTTGTCAAAGATTATTACCTAAAAAGGAAAATTAAACTCCAAAGACAACAGTTGGCTAAAATGAAGTTACCCATTCTAACTACGTAGTGGGTTTTCGTGCGTAAAAGTCAGATGATACCAGACTCCCTGCACCAAATCTACAAACCAGAAGTGAAAATGTTTCTCTAAACATATGGTAACGTAATATAGACGGAGCTAAATGGGAGCTACTGTTGTTTGAAGTCTCCTAATGTATGACAATTTCCGATTCCAAACGCAAATATTAACTAGAACCGTGCATAAAAATCCAACTATCATAAATAAATAATGTATAGCTCTAGTTCTAATAGAAAACGTGCGCATCTCTCTCTCCTCATCGCCCCATTTTTCAGGTTCCGTCACATCCTAATGGCTTGTCTCGTCTGTAACTCATCTGAACACGTGTTTTGTTTCCAAATTGCGGCACTTTTGCGTGTGTTTTCGCCCCGACCTGCGCCCAGGCTGTGCCCTCCGCGCCTCCGTGCGCCTTTCAGCTTTTGTGAGAGGGGGAAAGCGGGGAGATTATCCACAGATGGAGGCGGGCAGCAGCTTTCAGGCGAGCGCGGGGTAATTGTATCAACACGACCGATCCAAATGAGTCGGAGTTTATTTGTCTTACGCCCTGAACGCTCCGAGAGAAGCTCCATCACGGGCCATTTGAAAATCGTTAAGTCAGAGAAGGAGGTGTCTGCTGGGAAAGGGCACGAGAGGATGAGAATATTGGAGTTTGATTTGGTTTTAATAAAAAATGAATTAAAAAACACATATTATGTTCCAAAGTGTAATTTTATTGAGCTCGAAACTGACAAACTGACATGAAGATAATAAGAAAAACTGCACTAAAAATGTCCAAACTGGCACAAATAAGCAACAATCTAAACATACATTTCACTAAAAGGTGAATATTGCACTATTTCCTGGTGTTATAATGTAGTTTCCTCATCACAAACACTCCTGGAGTTGTGTTTTGTTTAATTCACACACGTTTAACACACAAAACCTGCAGATTTAGACTAAAACCGAAGCCTTCTCTGTGTTTTTAAAGACTCATTTGGATCATTTCAGCCCCGGAATTTCCACACATGACATCACAAGGTGGAACACAGCGTTTTGAGCTTTGGAGATGCAGACAGACTATGCGAATGAAACAAAACACAACTCCAGGTCTGTTTTTGGTGAGGAAACGACATTAGAACACGACTTAAAGCTCAATTTTGAGTCCATTTTGCGCACTATATGATCAGTCATGTTGATATTTTAAGATAGTTGAGCTGTTGTAGTCGAGGAGAACACCAAAGATGGACTGGGCTGGTCAAATAAATGTCCCGTTTCACCTGTAGATGGAGTCAGGAGCTGTCAATAGCCCGATCCATGATAATAACACTAATAACCAGCTTTACGCGTGGTAGTTTGGGCTGTTTTTAAAGGGAAAAGAACGGGAACTTGTGACTTAAATTAGCAAAACAGCGAAATTTAACATATTTTGATTCGGGGCCGTAGCCTGCACCTGTGTGGGGTTATAAATATGGTCCTCAATGCGCATTAAAGGGCTGATACTGACGTTTTTGGGGTAAAAATCTCACTTATTTGAGTCGTGGTGACCTGTAAAACAGGACTTGTATTAATTATCCAACTGATTTTAAGGACAAATTGTGCCCAAAGCTATTTTTTTTATATACATGTGTTATTAATGTCCTCTTGCCCTTGCTGTGCCCGCTCAATACGCCCTGACTTCACGGTGCGTCAGGAGCGGCGTCTCCGGGAGGTAACCCGGCCGCTCCGCTCCTGTTTCCTCTTCTAATTACAGCCGACTTTTGCGCCATATTCCGTGCGCCATATTCCTCGACATTGTTCCTCTCGCCGCCTTTCATGTCTCCATCTCCTCCTCCTCGCCTCCTCCCCATCTCCAGCATCATCTCTCCGGCTATATTTAGCGGCGAGACTCGGGCCTTGGCGCCAGACCGTTTAAGACCTGTCAAAGTCCCTCATATCCCCCCTTGTCACATGCAGGAGCCGGCGACCAGCAGCCTGCGCCCTCCCCTCCTCCCTTCCTCCCTCCTTTCTCTCCTCTCCTCTCCTCCCTCCCTCCCTCCTTCTCTCTCAGATCGTCTCACTCTCTCGACAGTCCGAGGCGCGATCGTGGATACGGTTACCTGACAGCGGAGACAGCGGTGACGCGCGGGGACTCGTGTTCACGCTGCTGCTGTGGGGGTGCGGGGGGCCTGTGGGGTAGGGGCAGTGAGGGGGACAGGCCTGGTGGGGGCGCTAGAAGGAGGGAGGGAAGGAGGAGACGAGTCACCTCCGCACCTTTGGCACCAGGTTAGAGCCAAAAACGCGCGTCCTGCTTTAGTTTAACCGAGAGATTGGATCAGAAATAAGACACAGTGCGTTTAAATCAGCTTTGACGTGATCAAACTGCATAAAAACACACGTGTGAGCATTTTTCAAACAACTTTAGGCATGTTTGGACAAAAAAAGAGACAATTTCTTAATAGGAATGTAAGATTTTCTGTTCATTTCTCTCATCTGGCCAAGATTTTCAAACTTATATCAGGTTATTCATCTTGTTTTTAGATTTATTATCAATTTACTAGTTCTGAGACGGCTTCATTCTAGTCTAGAGGTCGTTTATTTTAAGATAACTTGTCAAGTAAAATGATCTTGCTGCGTGGACGGATCATTTCACTACTTTTAAGTCATTTTCTGATAGATTTAAGTGTTTATATCTTAAGCTTTTTTGTATTGTTTTGTTTTTTAACGATGAAAAAGCCTTTACCTTATATTTACGTTTTAGTTTTTTATTATTTAATTACAATTACAACCGATTTATAAAAGCATATACTGGATTCTCAAACTCTTCTGTATGTGTTAATTAAAAAAAAGATAAAGTAATAAAATAAAGACGGAAAATGTTTGTAACGTGTCTCGCTTCGAAAAAACAAAATTTATCCGATAATTTTACACTTGAACGTAAAGAGACGCAACAGATGATGGTAAAATGGTTAGAAAATGTAAAATTAACGTTTCAGTTTAAGAATAACACCAGACTATTTCCACTGTCCGCGTTTACGCACGGTTACGCACGGTTACGCACGGTTACGCGCGGTTTGGCGCTCCTCACGTCCCGGTGGAACAGGTGTACGAGCTGCTGCGGCGGCCCCGGTTTTGTGGCCTTCTCCCCTCACCAAACCCGCCTCACCTCCGGGAACAGTTCTCATTTTACGCGAGAAAAATGTGACGTGTTGTTTTAGTCGTTAAACGTGTCCAAACAAGACATAAAACCCGGAGTGCACCGTAAACTACCGCTTTAAATTTTGCGTAAAAGATAAAAAAAAAAAACATGAATCTATTGACAATTCGGTTAAATAAATTCATTTCACGCCTTTAAAAACTGAAATTACTATTGAAATTAAAAACATTGAGTAGCATTAGGCCAACCTGAGCTAAAATCTACCTGCTCCGCAAGCATTTATTTATATTTTTTCATGTTTTTGAGCCTGTTCTACCTTCCTGCTCCTTTCCACGGGTTTTGGAGTTACGCACGGAGACGGAGACGCGCGCAGAGGAGGAGAGGAGAACAAAAACCCCCAAAATATGTTAAAGATCTGACCTGAAAAGGCGACACGGAGCCAAACTGCACCAACACGATCTTTAATATTTATAAATGCCAAAGAAACCAAACTGGCGTTTCATGTTTTAGCGTTTTAGACTTGGACAAATCAATGTTTTTGATCCAATACGGAAAAGCACGCGAGCATAATGTGTCTTAATGAGAAATGAATGACAAAAAATGAAATAAAAAGGCAAAAATAGCAAAAGACACGAAAAAGAAGCATTATGTTACAAATACAGGGCACAGTTCTGTCAAATAAATTACACCATGAAACATTTCTAACAGGTGATAAATGCCTCTTGCATCTTTTTTTCTCTAATACTAGAATTTATTGCCACATTTTCTATTTTTACTCCTTGTTATTATATTATATTGGGATGTGTGAGCTCCTGCGTTCCAAATAAACTCCCTTGTGGATCATAGAAAAGTAAAAAAATGAAATTATTGTTATGATTATTATAGCAGGACATGAAAGTAATTGGTAAAAATCTACAAAAAGCTCTAATATTTGAACAAGTGGAAGTAAATACAGAATCAACAGGCTGTAGACAAATAAAAATAACAATAATATGGATCTAAGGCGACGCTTTTGGCTAAAAAACAATTAGGAATGTAATTATAATGTGGCCTGACTGATTATAGAGGACAGAGGATGTGTGAGGGGAGAAGGAATTACAGTTTAAATTCCAAATGTTCTAAATAATACAAGAGAATTAATTGGAAATATTGTTAGAATTGTAATTTTCATGAAAACACACACATCTGTAAAGGTTAGAATGGGTGTATACGGGTGTGTTAATGTGTCAATGTTTTAAAAAGTCACTTGTAAAACGTGAATAAATAATAAATAAATAAAAAGTTTAATCCTAAAACATTTTAAAAAAACAGCAACAACATTTTTTCTTTTTCCAGTTTTAATTTTGGTCGTATTGTGTGATTTCTACGTGTTTCTGTGGTGACAGTTTCTATTTGTTGTGCTTTTTTCAGGGTAAATTTGGAGCAGAGTCCAGTCCAATTCAGTCCAGAGTCCAGTTCAGGTCCGGTCTCGGTCCAGTCCCGGTCCAGTCCGGGATTTTCTGGGTCCCTCTCAGCGACACGACAGAGAGAACGTGAAGCGGAAAATGGAGACACAGCAAAACGAAGACTTTTAGAAATAACAGATTTAAATGATAATGTAACTATGTGATGGGAGTGTTCTACGTGTGTGTCTGTGGTGGAATATTCAGCCGTTACCATGGAGACACAGTGCGCACATTGTCAGAGAAGTTTCTGCAGGAAAAAAACTACAAAATGGATTTAAAGAGCACGTTTTCAGAAGCCCGTGACTTCATTTCTGGTCCGACTGTGCTGAAATAAAACTCAGATTAACGTCTGAAACCGAGTTTTAGACAGAGCAGTGCCTCCGGTTAGCACCAGATTTTGCTTAATAATAAAATAAAACAAATAATAAAACAATTTTGGATCAAAACGTGAACAAAGGTGCGCCAGGTAAGTCCAAATACAGTGTTTTGCAGAATAAATGTCATGTTTTTGTAAATTCTGAATTGTCTTTTAATAAAAATCTTGTACCGTTTCTACCGTCTCGTTTTGTTTATTATTGCATTTGTGTCAGATGCCCTCCCTATGTCCCTATATCCCTGTATTTTTAGTGAGGGCTAAAGGCAGCGAGGTTAAACATCACTACTACTGCTTCTACCACTACTACTTTTCATATTAAACTCTCCTTTCTGTTATTGCTCTGATGCTGTGTTACCCACGGTGCCGTTCGTCCTGCGTTTCTCCTGAGTAATAAAGTTCGCAGTGGGAGGCGGGACATAAAACTGATTCAATTGAAATCGGACACATTTTTCTATCAACATCGTCATAAAACAGAAACGGAGAAACAGAAGAACAGAAGAACAGAGGTGCGTTTGGAGAGGGAAGGTCTGAACTGGACCTGCTCCAGAGTCCACAGTCCTGGTTTCTTCTCGTCCTGAAGTCCTCGTTTGGTCCTGATTTAGCTCATAGTAAATCACAACTACAATATAATATCATATAAAGTAACATGATATAATCTAATATCATGTGATCACTGCAGGAGTTTCCGTAACTGCAGATCCACACGAGCCCGGATCAGACGACTGTGTTAGTGTTTTGTGTTAGCATGTTAGCATGTTAGCGTGTTAGCGTGTTAGCGTGTTGTGTTAGCATGTTAGCGTGTTTACTTCTCTCTGAATTTGGAATGTTCCTCTTGGTGTTTCATAAAGACCCTCTCGCCCTTCATCTCTCCCTCCTTCTCTTCCCCTCCTTCTCTTCCTCTCCCTCCCTCTTTCCACTCTCCTTCCTTCTCTGCCTCCATCTTTCTCTCTCACTCTCCTCTTCTCCCTCCCTCCATCTCTCTCCTCTTTCCTTCATCTCCTCCCTCCCTCTCACTCGTTCACAGCTGCTCTGCATTTGCACTTTATGAATGAGCGCTGCAAAGCATTCTGGGTAAACATGTTTTATGTCGACGCTGACTCACGTCTGGACCCAGCGTCCCAGTGTACTTCTGTAAAAAACACAACTGTGTACTTCTGTAAAAAACACAACTGTGTACTTCTGTAAAAAACACAACTGTACTTCTGTAAAAAACACAACTGTACTTCTGTAAAAAACACAACTGTGTACTTCTGTAAAAAACACAACTGTACTTCTGTAAAACACAACTGTACTTCTGTAAAAAACACAACTGTACTTCTGTAAAACACAACTGTACTTCTGTAAAAAACACAACTCTGTACTTCTGTAAAAAACACAACTGTACTTCTGTAAAACACAACTGTGTACTTCTGTAAAAAACACAACTGTGTACTTCTGTAAAAAACACAACTGTACTTCTGTAAAAAACACAACTGTGTACTTCTGTAAAAAACACAACTGTGTACTTCTGTAAAAAACACAACTGTGTACTTCTGTAAAAAACACAACTGTGTACTTCTGTAAAAAACACAACTCTGTACTTCTGTAAAAACACAACTGTACTTCTGTAAAAAAAAACACAACTGTGTACTTCTGTAAAAAACACAACTCTGTACTTCTGTAAAAAACACAACTCTGTACTTCTGTAAAACACAACTGTGTACTTCTGTAAAAACACAACTGTACTTCTGTAAAACACAACTGTGTACTTCTGTAAAAAACACAACTGTACTTCTGTAAAACACAACTGAACTTCTGTAAAAACACAACTGTGTACTTCTGTAAAAACACAACTGTACTTCTGTAAAACACAACTGTGTACTTCTGTAAAAACACAACTGTACTTCTGTAAAACACAACTGTGTACTTCTGTAAAAACACAACTGTACTTCTGTAAAACACAACTGTGTACTTCTGTAAAAACACAACTGTACTTCTGTAAAAACACAACTGTACTTCTGTAAAACACAACTGAACTTCTGTAAAAAAACACAACTGTGTACTTCTGTAAAACGCAACTGTGCACTTCTGTAAAAACACAACTGTACTTCTGTAAAAACACAACTGCACTTCTGTAAAAACACAACTGTGTACTTCTGTAAAAACACAACTGTACTTCTGTAAAAAATACAACTGTGTACTTTTTGTAAAACATAACTGTACTTCTGTAAAAACACAACTGTGCACTTTTGTAAAACACAACTGTGTACTTCTGTAAAAACACAACTGTGTACTTCTGTAAAAATACAACTGTGTACTTTTGTAAAACATAACTGTACTTCTGTAAAAACACAACTGTGTACTTTTGTAAAACACAACTGTACTTCTGTAAAAAACACAACTGTGTACTTCTGTAAAAAACACAACTGTACTTCTGTAAAAAACACAACTGTGTACTTTTGTAAAACATAACTGTACTTCTGTAAAAACACAACTGTGTACTTCTGTAAAAACACAACTGTACTTCTGTAAAAAACACAACTGTGTACTTCTGTAAAAACACAACTGTACTTCTGTAAAAAACACAACTGTGTACTTCTGTAAAAACACAACTGTACTTCTGTAAAAAACACAACTGTGTACTTCTGTAAAAACACAACTGTGTACTTCTGTAAAACACAACTGTACTTCTGTAAAACACAACTGTACTTCTGTAAAAACACAACTGTGTACTTTTGTAAAACACAACTGTACTTCTGTAAAACACAACTGTACTTCTGTAAAAAACACAACTGTGTACTTCTGTAAAAACACAACTGTGTACTTCTGTAAAAAACACAACTGTGTACTTCTGTAAAAACACAACTGTACTTCTGTAAAAAACACAACTGTGTACTTCTGTAAAAACACAACTGTACTTCTGTAAAAAACACAACTGTGTACTTCTGTAAAAACACAACTGTACTTCTGTAAAACACAACTGAACTTCTGTAAAAACACAACTGAACTTCTGTAAAAACACAACTGTACTTCTGTAAAACACAACTGAACTTCTGTAAAAACACAACTGTGTACTTCTGTAAAAACACAACTGTACTTCTGTAAAACACAACTGAACTTCTGTAAAAACACAACTGTACTTCTGTAAAACACAACTGTACTTCTGTAAAAAACACAACTGTGTACTTCTGTAAAAAACACAACTGTGTACTTTTGTAAAACACAACTGTACTTCTGTAAAACACAACTGTACTTCTGTAAAAAAACACAACTGTGTACTTTTGTAAAACACAACTGTACTTCTGTAAAACACAACTGTACTTCTGTAAAAAAACACAACTGTGTACTTCTGTAAAAACACAACTGTACTTCTGTAAAACACAACTGTGTACTTCTGTAAAAACACAACTGTACTTCTGTAAAAACACAACTGTACTTCTGTAAAAACACAACTGTGTACTTCTGTAAAAACACAACTGTACTTCTGTAAAAACACAACTGTACTTCTGTAAAACACAACTGTACTTCTGTAAAACACAACTGTACTTCTGTAAAAAAACACAACTGTGTACTTCTGTAAAAACACAACTGTACTTCTGTAAAACACAACTGTGTACTTCTGTAAAAACACAACTGTACTTCTGTAAAACACAACTGTGTACTTCTGTAAAAAACACAACTGTACTTCTGTAAAACACAACTGTGTACTTCTGTAAAAACACAACTGAACTTCTGTAAAAACACAACTGTGTACTTCTGTAAAAAACACAACTGTACTTCTGTAAAACACAACTGAACTTCTGTAAAAACACAACTGAACTTCTGTAAAAACACAACTGTGTACTTCTGTAAAAAACACAACTGTACTTCTGTAAAACACAACTGTGTACTTCTGTAAAAACACAACTGAACTTCTGTAAAAACACAACTGTACTTCTGTAAAAACACAACTGTACTTCTGTAAAAACACAACTGTACTTCTGTAAAACACAACTGTGTACTTCTGTAAAAACACAACTGTGTACTTCTGTAAAAAACACAACTGTACTTCTGTAAAACACAACTGAACTTCTGTAAAAACACAACTGAACTTCTGTAAAACACAACTGTACTTCTGTAAAAAACACAACTGTACTTCTGTAAAACACAACTGAACTTCTGTAAAAACACAACTGTACTTCTGTAAAACACAACTGTGTACTTCTGTAAAACACAACTGAACTTCTGTAAAAACACAACTGTACTTCTGTAAAAACACAACTCTACTTCTGTAAAAACACAACTGAACTTCTGTAAAAACACAACTGTACTTCTGTAAAACACAACTGAACTTCTGTAAAAACACAACTGTACTTCTGTAAAACACAACTGTGTACTTCTGTAAAAACACAACTGTACTTCTGTAAAACACAACTGAACTTCTGTAAAAAAACACAACTGTGTACTTCTGTAAAAACACAACTGTACTTCTGTAAAACACAACTGTGTACTTCTGTAAAAACACAACTGTACTTCTGTAAAACACAACTGTGTACTTCTGTAAAAACACAACTGAACTTCTGTAAAAACACAACTGTACTTCTGTAAAAACACAACTGTACTTCTGTAAAAACACAACTGTGTACTTCTGTAAAAAACACAACTGTACTTCTGTAAAAACACAACTCTACTTCTGTAAAAACACAACTCTACTTCTGTAAAAACACAACTGTACTTCTGTAAAAACACAGAAAGATGTGTTTCATTAATATCATACAAGCATTTTTAATGAACCCTCCACCAGAAAAGTTACACAATGCAGCTTTAAGTACAATTATGACAGCAGTACAGACTTGTAACTGAGTACATTTTTAGCCAAGTAAATGTACTTTTATTTGTGTACTTTTATCCGTGTACTACTACTATATGTTTCACTGTCTAGTACTTTTGCTTTATGATTCCTTTAGTCTGTCCTGTAGAAGTGGATGAAACAAAAGCAAAATGATATAAATTAAAATATACATACATAAATGTCTACGAGAGCAGACTTGCCAACTTAGACCTGTCACCAGGGCGACTCCATGTGCAGACGCTGCGTAATCCCGGAAACCTCCCAAAAACCAAGAGTTTGACGGTTCAATCTCCTCTTCCATTGTGTCCTTGGGCAAGACACACTAACCCAACACATGTTACACAGGTCTTCAGGAAGAAAACCTAATTGTGCGTCAATTAAATACAATAAATCAATTAAAATACTGTTTAATACATGACTAAATATTATTATCACCCGTCATACACCCGATAAATGTGCATTAAGGTTAATTATTAAAGCTGCAGGATGTAATATTAATAATGCTGTACACTTGTAATGAGCGTCTGCACCATCTGCCCCTCCAACTGCCCACATCCACATGTAAAGAGGGTGGAGTGTCTTGCCTAAAGGACTTGATCCTCTGGAACTAACCACTGAGGCATAGGGATGTAACAATAACGTAAATCTGGTGATATCGTATCGTCAAAGGTCTCACAATAACATCGTGGAGCATCACAATATATCGAATCCCAAGTCTCTTTGCTTAAATGAACAGTTCTGATGCAGAAATAGCTAAAAAAAAAGCAGAGGGAACTACATAGACCATGATCCTTTGCTCCGTTTCAGCGCAGACGACATGAAGAAATAACTGTTCTCAGCACTTTGAAAGTTTAATTCTTTGGATTAAGGCTCATGAAGGCATTTTTAGACCTGCGTGAAGTTGGAGCCGCATCAAACGCAAATGTACAAACAAATTATGTCAGTCGTTTGTGCTTCGTTTGTGCTGCAAAAAGTTTCGTTTGTGCGATTCTGGTTCTTAAGATATTCACAGTTTTATTTTCGGCCGATGGCGTCGTCCAGAACCTCAGAATGTGAAACAGCCTCAAAACAGGAAGAAAATGATAGAAAACGTTTGTATTTGGTTTGTGTTGTTTTGTGACACTTTTCTTTTGTGTGAGTTTATTTCTAAAATGATTCATTATTATTTCTGCGGTAATTATAAGACATCGTTTCCACTCGGCTGACGGTGCCTTTAGCAAACCTCCACAAAACTAGTGAAGAGAAACGATCCGAGGCTGTGGAAAAGTCTGTATCATCTTTAGCAATTTGCTTTTGATTCCTATTTTATATAATACAGACTTTTCCACAGCCTCAGGTCGTTTATCTTCACTAGTTTTGTGGAGTTTGTCTCCGTCAGCTGAGCAGAAATGACGTCCTGTAATTACCACAGAAATAACAACGAATAATTTTAGAAATAAACTCACACAAATGAAACTGTCACAGCACAAAACAGAACAAACTAAATACAAACATTTTCTATAATTTTCTGCCTGTTTTGAGGCTGTTTCATATTCTGAGGTTCTGGACGACGTCATCAGCTGAAAAAAAACCCGCGAATATCTGAAGAACCAGAAACTTTTTCCAGCACAAACGATTGACAGTTTTTGTGCAGGTTTGAGTTTGATGGGGCGACTTCACGGAGGGAATTTTAAGAGGAAAAAGGAGCAGATTCACAGTTTTTTTTTATTGTAATAAATCTGGTTCGGTGAGATGTTTATGGTGAAAATATCGTACAGAGAGATTTGGATTTCGTTCCAACCCTAATGACGATAAATGTACCAAATGACTGATCTGATCTGAAGGTTGCCGGTTCGAATCCCGCTCTCGACGTCATTGTTGGTGGTGTGAATCCCGTTCTTACAGATACTAATACTGTTGTTGTGTCCTCGGGCAAGACACTTAACCCCCTTTTCCCCAGTGTCTGAGTGCGAATAGGCCCCTTGACGTACTTTGAGCCTTGAAGGTAGAAAAGTGTCGTATAAAAATGTGACTTACCACATGGAACTTCTCGGCCGGAGAGTCCAAAACCTGGAAACGTTCAGGCTTAAAAGAATAAAAAACTAAAATTATATCATTGGAAACACAATTAACAACAATAAACCAAAGTGTGACAAGAGACTTTTATCCTTATTTTTTTTAGTTTTTACAATGAACTTTATTCGCACGCTTAAAACAACAATATATTTTCAGACTCGGTGTAAGAACGTGGACGCACAACTCCGGATTCTAGATTCTCAAATGAAACGAGCAGATTTATCCAGTTTTAAAGGACAAAGTTTGGAAACACGCGGTTTTCAATAGAGATTTGAGACTAAACAGCTTTTCATTTGGTCAATAATACAAAATAGAAGATAATATGCAGTTTATTACAATAACTCTGACTTAAAACTAAGAATAACGGATGTAATGTTTTTTAAAAATCTGAAGCATAAACCTTTGCATTATGAAGCTTTGGGCATAAGGAACGATATAAGACTTTAAAGAGGGGGTATTTAACATACACGTAACATCTTTGGATCACCGTGTTACTTTTTATTGTTTCGAAAATGATAAATTTGTCAAAAAACAGTAATTAGGGTTCAAATAGGGGCCAAGAGAGATCGCTAAATGACTCAAACATGCACGGGCGACTTCTAAAACCCTCTTCAGGCAGGTTTTTGATGAGAAAACAACATTATAACCTAGTGGAAAGCTCCGAAAAGTCTATTTTTGCATAATACCCCCTCTTTAATGTTGCACAAAAAGCATTTTAAGACTTCTACCATGTTTAATTTAGTCAAAAACAGTGAAAATTGAGTTAAAATTGGGATCAAAATCGAAGGATCTGCTACATGTTACTGGTTGGAATCACTTAGGCACATTCAAGGGAAAATACAACACATATTATTATTAGAAATTATAATGACATACTGTATTTTTGGGTCAAATTTGGTTTGATTAGAGGCAAATTAAACGTCTGAAATGGAAGAAAATTTAAGCCTATTGAATATTTTGGGAAGCAGAATTATTTTGGAAAGATAAAAATTGGAAAATGGTAAAAAAAAAAAAAAAAAAAGGGGTGATTGTAATTCTTTGAACAGTAATTGGGAATAAAAAGGCCAAACCAGCAATTCAGACAGTAGTGACCAGTTTAGAGGCACAAATATTGGTTTTGGGAAATAAAATGTATAAATTTATACTTCCAGCTGATGTTATCGACTAACTGGAGGCACTGCTCTGTCTGAAGCTCTGTTAATCTGAACTGGGGACTGATTTTGGGGTGTTACTCGTGGGTAGGGAAAAACGTGGAGGTCCCTCGATGATCCTGGATGGTTCCTCGTTTTCAGGATCATTTGAAGAGCTGAATGATCTTTTGTGGCTCTATTTGTGATTTAAAGTTTAATAATGACTTTAAGGATTGTGTTCAAAGTTCACGTTTTAAACACGTCCAGAAGAACTGACAAGAAGACTGAAATCTGAACTGACAAAACAATACGAGAATCACATTTCAGAACATTTGTACAGATCAAAACTACAGGGTTACAGGTTTTTATGCAGAGTAAAACAGGAGATTTGAGTTGTTTGGGGGGGGAAATTACGGGAACTCAAAAATTCCAGTCTTTGCGTCCATTTAAATAGCGATTTTGTTTCGATTGTGATTAATCTGGCAAGTCCCAGGAAGCCGCAGGGGACAGGGTGAACGTTGGTTGTGGTTGGAGGTCAGGGATGAGCCTGGAGGTCCATGGATTACGACTGGATGGTGGTTCTTTTTCAGGGGAAATGTTTGTGTTGTGGCTGAGTTTTGGTTGTTCTTGGTGGGAAGAGAGCGTAGAGGTCCTGGACTCTTTGTCAGCAGAAGTTGGAAATAGGCAAAGGTGGAGAAAAGATGGACGATGGTTCTGTCTCAGGGGACGGTAGCAGGTGACAGGCCAAGTTCTTGTTGACAATGGTGGGCAGAGCAGAGCGTGGAGGTCCCTGGATGAAGGTTCTTTTTTAGGGCAAGTCCATTGGGAACAGGCTGAGCTTCGGTTGCTGTTGGTTGGCATTGGAATCCTGCATAGGTTCCTTAAAGATGGATGGTTTTTCCTTCTCAAGGGAAGTTTTTTTCTGGTTGATGTTGGTGGGCAGAAGACAGTGTGGATCTCCCTAGATAACGATTCTGTCTCAGGGGTATTTGGTTCCAAGTAGGCCTGGTTTTGGATGATGTTTGTGGCCTTTGGAATCCAATAGCAGTCCCTAAATGATATGTGGATGGATTCTCAAGGAGCTGGTTGTGATCAGGCTGAGTTTTGGTTGCCATTCATGAATAGAGAAGAGTGTGAACGCCCCTGGATCTCCAAGGATGGTGGTTGTTTCTCAGGGGAATTTGGTTGGAAACAGGCTGATTTCTGACCGCAAATTTTATCTGCTGTTGGTGGCAAAAGGAAAGCTGTAAGAGCATCTGGATCATGGCTGGATAGTTGTCGTTTTTTATGGGAAGTTGGTTAAAACAGGCCGAGTTTTGATGGCCATTTGTGGGCAGAGAGAAGAGTCTGGAGATCCTTGGGTGATGGTTCTTTGTCAGGAGAAGTTGGTTGGAACCAGGCCTAGTTCAGGTTGACGTTGGTGGGCAGAGGAGAGCTTGGAGGTCTCTTGGTGACCCTGGATTTCCCTGGGTGGTAGCTCTTTGTTCAAGGGGAAGTTGACTAAATTCTGGTTGATGGTGAGCAGACCAGAGCGTGGAGGTCCCTGGATGATGGTTCTTTTCCAGGGGAAGTTAGTTGAAAACAGGCCTAGTTGAGGTTGATGTTATTGGGCAGAGGAGAGCGTGGAGGTCCCTGGATCTCCCTGGATGATGGTTCTTTGTTCAGAGGAAGTTGGTTGGAAACAGGCCGAGTTCCGGTTTGCGTTGTTGGGCAAAGGAGACCCTGGATCCTGGATGTTGGGCAGAGGAGAGCGTGGAGGTCCCTGGATCTCCCTGGATGATGGTTCTTTGTTCAGAGGAAGTTGGTTGGAAACAGGCCGAGTTCTAGTTGAGAGGAGAGCGTGGACCTCCCTGGACAATGATTCTTTGTTCAGAGGAAATTGCCTAATTCCAGGCTGAGTCTACGTTGACGTTGTTGGGCAAAGGAGAACCTGGATCTCCCTGGATGATGGTTCTTTTTCAGGTTGAAGTTGGTTGAAAACAGGCCCAGTTGAGGTCGATGTTGTTGGGCAGAGGAGAGCGTGGAGGTCCGGGGATCTCTGGGGATGATGTTTTCTTTGTTCAGAGGAAGTTGATTGGAAACAGGCTGAGTTCCGGTTTGCGTTGTTGGGCAAAGGAGACCCTGGATCTCCCTGGATGATGTTTCTTTTTCAGGGGAAGTTGGTGGGGAACAGGCTGAGTGGTTGGCTGTCATTCGTGGGCAATGGGGAGCGATATCCTTCGAAGTTCCGGGGGATGGACCCACTGGTGGAACCGGAGCTGTTACTGAGCGTCTCGATACTGCCCTCTCTCTGCAGCTCTGAGAATGACAAGAGAAACACAAGAGGAGCGAGGTGAGAACGCAGAACTGACAAATCAAATCATCAAGCTTTAAAACACCAGGACAATATTTCAGGGCGCACATCCTTTCAATCTTCAGTCACTGTTTGGCGGTGATAAAACAATCCCTCACCACACAACCATCGAGATCAAGACCTGAGATTAGTGTTGGGGAAAATATGGTCTGTTTTACTGTGTCTGTTTTGAGGCTCCTTTTGAATATTAAAATAAAACCAAACTTGCTGTGCAGTTTTTCCCAACAAGGTTATTAAAACCGTTCCAGACCTAAGGGCAATTTCAGTACATTTGTCCTCGTCTGGATTTTTTTTCTTAATTTTGCTTTTAAAACTGCCCCTTTTGCCCTATAATGAAGTGTTCTACCTCCTTTTGTTCAGTACAACCTGTTCTTTCACAATTTTCTGCTGTAGTTGAGCCACGTGGCTGTAATAAAAGCTACAGGACCAGCAATACAAATGAAAATAAAATTCACACTCTTTCATACAAAACATGTATAAACAACTTTTTGGACATAAAAAATGCTTAATTTAGGGTCATAGCTACAAAAGTGCAAAATATCAAGTCTGTGAATAAACTAAAAATCTCCTTATTGTCTTAAAACAAAACAAAAGTGCAGTGGCTCCATGACTTTCCTGGTCCAGTCCTGGAAACAGCTCCTGTCAGGTCCAGGGCCAGAGCCACAGCACTTCTGCATTTCCAAGATGCGTAATTTTCTATTTATTTAGAAAAAAAACTGAACTTAGAGCAAATTTTTCACTTGTTCTGAACACGGACGCTCGGAGCATCGACCATCTTGACTCACTTCACTCTTTGGCAAAGTCTGAGCCGATCAAAATGGACGGAGCGCATGAGTTTGGCGGAAAACAAAGATCCTGCTGGACACTCGTTTTCCCTGCGTCATCACTCACCGCGCGTGACGTGAGATAATGTCGGAAATATGCCGCAACTCTCAGCTTTTCAAGGGTAAAAAAGTAAGTTTATCTTTTATAGTTGGAAATTTATGCACTGTTATATCAAACATATAGTGTAAGACATCGTATATGATACCGTCGGTTCGGAAGGGTTTTCATTGTTATTTTTGTATTTTTGGAGTAGAGGGGCTGCATGTGTGTCTATGGAAGAATGTTCAGCAGTTACCATGGTGATGCAATGCAGGCATTAGCAAAACCTGCTTGATAATTAAAACTTTTTTTTTTTTTTTACATTGTCTGTAAACTAGGGTAGAGTTTTTTTTTGGTGGTCGGTAATAACAGAATTGTGAAACATAACAAAATGTTTTGTTTTTTTTTAACAATGTTTGTATGACTAATAATGTAACGTATGAATGTGTTAACTTTTTTTGAGCTAGATAAATGTTGGCACTTTACACCTGCCCAGGGACAACAGTGGAAAATATAACCGTCAAATAAACTAATAAAAACAAAACAAAACAAAACAACAAATGCATAATTACATTTTTCTGCAGAGATCATTCATGACCAACTTTCTTTGTGTTTTGGTGATTTTTAAGCATCGTTTTCTGTATTTTACCTCAACAAATGACAATCACTGGAAAAAACAACAACATCTATGTAAGTTAAAATGACTTAAATTAAGAACATTTTACTTTATTTGAGCAGATTCATCTTGACAAGTAAAATGATCTGCCAGTGGAATACGTGTTTTTTCTTTAATTCAAGCAACATTTGATTTTATTTCTTATTTTAAGTGCAAAAAGTTGTTGTTTTTCTTATTTTAAGTGTAGCAAGATGTATTTTCGTATATTATGTACAAAAATCTTATTGCACTGGCAGATAATTTTATGATTTTACTCAAATCATGGTAAAACTTTCTTAAACCAAGTCATTTTAGCTTGACTAGATTTAGTTTTTTGCCGTGTTTACTGTCGGCAGAATCAGATTGGTCAAAAATAGGGACATTTCTTGTATAAAACTGGGACAAATCAGTGGTTTTTGGATAAATCTGCTGGGACAGGGGGACACGGGGCTCAGAACTGGGACTGTCCCGGGTAAATAAGGACTTCTGGGCACCTCGCTGAACACACAAGAAAAAAATAAAAGTGTCTTGCTCAGGGGCACAGCGAGTCAAATCCAGCCAAGCCCATAATGTGGCCTTCAGGCCGTTTTATTTCATGTAATAAAGACTCTACTGTTACTATATCCCACGTCGGTGTTATAAGAAACCAGGTTCTGTCAAATATTCCTTTGTGTCACCGCTCAAAACTTCACTCGGATCCTTCCGCCGCACGTCAGAGGTAAAATAATCCACACTTTATGGAGTCGGAGCTGGAGCGGGGCCAGAGCCGCCGCTAACTCTGCCGGGATCGTATCAACAGAAGAGCCAGAAAATTAGGCACGGTTTGAGTGGAAGCCGATACTCCGGCCGAGGCGTTGTCTGCGTGGGGTTCTGATATCGGCTCACTTCGCGCGTGGCTCCGGGAACAATAACTGTTATGACAGCGAAATGAGGGCGTTTTAAGAGGGCGTATTGTGTAAAAAATGGGCTTTAATGAGCGTTTAATCGGGGTGTGAAAGCGGATGTTGCCAAGTCGGCGAGGGTGAGCCTGCGTCGTGCTGCGTTTGAGGCTCAGCGCTCACTCGAAAACACACACGAAAAATCGGAGTCCGCGTCATGCCAAAAATGTCACGTCGCCCTTTTCAACAATAAAACATAAAAATAAACATCTGCTGCTTGTTTCTGGAGATTTGGAACTAAACCCGATGGAGCCGTTTCTCTTACGCAGCTGGTTTAGATCAATATTGTGGACGGAGAAGTGGATATGTTTTAGTGTTACACAAAATACCTGTAAAAAGTGTCTTTAAACGTCTAAAGTTTCATACATTCCTCTTCTATATTTTAAACGCCAAATAAAAGGGTCGAAGACGACGTATTTCACTGAAAAATACCACAGAAACATGGAAACTAAAACGAGTTGAATTCAGAATGTCAAGTTTAAGTAGTAGTAGCAGTAGTAGTAAAAGTAGTAGTAGTATAAGTAATAGTAGTAGCAGTAGTAGTAGTAAAAGTAGTAGTATAAGTAGTAGTAGTAGCAGTAGATAAAAGTAGTAGTAGTAGTAGTAGTAGTAGTAGTAGTAGTAGTAGTATAAGTAGTAGTAGGAGCAGTAGTAAAAGTAGTAGTAGTAACAATAGTAATAATAATAATAGTAGTAGTAGTAGTAGTAATAATAATAATAGTAGTAGCAATAATAATAGTAATAGTAATAATAATAATATAAGTAATAATAATAAAAATAGTAATAATAATAGTAGTAGCAATAATAAAAAGTAATAATAGTAGCAGTAGTAATAATAATATAAGTAATAGTAGTAGCAGTAGTAGTAAGTAGTAATAATAGTAGTAGTAGTAGTAGTAGTAGCAGTAGTATAAGTAGTAACAGTAGTAGTAGTATAAGTATAAGTATAAGTAGTAGCAGTAGTAGTACTAGTAGCAGTAGTATAAGTATAAGTAGTAACAGTAGTATAAGTATAAGTAGTAGCAGTAGTAGTAGTAGCAGTAGTATAAGTAGTAACAGTAGTAGTAGTATAAGTATAAGTATAAGTAGTAGCAGTAGTAGTAGTAGTAGCAGTAGCAGTAGTATTAGTATAAGTACTAGCAGTAGTAGTACTAGTAGGTGTCCTGGCCTCTCTTTGCTGTGTGTTTGGTGCTGATAGGAGCTGATCTGCTGCTGACTTTTTGGATAAACTTAAAAGAAGTCGGTCCCAGAACAGATGAGACCAGGACCAGGACCAGACCAGGACCAGACCAGGACTCAGGAGTTTATCAGGAGGAGATAAGCCCCAGGAATCTGAGGGGGGAGCGACGTGTTTGAGCCCAGGGACGGTGCAGGGGGAGGAGGAGGGAGGGAACTACCACGTTTACTCCACGACTCCCACAACTTTCCGCCTCAAAGTGTTTTCAAAATGCTCAGATTTCTCGCTAAAAACTCGATTTCGTTAACTGGAAACAGACTCGAGAGCCGAAGCTCCATCTGCACGAAGCCAAATGCAAAACTACACAAAAACTATCAGTCGTTTGTGCTTCGTTTGTGCTGCTTTAGTTTCGTTTGCGCTGCTTTAGTCTTGGAGATATTAACGATTCTTTTAGAGGTCAGATTGGGGTCAGGCAGAACCACAGGAAGCTTCAAAATGCACTAAAATGCTGAAAATCGGGTCAATCGTTTGTGCTGCAAAAAGTTATGCTTTTTTAAGATATTCACAGTTTTATTTTCGGCCGATGACGTCATCCAGCCCCTCAAAATGTTAAAAACCCTCAAAACGGTAGCGATAAATTACACCAAACGTCTGAATTTCGTTTGTTCTGTTTTGTGCTGTGACATTTATCATTTGTACGAATGTATTTCCGACACAGAGGGACTGAAAAACACCGAGGATTTCTGCAGAATCAATGAGCGAAGCAAAAAAACTCGTTCCCCTGAGGAGAGAGAAATGTGAGGACGTCGCCCCATCAAACACAAACCTACACGAAAACTGTCCGTCGTTTGTGCTGCAAAAAAGTTTCGTTTGCGCGATTCTGGTTCTTAAGATATTTGCAGTTTTATTTTCTCCCAGCGACGTCGTCCGGCTCCTCTGAACGTCAAAAACAGGCAGAAAATGATACTAAACGTTTGTATTTCGTTTGTGCTGTGACGATTTTCATCTGCGCGAGTTTATTTCTAAAATTGTTAATTATTATTTTTGCGGAAATTATATGAGGACATTTCCGCTCGGCTGCTTCTTCCTGGTTTTAGCGGCATTTAACATTTTGAGAGACGAGAAACAGAAACGACTGACACAGATTTTGTGTAGGTTTGCGTTTGATGGGGCCGACTTCCCGATACGCCGAAGACAAAATCAGTTTTCAAAGTTCAAATACTATTCAGGTTCACGGTTTTTTTAGGAGGAAAGAGAGCGTAGAAATATTCAGTGAATGACTGTGAGCAGAAGGTAAATCCACAACACAGAGGGACGGAAAAACACGGAGGATTTCTGCAGAATCGATGAGCGAAGCAAAAAACTCTGTTCCTCTGAGGAGAGAGAAATGTGATTTTGTTTGTGAATGTTGAGTGACCAATGAGCTCCTTCGTTTCACACGTGTCACTGGAATAAACGGATCCAATTTTGAGGTAAAAATGTCCTATTTTAAGTGAAATTTTCTGCCAGTGCAGTCAGAAATTTTCACTTACCAAGTTTTCTTAAAACAAGACGAAATATGAATCTTGTTCTCAGCAGAAAACACGAGTTTCAAGTATTTATGGCAAGATTTTTCACCTTATTGGTTTGAGAAGGAAGTTAAAGAGGCTTAACCTGGACTGAGTTAATATAAAAAGTGCTTAGAATAAGTTGTAATATGTAGATAAGATAAATCAGGATGAAATATCTGGAAACAAGTAAAAAAATCTCATCTTATTAAGTAAAAAAATCTTAAAATTGGTCTTTTAAGATGAATCTGCTTAATTCAAGTCAGTTTAACGATGCTGGAAAATCCTTTTTTGTAGTGCATCAAACGCAAACCTGCACAAAAACTCTGTCAGTCGTTTTGTGCTTCTTTAGTTTTGGAGAAATTAACGATTCTTTTCCAGGTCAAACTCGGTTCAGTCGGCCCCACAGGAAGCTTCAAACTGCTCTAAAACGCTGAAAATGGAGTCAATCGTTTGTGCTTCGTTTGTGCTGCAAAAAGTTTTGTTTTTTAAGATATTCACAGTTTTATTTTCGGCCGACGTCGTCATCCAGCCCCTCAAAATGTTAAGAACCCTCAAAACAGTAGCGATAAATTACACCAAACGTCTGAGTTTCGTTTGTTCTGTTTTGTGCTGTGACATTTTTCATTTGTGCGAGTTTATTTCTGACCTGTGTGTTCACAAAGTCCAGCGTCCTAAAGGAAAACGAAGGAGCAGCAGGTCGCGGTCGGGGATATTCGAGGTCCTGCGGAGGTGGTTTTTAAGCACAGGAGGCCGTGTCCCTCATTAGTCCCACTCACCACAGGGAGCTCGGGTTTGGACCTGATCAAAACTCAACCTGGACTCTTAATGGAGCCGTTAGACCCGAGAGCAACGCCGACAAACCCCGAGGAAACACGAGCGGAGGTCCTGATCTACACAATATGTTTGAATTTGAGATGTTTCAGGCTGAAGTTTAGGATCTAAAAACAGGAAAAAATCACCACAAAATCTTGATCTTAATGAAAATCTGAGAATATTTTCTTCTACTTGGAAAAGATATGATGATGAATCCTCTTGTTCACTGTTCTTTTTATTTTGTCTGGTTTTGTTTTGTTTATAATCTATGTTACATCGTGTAATCTACATGTATCACAGCCCTGCCTTTAGGTTTTAGCCTCCAAAAGACGATTTAGGAAGAAACTCGGAAGAAATGTCTGGAAGAGGTGCTCCAGCTGCACGAAGTTTCCTGAAAATGGACTAATTTTGCGTTTTCAAGTACATTTTTACGGATTTTACGGACTTTCTGAGAAACTTTTATGGACTTCGTGGACTTTCAAGCAATTTTTATGGACTTTATGGACTTTCTTGGCAACTTTCAGAAATTTTTAAAGTATTTTTTAAGCAAGTTTCAGCTTGTGTTTCATAAAACGACAAATTATTCAAATACGCCTTATTTATTTGGTTCGCTCTGTTATGGTATAGGGCAATTTTCAAGTGTATTTAGCGAACCTCTAAATGTAAATTAATTTGCGTAAAGTTTGGACCGAGATATTTTGGTCAGATATGGAACCAAATGCAGAGAATCTAAAAAAATTTAGAAACAAAACACAACTCTAGGTATGTTTGTGATGAGGAAACATTAGAACAGATTAAGAAAAAAACCTCGTGAAGCCTTAAAAATAGCAGAAATAATAATGCCTGAGATGAAGTCCCACCGTCCTGCAGCAGCTTAACCCTCGAAGACACAAACATGCGCCGCGTCGGACTCAGTGGAGCATCATGGGAAAGGTCGGGGGTCCAGAGTTCACCGCTAAAAAGAGCAGCCCATTCAGACGCAGCTACGCAAAAGAACATCGTCTTTTCACGCCGTAATTCGCCCCTGAATGGAGCCGACCCAACGCTGGACGTGATGGAGGGGACGCCGAGGCTGTTTACGTGTTTGTATACGAGGAACCCGCGGCTCGGATAACCCCGGGGTCAGGCGTACATGCGCCTTTGTGCGGGTCAAATGTAGGTCAAGAGAGCAGTCGCCGCACAATGAGAAACGCCGCGGATTTGGTCATAGTGGATGGACATCGACAAAACACCGGGACACCTCCTACGCCGGCGATGGTGCAAAGTGCCCAAAGTGCCCAAAGTGCCCGGGCGAATGCGTTTGACCCCGAAGTATGAAAGGGTCGACCCGGTAACCTTATTTTATGCACGCTTTTGTTGATCCGTGCGACGTTTGACCCTCTCCTCTGTTTTCTCTGCGTCATCTGACCCTCTTCTCTTCATCTTTTGCTCCTCTGACTATTTCCTCTGTGTCATCTGACCATTTTCACTCCATCTTCTGACCTTCTCCTGTGTTTTCTCTGCATCATCTGACCCTCTTCATCTTCTGCTCTATCTAACCACCTTCTCCCTCCGTCTTCTGGTCCATCTGACTATTTTCTCTGTTTTCTCTGCATCATCTGACCCGCTTCTCTTCATCTTCTGCTCTATCTAACCACCACCTCTCTCCGTCTTCTGGTCCATCTGACTATTTTCTCTGTTTTCTTTGCCTCATCTCACCCTCTTCTCTTCATCTTTTGCTCCTCTGACTATTTCCTCTGTGTCATCTGACCATTTTCACTCCATCTTCTGACCTTCTTCTCTGTTTTCTCTACATGATCTGACCTTCTCGTCTCCATCTTCCGCTCCTCTGACTATTTCCTCTGTGTCATCTGATGCTCTTCACTCTATCTTCTGCTTCATCTGACCCTTTCTTCTCTTCATCTTCTTCATCTGACCATCTTCTCTCCATCTTCTGCTCCTCTGACCCTCTTTTCTCCCTGTTCTGTCATCTGACCCTCTCCTCTCGTGTCCTCTGACCCTCTTCGCTCCATCTACAGCTTCATCTGACCCTCTCCTCTGTTTTCTCTGCATCATCTAAACCTCTTCTCTACATCTTTTGCGCCGACTGACTATTTCCTCTGTCATCTGACTATTTTCTTGCCATCTTCTGCTCCGTCTGACCTTCTTTTCTCCATCCTCTGCTTCATCTGACCCACTTTTCTCCATCTTCTGTCATCTGACCTTCTCTGTTCCCTCTGCTCTATCTGACCCTCTTCACTCCATCTTCTGCTCCATTTGACCCTCTCTTCTCCATCTTTCGCTCCTCTGATTATTTCCTCTGCTTCTTCTTCGTCATCCGACCCCATCTTCTGCTTCATCTGACCCGCTTCCCTCCATCTTCTGCTCTATCTGACGTTCTCCTGCTTCCTCTGCTCCATCTGACTTTCTTCTCTCCATCTTCTGCTCCTCTGACGCTTTCTTCTGCTTCATCCGACCCGCTTCCCTCCATCTTCTGCTCGCTTGACCCTCTCCTCTGCATCATCTCTGACCCTTTTCACTCCATCTTCTGCTCTATCTGACGTTCTCCTGCTTCCTCTGCTCCATCTGTCCCTCTTCTCTCCATCTTCTGCTCCATCTGACCACCTTCTCTCCATCTTCTGCCCCCCATTTAACCCTCTATTCTCCATCTTTTGCTCCTCTGACTGTTTCCTCTGCTTCTTCTGTGTCATCTGACCCTTTTCACCTCACCTTCTGCTCCATCTGACCATCGTCTCTCTGTCTTCTGGTCCATCTGACTATTTTCTCTGCTTCCTCCGCTCTTCTCTCCATCTTCTGCTCCTCTAACCCTCTCCTCTGCTTCCTCTCTATCATCTGACCATTTTCACATCATCTTCTGCTCCTCTAATCTGCTGAATCCATGTCGTGAAGCTCGTGCGTATGTTTTATTTTCGCACGTCGTAATCTTCTGACATGTCCTCATTATTTACGTCACAGATGGAGGAACGTCTCCATTATTCCTAACGACCCCGCGGCTCCGGAGTACGAGGAGCATTATCCACACCACGTTCTGTTTAATCTTCAGCGCAGCGGCACAAAGAGACGAGCTTTTATTTATCCTTTTAACCCGACGTCTGTAAGGATCACGGCCTCTTCATTAGACCCGGGAGACGCTCTGTTAACGAAGCCTCGTTAGCGGGAAATGCACTCTCTCCGTTTTCAGCCTCTTAAGTGTTTAATGCTGCGGCAAATTACGGCTAATCGCAGCCTTTGATTTTCTAGATCAGACGTGAGGGAGGCCGGAGGTGCGGAGGGTCCAGAGTGGGAAGGTTTGCAGTTCAAGTCCCGCTCTCGATAAAAAAACATGACGGGCAGATCCGCCGGTCGGTGTCAATTCGGCCTGTGGTTTCCTTGAGCAAGACACTTAAACCCTTTGCCCCCAGTGGGTATGAGTGAGTTTTGACTCTTTCTCCTTTTCCTTCTCTCCTCCTCACCCCCTCGGTTCCTCCTCCTCCCTCCTTTTCCTCCTCTCTTGCCTCATCAGGTCTTTTCCCTCCTCTTCGTCCTCTGCTATTTTGTTTCCTCTGATCTTCTTCCTCTTCCTCCTCTCCTCATCTGTTCTTTGACTCTTTCTCCTTTTCCTTCTCTCCTCCTCACCCCCTCGGTTCCTCCTCCTCCCTCCTTTTCCTCCTCTCTTGCCTCATCAGGTCTTTTCCCTCCTCTTCGTCCTCTGTTATTTTGTTTCTTCTCACTCTTCCTCCTCTCCTCCTGTTATTCCTCTTCTCCTTCCTTCACTCCTCTTCTGTTCTTTTGTCTCCTCTGTTCTTCTTCCTCTTCCTCCTCTCTTCCTCTGTTCCTCTTCTTCTCCTGTTTTTCCTCCTCTCTTCCGCTGTTCTTTTGCCTCCTCTAGTCTTCCTCCTCTTCCTTCTTTCCTCATCTGTTCTTTCTCCTCTTCCTTCTCTCCTCCTCTGTTTTTCCTCCCGTCCTCTGTTGCTCTTTTGTTTCCTCTGATCTTCTTCCTCTTCCTCCTCTTTGTCCTCTTCCTCCTCTGTTCTTCTGACAGTTCCTCGTCTCCCTCCTCTGTTCTTCCTTCTCTCCTCCTGTTAGTCCTCCTCCTGTCATCTTCCTCCTCTCTTTACTGTTCTTTTCCTCCTCTGTTCTTCCTCCTCTTCCTCCTCTGTTCTTCCTCCTCTTTGTCCCCTTCCTCCTCTGTTCTTCTGACTCTTCCTTCCATCCTGCTCTCCTCCTGTTATTCCTTCTACCCTCCTCTTCTGTTCTTTTGTTTCCTCTGATCTTCTTCCTCTTCCTCCTCTCCTCATCTGTTCTTTGACTCTTTCTCCTCTTCCTCCTCTCCTCCTCATCCCCTCTGTTCCTCCTCCTCTCTCCTTTTCCTCCTCTCCTCCTCTGCTCTTTTGCCTTATCAGGTCTTCTTCCTTTTCCCTCCTCTTCCTCTTCTGTTCTTTTGTTTCCTCTGATCTTCTTCCTCTTCCTCCTCTCATCTCCTCTGTTCTTTGACTCTTTCTCCTCCTCACCCCTCTGTTTTTCCTCTTCCCTCCTTTCCTTCTCTCCTCCTTTGCTCTCCCTCCTCCTCCTCCTGTTCCTCTGTTCTTCTGATTCTGTCTCCTCTTCCTTCTTTCCTCCTAAACCCGTTCTTCCTCCTCCCTCCTCTCCTCTGTTCTTTCGTCTGTTTGATTGGCTCTCCTCCTCCCCTCTTCCTCCTCTCCTCTGTTCTCTCCTCCGTTCTCTCCTCTCTTCTCTCATCTCTCCTCCTCTCCCCGTTGGATGGACAGAGTTTTGGTGCAGATAATTTGTGGTCTTCTTCTTTCTCTCCTCCTCCTCTCGTGTGATGGAGAGAGTTTTGGTGGTTGTGCAGACTGTTTATGATCTTTCTCCTCTTCTTTCTTTCTCTCCTCTGTTCTTTGGTCTTTTCTCTCCTCCTCTCGTTGGATGGCCAGAGTTTTCACGGCCGTGCAGATTGTTTATGACCTTTCTCTTCTCTTCTCCTCCTCCTCCTCTGGTTGGATGGAGAGAGTTTTCGTGCATAGAGTTTATGATCTACTTTCTCTCCTCCTCCTCCTCCTTTCCTCTGGTTGGATGGAGAGAGTTTTCGTGCATAGAGTTTATGATCTACTTTCTCTCCTCCTCCTCCTCCTTTCCTCTTTGGATGGAGAGAGTTTTCATGGCTGTGCAGATTGTTTATGCTCTTTCTTTCCTTCTCTGTTCTCTCCTCCTCCTCTCCTCTTTGGATGGACAGAGTTTTGGTGCAGATAGTTTGTGGTCTTCTTCTTTCTCTCCTCCTCCTCTCGTGTGATGGAGAGAGTTTTGGTGGTTGTGCAGACTGTTTATGATCTTTCTCCTCTTCTTTCTTTCTCTCCTCTGTTCTTTGGTCTTTTCTCTCCTCCTCCTCTCCTCTTTGGATGGACAGAGTTTTGGTGCAGATAGTTTGTGATCTTCCTCCTCCTCTCCTCCTCCTCCTCTCCTCTTTGGATGGACAGAGTTTTCGTGCAGATAGTTTGTGATCTTCCTCCTCCTCTCCTCCTCCTCCTCTCCTCTTTGGATGGACAGAGTTTTCGTGCAGATAGTTTGTGATCTTCCTCCTCCTCCTCTCCTCCTCCTCTCCTCGTTGGATGGAGAGAGTTTTCATGGCCGTGCAGATTGTTTATGCTCTTCTCTCCTTCTCTCCTCCTCCTCCTCCTTTCCTCTTTGGATGGAGAGAGTTTTCATGGCTGTGCAGATTGTTTATGCTCTTTCTCTCCTTCTCTGTTCTCTCCTCCTCCTCTCCTCTTTGGATGGACAGAGTTTTCGTGCAGATAGTTTGTGATCTTCCTCCTCCTCCTCCTCTGCTCGTTGGATGGAGAGAGTTTTCGTTTGTGATCGATGGCGTTCCTCTCTGGCGCAGGATGTGAGTCGTTCTGAAGTCTAAACTGTGCTAATGCGGCCGCTAATGCAGTTATCGTCCACACGGAGTAATGGGCTCCTCTCATTAAAGACCATCACTTACAAACACCACTCCGACATGTCCAACCGAGAGAGACGGAGCGCCCCCTTCAGACCGAACCCAGAACTCCACCACCGGCAGCTACACGAGCGGAGAAGAAGGTCTGAGCTGAGGGTCCGTCTGAAACCAGCGCCATCCAGAAGCAAGACACTATTTTTGACCAATTTAATACTTGCCGACAGTAAACAGAGGCGTAAAGTGTCATTTGTTTTGGTAAAACACAGAAAAGCTGCTTAAAAACGACCAAAACACAAAGAAAATGTGACTGTACTGACTCGTGTTAGTGCTGAGTGTGCAGCAATTTTCCTTATTACACACACTCGTTTCACAATTTTTATTATTTCCAACCACGTCCCAGTTTTTTATTTTGAAAATCTGGTCACCGCACGTGTGTCTCCAGATTATATCCCAGCGAGGTTCTTCCGGTGGCGCTGTACCTGCTGAAAACACGCAGCAGTTTCTGTTTTCTCACACGACTAATTTAACCAATCAGAGCGAGAGGAGCCAGGGCGGAGTCAAAGCGAACGATTAAAAAACTATTTTTTACTAATTAAATAAAATGTGTTTCGTGTTTCGAGAAAGAAGCTGCAGTTATAGACAGATTATTAGACAGATTATTACACAGATTATTACACAGATTATTACACAGACTCTTGGCCTAGCGCCGAATTTACGATTATTACGTCTACGATGTTCGATTGCCGTATCTGTGACTGTTTGTCCTGACGCTGAATGCCAAGATTATTTGGTACATGAATTGTAAAGAATAAAAAAAAAAAGTTTTTTAAGACAACTGAAGGATTTTGAGCTGAGAAAAGGTTTATGATTTAAAAATAGGTAAAAATCGTCACAAAATCTCATTCAATCTTCATGAAAGACGTTATGAAACATCTACAGTTTACAATCAAACACATGCAACATATGCTGAGAATATTTTCTGCTACTTGGAAACTGTTTATAGTTTTTTACAACTTCACAAACGTGTAAAAACTGAGCAGAAAACGATATTACGATGAATCCTCTTGTTGTTCACTGTTTTAGTTATTTGTCTGGTTTTGTTTTCTCTAAAATCGTTATATTGCATAATCTATATGTGCACTTGATTTATGGAAAAAGTCAAGAGAAAGAATTATAAAACAAAGCGGTAGGTGCCCTGTCAGCTCCTGTCAGCTCCTGTCAGTCCCTGTCAGCTCCTGTCAGCCCCTGTCAGCCCCTGTCAGCCTCTGTCAGCTCCTGTCAGCCTCTGTCAGCTCCTGTCAGCTCCTGTCAGCCCCTGTCAGCCCCTGTCAGCTCCTGTCAGCCCCTGTCAGCCCCTGTCAGCCCCTGTCAGCTCCTGTCAGCCCCTGTCAGCCCCTGTCAGCCCCTGTCAGCCCCTGTCAGCCCCTGTCAGCCCCTGTCAGCTCCTGTCAGCCCCTGTCAGCCCCTGTCAGCCCCTGTCAGCCCCTGTCAGCTCCTGTCAGCCCCTGTCAGCCCCCGTCAGCTCCCGTCAGCTCCTGTCAGCCCCTGTCAGCTCCCGTCAGCTCCTGTCAGCCCCTGTCAGCTCCTGTCAGCCCCTGTCAGCTCCTGTCAGCTCCTGTCAGCCCCTGTCAGCCCCTGTCAGCCCCTGTCAGGTGAACACAAGCAGTTTTACTTGACTAATGATTATTTTGTGCTCTTCTGGAAAAATCCCTTCTCTGTCGGAGGGATTTTTTCGCTGATGTTCCAGTGCACTGCAAAAGCTTAGCCAAAAATGAAGATCTGAACATTTAAATCTATCAGAAAATGACTTAAAAGCAGTGAAATGATCTGTTCAAGCAGCGAGATCATTTTACTGGACAAGTTCTCTTCAAATAAACGACCTCCAGACGAGAATGAAGCGTCTCAGAACCAGTGAGTCATAATAATAAACCTGAAAATAAGACGAATAACCTGATATAAGTTTTAAAATCTTGTCCAGATCAGAGAAATCTGCAGTGCACAATGACCAATGAAAGACAGAGATACGATTAAAAAGACGTTTTTAAGACAACTGAAGAATTTCATGAAGTTCATGATTTAAAAACAGAGAAAAATCGCCACAAAATCTTATTTAATCTTAATGAACGACGTTACGGAACATCTACAATTAGAAAAAATAAGGTGTTTACTACTAATACTTATTACTTGGAAACTATTTATAGTTTTCTACAACTTCACAAATGTGTAAAAACTGAGCTGAAAACGATATTCTGATCAATCCTCCTGTTGTTCAATATTTTTTGTTTATCCGGTTTGGTTTAGTTTATAATCTCTGTCATATTGTATAATCTGTAGGTACAGCGGCCAATCACAGCACGGTGCCTGGAAATGACAAATTTTGTGTTTTCAAGTAACTTTTATGGACTTTTATGGACTTTCTAAGGAACTTTTAAGGACTTTCTAAGCAACTTTTATGGACTTTCTAAGCAACTTTTATGGACTTTCTAAGCAACTTTTAAGGACTTTCTAAGCAACTTTTATGGACTTTCTAATCAACTTTTATGGACTTTCAAGCAACTTTTATGGACTTTCTAAGCAACTTTTAAGGACTTTCTAAGCAACTTTTAAGGACTTTCTAAACAACTTTTAAGGACTTTCTAAGCAACTTTTAAGGACTTTCTAAACAACTTTATTGACTTTCTAAGCAACTTTTATGGACTTTCTAAGCAACTTTTATGGACTTTCTAAGCAACTTTTAAGGACTTTCTAAGCAACTTTTAAGGACTTTCTAAGCAACTTTTATGGACTTTCTAAGCAACTTTTATGGACTTTCTAAGCAACTTTTAAGGACTTTCTAAGCAACTTTTAAGGACTTTCTAAGCAACTTTTATGGACTTTTTAAGCAACTCTTTATGGACTTTCTTAGCAACTTTTTATGGACTTTCTAAGCAACTTTTAAGGACTTTCTACAACTTTATGGACTTTTCTAAGCAACTTTATGGACTTTCTAAGCAACTTTTATGGACTTTCTAAGCAACTTTTATGGAGTTTCTAAGCAACTTTTCTGGACTTTCTAAGCAACTTTTATGGACTTTCTAAGCAACTTTTATGGACTTTCTAAGCAACTTTTATGGTCTTTCTAAGCAACTTTTAAGGACTTTCTAAGCAACTTTTAAGGACTTTCTAAGCAACTTTAAGGACTTTCTAAGAAACTTTTATGGACTTTCTAAGCAACTTTTAAGGACTTTCTAAGCAACTTTTAAGGACTTTCTAAGCAACTTTTATGGACTTTTCTAAGCAACTTTTATGGACTTTCTAAGCAACTTTTATGGACTTTCTAAGCAACTTTATGGACTTTCTAAGCAACTTTTATGGACTTTCTAAGCAACTTTTAAGGACTTTCTAAGCAACTTTTTAAGGACATTCTAAGCAACTTTTATGGACTTTCTAAGCAACTTTTATGGACTTTCTAAGCAACTTTTATGGACTTTCTAAGTAACTTTTATGGACTTTCTAAGCAACTTTTAGGACTTTCAAGCAACTTTTATGGACTTTCTAAGCAACTTTTATGGACTTTCTAAGCAACTTTTATGGACTTTCTAAGCAACTTTTATGGACTTTCTAAGCAACTTTTAAGGACTTTCTAAGCAACTTTTAAGGACTTTCTAAGCAACTTTTATGGACTTTCTAAGCAACTTTTAAGGACTTTCTAAGCAACTTTTAAGGACTTTCTAAGCAACTTTTAAGGACTTTCTAAGCAACTTTTAAGGACTTTCTAAGCAACTTTTATGGACTTTCTAAGCAACTTTTATGGACTTTCTAAGCAACTTTTAAGGAATTTCTAAGCAACTTTTAAGGACTTTCTAAACAACTTTTAAGTACTTTCTAATCAACTTTTAAGGACTTTCTAAGCAACTTTTATGGACTTTCTAAGCAACTTTTAAGGACTTTCTAAGCAACTTTTATGGACTTTCTAAGCAACTTTTAAGGACTTTCTAAGCAACTTTTAAGGACTTTCTAAGCAACTTTTATGGACTTTCTAAGCAACTTTTATGGACTTTCTAAGCAACTTTTAAGGACTTTCTAAGCAACTTTTAAGGACTTTCTAAGCAACTTTTATGGACTTTCTAAGCAACTTTTATGGACTTTCTAAGCAACTTTTATGGACTTTCTAAGCAACTTTTAAGGACTTTCTAAGCAACTTTTATGGACTTTCTAAGCAACTTTTATGGACTTTCTAAGCAACTTTTAAGGACTTTCTAAGCAACTTTTATGGACTTTCTAAGCAACTTTTATGGACTTTCTAAGCAACTTTTATGGACTTTCTAAGCAACTTTTATGGACTTTCTAAGCAACTTTTATGGACTTTCTAAGCAACTTTTTATGGTCTTTCTAAGAAACTTTTAAGGACTTTCTACTCAACTTTTAAGGACTTTCTAAGCAACTTTTAAGGACTTTCTAAGCAACTTTTATGGACTTTCTAAGCAACTTTTAAGGACTTTCTAAGCAACTTTTAAGGACTTTCTAAGCAACTTTTATGGACTTTCTAAGCAACTTTTATGGACTTTCTAAGCAACTTTTATGGACTTTCTAAGCAACTTTTATGGACTTTCTAAGCAACTTTTATGGACTTTCTAAGCAACTTTTAAGGACTTTCTAAGCAACTTTTAAGGACTTTCTAAGCAACTTTTATGGACTTTCTAAGCAACTTTTAAGGACTTTCTAAGCAACTTTTAAGGACCTTCTAAACAACTTTTATGGACTTTCTAAGCAACTTTTAAGGACTTTCTAAGCAACTTTTATGGACTTTCTAAGCAACTTTTATGGACTTTCTAAGCAACTTTTATGGACTTTCTAAGCAACTTTTATGGACTTTCTAAGCAACTTTTAAGGACTTTCTAAGCAACTTTTAAGGACTTTCTAAGCAACTTTTATGGACTTTCTAAGCAACTTTTAAGGACTTTCTAAGCAACTTTTAAGGACTTTCTAAGCAACTTTTAAGGACTTTCTAAGCAACTTTTAAGGACTTTCTAAGCAACTTTTAAGGACTTTCTAAGCAACTTTTAAGGACTTTCTAAGCAACTTTTATGGACTTTCTAAGCAACTTTTATGGACTTTCTAAGCAACTTTTATGGACTTTCTAAGCAACTTTTATGGACTTTCTAAGTAATTTTTAAGGACTTTCTAAGCAACTTTTATGGACTTTCTAAGCAACTTTTATGGACTTTCTAAGTAATTTTTATACAAGTTTCAATAGGTTATAGTTCCACTTTAAAAAGAAGTTTAAATGTTTAACTCAGATACATTGACTATGAGACTTAGCTTGTGCTGTGGTCTCTGCCGTACTGTTACTGATTTGTTTGTTACTGATTTGTTTGTTGTATTTATGAACCGGTGCCAAGATGATGCACTGAGGAATAAAGGGTAAAAGCAAAATAAACTCAAGTTTGAGCCGACACCTTTTCGCTCTGTGTGTGTTAAATGTGACCGTCTATGGAATAATGTCAGAATATGTTTGTGACCAAAGTAAATAAATCAATCTACAGTAAAAGGCAATTTTCAAGTGTCTTTAGCAACCTCTAAATATGAATTCATTTGCTTAAAGTTTGAAATATTTTGGTCAGATATGGAAACAAATGCAGAGTTCTAAACTAGAGAATAAAAAAAATAAAAAATAAAGTAAAATAAAATTGTCCCACCCTCATGTACAGTTGATTTATGGAAAAATTTTATTAAAAAAAATTGTATATATTAAAAAAATTGCCACAAAATCCAACCTTTTTAAAAACTGTAGGTCCCTGTCAGCTAAACATGAGCAGTTTGTGATTACTGTATTTTTCAGATGATAACTCGCACTTTTTTCATCGTTTGGGTGTTTTTCCTGCGACTTATACTCAGATGCGACTTATATATTAAATCTATAATTTCACATGTTCATTATTCTCACACGGACAGAGGCTCGAGGCTTGTGCGGCCGTATCTGCCACTAATATTACTCCTGTAACTCTGAAAAATAAACACTTAAATAAACTTATACTAAACGAGAACTTTACGAGCTCCTCTGTGAGTTTAATGATTTAACGACGGCACAGACGAGTGAGGAACTGGAAAACTTCTCGTCGTCGGTCAGCGCGGATTCGCCGTATGTTTTGGAGCGGATTTTATTTTACCGTTTTGAGTAACATTTGCACACTCAGAGCTCGTAAAGTAAAGTCGTGCATCATAAATTTCACCCCAAAAATGTGACTTATCGTCCAGTGCGACTTATAGTCCAGTGCGACTTATATGTTTTTTGGGGGTTTTTTTACACTGCAGAGCGACTTATAGTCCTGAAAAACGGTACAGAAAACACCCGTCCTGGCCTGTTTCTGTCAAAGGGCCGAGCTCAGAGGTGGACGTGTTTAGTTTGGCCTCAGAAAAGTTCCAGAGTGCAGCTTTACGGGTGCATCAGGTCCAGTGTCCGGCCGTGGACAGTAAACGCGGCTCCATTATGAGTCCATCTCTTATTCATACACTTGTGTTTTATTGATACACAGAGCTACAAGAGTCATGTGAGGACGGAGGGAGGAGAAGAGACGAGTGTAAAGAGGAGGGAGGAGAGGAAAAACAAGTGTAAAGAGGAGGGTAAAGAGGGAGGAGAGGACGGAAAAGAGACGAGAAGAAAGACGAGTGTAAAGAGGAGGGAGGAGAGGAAAAACAAGTGTAAAAAGGAGGGAGGAGAGGACGGAGAAGAGACAAGAAGAAAGACGAGTGTAAAGAGGAGGAAGGAGAGGAAAAACAAGTGTAAAAAGGAGGGTAAAGAGGGAGGAGAGGACGGAGAAGAGACGAGAAGAAAGATGAGTGTAAAGAGGAGGGAGGAGAGGAAAAAACAAGTGTAAAAAGGAGAGTAAAGAGGGAGGAGAGGACGGAGAAGAGACAAGAAGAAAGACGAGTGTAAAGAGGAGGGAGGAGAGGAAAAAACAAGTGTAAAAAGGAGGGAGGAGAGGACGGAGAAGAGACAAGAAGAAAGACGAGTGTAAAGAGGAGGGAGGAGAGGAAAAACAAGTGTAAAAAGGAGAGTAAAGAGGGAGGAGAGGACGGAGAAGAGACGAGAAGAAAGACGAGTGTAAAGAGGAGGGAGGAGAGGAAAAACAAGTGTAAAAAGGAGGGTAAAGAGGGAGGAGAGGACGGAGAAGAGACAAGAAGAAAGACGAGTGTAAAGAGGAGGGAGGAGAGGAAAAACAAGTGTAAAGAGGAGGGAGGAGAGGACGGAGAAGAGACAAGAAGAAAGACGAGTGTAAAGAGGAGGGAGGAGAGGAAAAACAAGTGTAAATAGGAGGGTAAAGAGGGAGGAGAGGTTTAGTTTGGCCTCAGAAAAGTTCCAGAGTGCAGCTTTACGGGTGCATCAGGTCCAGTGTCCGAAAAGAGAAAAGACGAGAAGAAAGACAAGCATAAAGAGGAGGATAAAGAGGGAGGAGAAGCAACAAGAAGAAAGATGAGTGTAAAGAGGAGAGAGGAGAGGACGGAGGAGAGGAAAAAACAAGTGTAAAAAGGAGAGTAAAGAGGGAGGAGAGGACGGAGAAGAGACAAGAAGAAAGACGAGTGTAAAGAGGAGGGAAGAGAGGACGGAGGGAAGACGAGTGCAAGAGGAGGGAGGAGAGGACGGAGGGAAGAGGAAAGAGGAGTGTAAGAGGATGGAGGAGAGGAGAAAGGAGGGTGAGAGGAGGGAGGAGAGGATGGAGGAAAGACAAGTGTGAAGAGGAGGATAAAGAGGGAGGAGAAGCAACAAGAAGAAAGACGAGTGTAAAGAGGAGAGAGGAAAGTCGAGTATAAAGGGGAGCGAGGGAGGAGAGGTCGGAGAAGACGAGGAGAAAGATGAGTGTAAGAGGACGGAGGAGAGGAGAGGATGGAGGGAAGAGGAGGAAGGAGGGTAAAGAGGAGAGAGGAGAGGATGGAGGGAAGACGAGAGGAAAGATGAGTGTAAGAGGAGAATAAAGAGGGAGGAGAAGCAACAAGAAGAAAGACGAGTGAGGAGGAAGGAGAGGATGGAGGGAAGATGAGAAGAAAGACGAGTGTAAAGAGGAGGGAGGAGAGGATGGAGAAGCAACGAGAAGGAAGACAAGGAGGGAGGAGAAGAGAAGATGAAGAGAAGACAAGGAGAAAGACGAGTGTAAGAAGAGGGAGGGAGGAGAGGACGGAGAAAAGAGAAGGAGAAATGAGGGAGGAGGGTATAGAGGGAGGGAGAGAAGAACGAGAGGAGGAGAGAAGCGAGAGAGTAAGAAGGAGAGAAGGGAGGGAGAGAGGCAAATGACATATGAATGTATGAGCTTAGTATAGAAGGAGGAAAGAGAGGAGGAGAGAAGAGAGTATAAAAAAGACGGAGAGAGGCAGAGAGAGGAAGGGAAAGAGAGGGAGAGAAAGAAAGAGGACATGTGTTAGAGGAGTGTACGAGGAACAGGGGCTATAGAGAGAGAGGGAGGAGGTTGTGGTTGAACCGTACGCCCCTGAAGTGAGTCTCTTCTCTCTCTCCTCCCCCTCTCCTCCTCTCTCCTCCCTCTGTCCTCTCCTCCCCCTTTCCTCCCCCTCTCCTCCCTCTCTCCTCTCCTCCCTCTCTCCTCTCCTCCACGCTGAACCGTATGCCCCTGAAGTGAGCCGGCTCTCCCTCCTCCCCCTCTCCTCTCTTCCCCTCTCCTCTTCCTCCCTCCCTCTCTCCTCCTCCTCTCTGCCTCCTCCCTCTCCTCCTCCTCTCCTCCTCCCCCTCTCCTCCCTCTCTCCCCCTCTCCTCTCTCTCCTCTCCTCCTCCCTCCACCCCTCCTCCCTCTCTCCTCCTCCCTCTCCTCCCCCTCTCTTCTCCTCCCTCTCCTCTCCTACTCCTCCCCATCTCTCTCTCCTTCCTCCCTCTCTCTCCCTCCTCCTCCTCTCTGTCTCCTTCCTCCTCCTCTTCCTCCTCCCCTCTCCTCCTCCTCTCTCTCCTCTTCCTTCCTTCCCTCCTCCTCTCCTCTCTCCTTCTCTCTCCTTCTCCGCTCCTTCCCTCCTCCTTCTCCTTCCCGTCTTCCCTCTCCTCTTCCTCCTCTCTCCTCCCCTCCTTCCTCTTCTCCTCTCCTCCTTCCTCTCCTGTCCTCCTCCTCCTCCACCTTCCTCTCTCCTCCTCTCCTTCTCTTCCTCCTCTCTCTCTCTTCCTCTCCTCTTTCCTCCCCCTCTCCTCTCCTCCGCGCTGAACCGTTCGCCCCTGAAGTGCGTCTCTCCCTCGAGTCTCTAAGTGCTGCTCCAAAAAGAGAGAGAAGCATTTTCTCCACACTCACAACAGTGACGCTAACGCAGCTCGACGCCACTGCCCTCATCACAGCACAGAGGAGAGAGGGAGGAGAAAGGGAGGAGAGAGGGAGGAGAGAGGGAGGAGAGAGGGAGGAGAGAGGGAGGAGGAGGAGAGAGGGAGGAGGAGAGGAGAGAGGGAGGAGAGGAGAGAGGGAGGAGAGGAGAGAGGGAGGAGAGGAGGAGAGAGGGAGGAGAGAGGAGGAGAGGAGAGAGGAAGGGAGGAGGAGGAGAGGAGGGAGAGGAGAGAGGGAAGAGAGGAGAGAGGGATGAAGAGGAGGAGGAGAGGGATGAAGATGAGGAGAGAGGGATGAAGAGGAGGAGGAGAGAGGGATGAAGAGGAGGAGGAGAGGGATGAAGAGGAGGAGGAGAGAGGGAGGAGGAGGAGAGGGAGGAGAGGAGATAGGGATGAAGAGGAGGAGGAGAGGGATGAAGATGAGGAGAGAGGGATGAAGAGGAGGAGGAGAGAGGGATGAAGAGGAGGAGGAGAGGGATGAAGAGGAGGAGGAGAGAGGGATGAAGAGGAGGAGGAGAGGGATGAAGAGGAGGAGGAGAGGGATGAAGAGAAGGAGGAGGAGAGGGATGAAGAGGAGGAGGAGAGGGATGAAGAGGAGGAGGAGAGGAGGCACTTTGTGGCACATTTAAAGGTGAAATGGGGCTGAAGTGGGGAAGACATTCAGCAAACGATCACAGAGAAATGAACCACAGACCAGGTGAAACCATCTGAGATCTGAGAAGAAAAGTTCCAGAGTGAAGCTTTAAACAGCGTAAGTGGAGCGATGGAAAAACTGAGCAGGAGAGAAAAGAGAGAGAGAAAAAAGAGAAAAGAGAGAAAAGTGAGACAATGACCCACAGGCCTGAACTGACACGGCAGAGAAGAACAGAAGAGAGAGAAGAGAAAGAAGAGAGAGGGAGAGAGAAAGGGAAAGAGTGAGAGAGAGAGAGAGGAGAGGAGAGAAAGGAGACACAGAGCGAGAGAGAAGAGAAAGGAGAGAGTGTGAGGATTATAAGTTCACGGAGCCACTGTGTCCAAAGACGTAAAGATCAAAATGCTGCTTTGAAAAGAGACGGAGAGAAAAGAAAGAAAGAAAGAAAGAAAGAGAGGGAGAAAAAGAGGGACAGAGAGAGACAGAGAGAAAAGAGAGTAAGAGAGAGAGACAAGAGGAGAGGGAGAGAAGAAAGGGAGAAAAAGAATGAGGAGATAAGGAGAAATCCGGGGGGAGAGAGGAGGAAGAGAAGAATATAGATGGAGGGGGAGAAAGAGGGAAAGACGGGGAGGAAAGAGGGAAAGGAGGGTAGAGAGCGAGAGGAGAAATGGTTGGAAAAGAGAGAACGTGAGAGAGAAAGAGAGGGAGGACAGAAGGAAAGTAAAGAAGTGAAAGAAGAGAGATTGGGAATGGAGAAAAGGAGAGAAGGAAATGAAAGAAAAAGAAATCGGGGGAGGGAGAGGAGGAAGTGAATGTAGAGGGAGGGGAAAGAAGGAAAGATGGAGAGGAGAATAGAGAGAGAAAGGAGAAATGGTGGAAAAGAGAGAACGTGAAAGAAGAGAAGGAAGAGGACAAAGGCAAAGTAAAGAAGTGAAGGAAGAGAGATTGAGAAGGAGAAAAGGAGAGAAGGAAATGAAAGAAAAAGAAATCGGGGGAGGGAGAGGAGGAAGTGAATGTAGAGGGAGGGGAAAGAAGGAAAGATGGAGAGGAGAATAGAGAGAGAAAGGAGAAATGGTGGAAAAGAGAGAGAAGGAGAGGGAGGACAGAAGGAAAGTAAAGAAGTGAAAGAAGAGAGATTATGATGGAGAAAAGGAGAGAAGGAGAGATAAGGAAACGAAAGAGAGAGAGAAATCAGGGGGAGGGAGAGGAAAGGAAGATGAAGAGGGAAGGGGAAAAAAAAAGAGTGAAGGAAGAGAGATCAAGAAGGAGAGATGGAGAGAGAAAGAGGGAAAAAAGGAGAGAAAAAGAGAGAGAGGCGCTGAAGTGGAAAGAGCACAATGAGTTCACACGTCGCTTCACTTCACCGACATGAGACGATGACGAAGCTTCTCCACGTTTTTAAAGCTTCGACGTGACAAAAAACATCAATAATTCTGATTTTATTTGATTTAAATTTAGTTCAAAGTTCAAATAAAAAAAAAAAACCTCTGGAAAAATCGACAAAAAGACCGAAATCTGAACTGAACAAATAGTCAGTTTCAGTGAGTTTAATCAGCAGAAAAGCCTCTGTACTGTTGTTTCTCTGTCTGGAATGTTCCGCAGTGCGGCGTTAAACCTTCCTATCGTCATGGAAACCGGACCGGGTCACAGGTCAGATCTGCGGAGAGGCGATAAAACCCCCTGTGACTGAATAGCAGGTCTAATATGTGCTGCCGTCGTGTCCTCGGACGTACGGGGAAGGGCATCCGGCTTAAACTCTGCTTCAGACGGAGGAGAGAAAAGCTCAGGAGGAAACGGAGACACGTAAAAACAGACAAATGAACGAAGCAGATGTGAAACTCTGACCCCGACTTTCCTCTTCTCTTCCCTCTGTTCTTTCTCTTCTCTCTGTTCTTTCTCTTCTCTCTGTTCTTCCTCCTGTTCTCTCTCTTCCCGCTGTTCTCTCTGTTCTTTCTCTTCTCTGTTTTTTCTGTTCTTTCTCTTCTCTCTGTTCTTTCTGTTCTCTCTCTTCTCTCTGTTCCTTCTCTTCTCTCTGTTCTCTCTGTTCTTTCTGTTCTCTCTGTTCTTTCTGTTCTCTCTGTTCTTTCTCTTCTCTCTGTTCTTTCTCTTCTTTTCTTTCTGTTCTTTCTCTTCTCTCTGTTCTTCCTCTCTGTTCTCTCTCTTCCTGCTGTTCTCTCTGTTCTTTCTCTTCTCTGTTCTTTCTGTTCTCTTCTCTGTTCTTTCTCTTCTCTGTTCTTTCTCTTCTCTCTGTTCTTTCTCTTCTCTGTTCTCTCTCTTCTCTCTGTTCTTTCCTCTGTCGCTCCATTCACACATCTCTCTCTCTCTTCTTGTTCATTCCTTCTCTCTTTCTTTCTCTCTCTCTCCGCCCTCTGTATTCTATCTATTTAACTCTCTCTTCCTTCCTTTATCTCCCTCCATTTCTCTCTCTTCCTCTTTCTCTATCTCTCTACTTGTTCCTCTATCTTTCACTTCCTCTAGCTATCCCCCTCTCTCCCTCTATCTCTTTCTTCCTCTCTCTTCCTCTATCTCACTTTCTATCTTCCTCCCTTTCTCTATTTCTCTCTTCATCTCTTCCTCTATCTCTCTCTCCCTCTATCGCTTTCTTCCTCCCTTTCTCTATCTCTCTCATCCTCACTCTATCCATCTGTCTATCTCTCTCTTCCTCTATCTTTCTCCCTCTCTCTCTCTCTCCCTCCCCCACTTCCTCTATCTATCTATCTATCTATCTATCTATCTATCTATCTTTGCCTCTCTTTTTCCATCTCTCCCTCCAAAAACACCTCTTCCTCCTCTCTCTCTCTCTCTCTCTGTTTTCTCTCCATTTCTTTCTCTCTTTTTTCTTCCCTCTCTTAAATTATTCCAGTCGTTGAGTTCATGGAGTAAACGAGACAAAAGCCAAAAGAAAAACTTGTGCAGGAATTTTTTTTCTGTCAAAATTTGATCTGAAAAGATTTGTGAGGGAAAAACCACAATTTATTATTTTGGAGAGTGTTTTTTTAAAGCCACAATATGTAACTTTTCCGCCAAAATATCCAGTCCACTTTATTTATGCAGCATTTTATAAACACGGCACTTTCCACAGAGCTGCACAGATGAACACAATAAAAGACAGAAAAAGATAAAGAAAAACAATAATAAAAAGTGTTAAAGTGTTTAAAGATAAAAATGTTAAAAAAGAATAAAAAATAAAAATCTATTTAATAAATAAAAATAAAATAAATAAATAAAAATAAAATAAATATCCATCCATCTTCTCCTGCTTAATCCGGGAAATACAATACAATAAATACAAAATAAAAAAATAAAATAATAAATAAAAATAAAATAAAAAATAAAATAAATTAAATAAAAATAAATAAATAAAAATAAATAAATAAAATACAAATAAATTAAATTAAAGAGAGTAAAAGCCAGACTTTATTGCACACAAAAGAGGGCTTGCATCTCCACAAACCTGCGCTTCCCTGCTCGTTTCCATGGAAACACTGTTCCTTTGGCTGTAACCTTCCACAGTCTGGTATAAAATGTTTATATAAAATATATAAACTCTCTGTTTCCAACGCTTTTCTCCATGGAGATGTTGTCGCTTTGTCTGGAATGTTCCGCGGTACAGCATTTAACTGTTTTATCTCCATGGAAACCAAACCGGACCAGGTTAGAGGTCAGACCTGTGGAGAGGGGACCCCACTCACAGTCAGAACGCCTGTTTTTCTATGTATTTTTGAGCGATAAAACCATCTGTGACTGAATAAACGTCAAGTAAAGCTGTTTAAAGTCACACTGCGGAACATTCCAGACAGAGCAACGACGTATCCATAGAGACAAACACGCAAAACAAGCGACAGACGCTCCATTGGAAAAGTTCCATGCTGCAGCTTTAAAGAAATTACAGAAAAGTGGATTTGAGCTTCGTGCGGCGGAGCTAAAATAAAATAAAATAAAGTGTAGTGTTACCATGACGACAGAGGAGTGCGGTGGATCCGAGTCAGGACTCCGGGCGGGCTGGTCTGCGAGACGGATCTACAGCGCTCTGGAAATGTCGTTTACAGAGAAATGTTTTCAACACGCTCGGAGTTTAAAGAAAGACGAGCAGCTCTGTTTTCATGACGAGCCTTCGGTCTGAATATTAAAGCAGAGAAAACACGACACGGAGCAGGAGTCGAACCCACAACCTCCAAACTGAGAGGAGGAGACGGGCTAACCACTCTGCCGCAGGGAGGATCACAGCGTCAGAACAGCGGCAAATCTTAAAACAGATAAAGACAGATAAAGGCAATAATGTAAGTATAATGTTGGTTTTTCTGGTGTAAAACAGGGAGTTCTTGGTCTAGTCACTGAGTGTTTACATGAGCTTGAGTTTCCCGGTTATGATCAGGGTTTTTGAGTATCCTGGTTTTGGGAGAATAGAATAAAATGAACAGAATGCCTTTAGTCACTCTTCATATGTACAATCCACACTATACACATGCACGACGAGACACTTGCAACACAGTACAAAAAAGAATAAATAAAAGATAAAGTAAATAAATAGGTATGTAAGAGTAAGACATAAAAAGGCGGGGACAAAACTACAAAACTTACAGCACTGTATTAAATGCTGCACTCACTCAAAAATATTGCCCTGTATTCAATATTACACTGTATTCAGTATTGCACTGTATTCAGTATTGCACTGTATTCAGTATTGCACTGTATTCAGTATTGCACTGTATTCAGTATTGCACTGTATTCAGTATTGCACTATATTAAGTATTGCACTGTATTCAATATTGCTCTATATTAAGTATTGCACTGTATTCAGTATTGCACTGTATTCAGTATTGCACTGTATTCAATACTGCACTGTAGTTAATATTGCACTCAATCAATTTTTTACTGTATTCAATATTGCACTGTATTGCATATTGCACTGTATTCAGTATTGCACTGTATTGCATATTGCACTGTATTCAGTATTGCACTGTATTAAGTATTGCATTGTATTAAATATTGCACTGTATTCAGTATCGCACTGTATTCAGTATTGCACTGTATTAAATATTGCATTGTATTAAATATTGCATTGTATTAAATATTGCACTGTATTCAGTATTGCACTGTATTCAGTATTGCGCTGTATTCAGTATTGCGCTGTATTCAGTATTGCACTGTATTCAGTATTGCACTGTATTAAATATTCAGCCCAGGAGACTCTTACAGGGTTTTTCTCAGTGTGACACTGTGGCCTGTAGACGCAGGATCCTGATTCCTCAAAAGCCGCACTGAGCATGTGCGAACTCCAGTAACAGAAACAGTAGGAGCAGAGACTTTCCCAAAATGACTCAAACATCCTCAACGTCCTCAACTCAGGACTGTTTAAGTAATAATATTTTATACTTAAAAAACAAAATAAATCTGTCAAAACAGCCTCTGTTTAACACCAGGCTCAGCTCTGTGGTGTTTGTGCTGCTGCTGAACTCAACTCTGTCAACGGCAAATTTCTCTGATCTGGCCAAGATTTTTAAATTTTTATCAGGTTTTTCATGTTGTTTTCAGATTTATTATCGACTTACTCCTTCTGAGACGCTTCATTCCCGGCTAGAGTTTGTTTATTTTAACAGAACTTGTCAAGTAAAATGATCTTGCTGCCTGGACAGATAATTTCACTACTTTTAAGACATTTTCTGATTGATTTAAGTGTTTATATCTTAAGCTTTTTTGCAGTGCACTGTGTTGTATTTTTCAACGGTTAAAAACGACTTTTACTGAAGTTGTACGTTAGAGGAGTTCTAGATGTAACACTTATGGAAATCCTAGTGTGACGTCACAATTTCCAACCAGAAAGTAAAATTTTAAACCTTAAAAAATCATCAAATTGTTGTTTCAAAAGTCTTACTTATGAATCTTAAGTGTGTTTTAGTAAAATGACTCGTCTAACCTGTCATAGGCACTTTAGCTGCTGTAGTTCCAACCGAAGTCAGTTCTTTCTGGTCAGACTGAGTTAAAATAAAGCTCAGATTAAACTCTAACTTACAGCTTCAGACAGAGCAGTGCTTTCTGTTAGCATCACACCCCGGGGGATGTTGGTCACGTCAGCTGCAGAGCATCGACAATCACCGGGGAAAACTGACTCTCGCCCGGTCTAAGTGTACGTCATCCATCACCTTCAGGAATGCAAAAAAACCCGGGACTTTCTTCACCGCGTTTGTGTTTAGCTCGTACCGCTAACGCTAACGCTAACGCCGCATGTCGTCACGTCGTCACCACAACAAGTCGGCAGAGTAAATATCCTCTCCTCCCAGGCCGGGTTTGTGTTTGGGAGATTTAGTGAGTGTGGCGTAGTTTTAGCGCAGCGTCGGGACCACCCAGGATCATGTTTATCGCAAAGAACAACTGACAATCCGAAAAAAAGGAAGAAACTCTGCGAGAAAACTACAACCTCACTCAACGCTCAACTTAACACAAATATTTAGCGGAGGGTTTTTAGCACCACTCCGCACGGTTTCCTCTGCTCCGAGCCGTCTCTTTCTGAATGAAACGTTCTACCGCAGCAAATTCTTCTTATCTGTGTTTAACTCAGAGCTTTCTGTTTGTACATGACCCAATCTGTGTGGATTTGCAGTTTTTTTTTTACAGACTTTTGGGTTTAATCTGACTCCAGCACGGAGAAAAGACACAGAGAAGAGTGAGTGTGTGATATAGAGGAAGAACAGTGAATATTTAGCCTCTTAACTCATGTTTTTTTTAGTTTGTGGCGCTACGAGACGTGGCTAAAGCTAAATCTAACGTAAACACAAGACTTTATCCTCGTAATATAAACGCAAACACACGGGAAATATCGTGTTTTCGATCTTGACGCGAGTGCCGTGCGTCAATAAACAGGAAACGTTGGCGGAAAAGTTGCTCAGCGTTGCATTTTTGTCTGAAAAGCGCTCTATAAATAAAGTTTGACTGATCGCCGTGACTTGAAATAGTGTTTGATGAGAGATTATTATTGTCTGTTTACATCTGCTTTTTGTCTTTGAGTCGGTGTTTTCTCTCGTCGAGATGCGTAGCTCCTCCTTAAAGTGAAACAAATCAGCTTTTTCTGCCACTAAAATCTGTACATTGTGTTTTAACAATGTGATGGTGCTAGCTTCAGGCGTTTTTTGCAGTTTTCTGACCCTCCTCACTCTCGCCTGCCGCGTTCGATTGAATGTCGGAAGTCGGTAAATCCGAGTCAGTTCTCCCGACATCCGTTGTAAATGCGTTTCATTGCAACAGTCAGGAAAATATGGACGCCCGAGAAAGTTTATTTTCTTAGCTTATGTAGTTAACGTCGCTAATGCTAGCTCCTGCTAATAAATCGAGCTCACGTTAGCTGTTATGGCTGTTTGACTCTTACATGTTCAGAAACTCATCTGACTCTATCGGCTTCGAACCAGCCCGAGTTTCTGTTTCAGAACTCTGAGCCCATTGGCTGTTCCTTTGCACTTTCCCGAGGTGGAGATCGGGTTTCTCCGAGTTCTGAGCGCAACAGAACGCTCCAGACGTGGATCTATGTAAGTTGGCGCAGTTGACGTAGTGACGCTCACTGGAACTTCAGCGAAAAAATTCCCCGGGGCTGAGAAAGGATTTTTCTCATGCTCGTGTTCGGCTGACGGGGGCCTACAACTTTCAGAACTGAATCGTTCGCTCCAGTTCTGCTCCACTCTAGCTCCACTTGCTCAGATCGGACAAAGTGATCAGGTGGTAAACGAGCCCGCGGTCCGTGTGTGCGCTCGTTCATTCTCGTGTACCTGCAGGAGAAAAGAGCTCTACTGAACATATCAGCCCAGAGCCACGAAAAGTACCTCACCGGGCTAAAGGCGAATCTGGAATCATGCGGCATGAGCTTTACCCCAGATCCTCACAAAAAGCACAAACAAAAAACACAACAGACAACAGAAGACATAAACAGAAGGGGGATGTGGCTTGTGTGTCGTACAGAGTTTCTCAGTCCAGTTTTTACATGTGTGTATTCACATTTTAGGGCTGTCAAATCAATTTTGCATTTACATATTTTCACTCTCTTATGTCTTTGTTTTCTGTTTATTATTTATTTTTTTTGGCAACCCCGAAATAGAAGCATATACATACCATATTTTTCAGACTATAAGGCGCACTTAAAAACCTTTAATTTTCTTAAAAATCGGCAGTGCGCCTTATGTATTAATTCTGGTTGTGCTCGCGGAGTAATACGTACTGTGCTTCAACATCATATTTTGTCTGTTTTTGTCTGTTTTGAGATGTTTTTTGTCTGTTTTGTCTGTTTTTAGATGGTTTTGGCCTGTTTTTAGATGTTTTTTGTCTGTTTTTAGATGCTTTTTGTATACTTTTTGTCAGTTTTGTCTTTTTAAATGCTTCTGGTCTGTTTTTAGATGCTTTTTGTCTGTTTTTAGATGCTTTTGGTCTGTTTTTAGATGCTTTTTGTCTATTTTTCAATGCTTCTGGTCTGTTTTTAGATGCTTTTTGTCTGTTTTTAGATGCTTTTGGTCTGTTTTTAGATGCTTTTGGTCTGTTTTTAGATGCTTTTTGTCTGTTTTGTATACTTTTTGTATGCTTTTAGATGCTTTTTGTCTTGTTTTTGGATGCTTTTTGTCTGTTTTTGTCTTATTATGAAAATAGACCCGTTCTTTGACATTGCGTCTTATAATCCGATGCACTTTATAGTCCGAAAAATATGGTACGCAGACATTTGGACATTTTCCTTTTCAGATATCAGTGTGTTATTCTGTTTTATGGCTTTGTCCAAATGGAGTTTAGCCACAGCCAACAGTGTGTTTGTTTTTATGTCCAGCAGCTGAGCAGCTCCATAGAAATTTCATCCAAAAAGTCTTCCAACTCTGCCAATTGTCTGTGTCAAAGCTGTTATGTTTACTTTTCTCCCACTTCGTGATCTCTTACCAACCTGAGAACGCCTGATCTCGTCTGAAAAGTGTTTGTGTTTGAGGAGAATCGGCACTTTTCACCCTGACCGAACCATTCTGAAGAACAGAACAGAAACAAGGCCCATGACACAGGGGAGGAGGGTGAATAAGACCCACAGTTTCTATTTTTCGCACCTGGACAAACTTCTAGAATCTTATCGTGAATTAGTTGCGTGTTTTTGCCTGTTTTTCCAAAGCGAATGGATTTAAATGAGGTGGATTTGGTGCGGAGTAATTGCCGTGTTATATCTGCGATGGTTTGGAGCGATAACATTTTCATACAAAGAATCGTTTGAGTTTGGAGCGGAGGGAAAACAGGACGGCTAATGAGTGTTTTCAGATCATAACTCACAATTATCCCGAGCTCAGCGGCCGCAGCTTTAAAAGTATAAAACACAATCCGACTTTGACTCGCGTTCGCAGAGAGAGGAAACGGCTCCAAATGGGATCGAGTTAGCGTGAGATTGATTTGCAAACGTGCAGAGAGATAAGAGAGCCCCGAACTGTTCACAAATGTTATATAATGTCAGGATTAAAGTGGCAAATACAATAAATGTGGGTTTAAAGAGCAGGTTTTGGATTTGTATGTGGTATTACCTGCCAACACATAACATTTAAGAGCACCCTGTTAACTTTAGTGTTTTGAAAAGGCAATAATCGCCGAAAACAACGTAATAACATGTTTTATACGTTTCGTTTTGGACGCTCTGAGTGCCTCCTCCCTTTGTTCTCCACGCTAAGTCACTCCCCCTTCAGAGCGCGGTCACAAAACAAGGTTGTTGTGATCATGTTTTTGTATTTTTATGTAGAATTATGAGGAGTCTTGTACATAATCTTACAGCTAAACCGTAACAAGGGTTCGAAATGGGTCCGAGAGAGATCGCCAGATGACTGAAACATGCACGGTTGATATCTAAAACCTCTTTAGAAACGTTTTTTTGATAGTCTAATTTGAATCGATTTATCAAAATGCAGAAAACTCGGGAATTACAATTGAGGTGTCTTGGTGCAAATCTCAAATCTTTCAAATCTATAAGGCTGAATTTTCCCATTTCCTACTTCCCGTAACCTTCCGTTTTGCGCTCTCCCGTGTAGATTTAGGTAGAGGAAAGCGGTCGGGCTTTATACACCTCCAAATGAACATTTTCCAGAGGTGCACTCCAAACGCATTTCTCAAAACGCGAATCACCGGCGAGATCGCTGCTGCTGCCACCACCAAAGAGACCAAAGAAGTTCACAAATTAATTTTCTCCATTATTTAAGGTTTAAAATTCGTGATAACCGCCGTATTGTCTTGAGTTTAACGTTGTTCCAGTGCGTAATTGTCATTTTCTTCATAAAATGCACACAAAAAAAATCGCTAGTCCTACGCTGAGCAGTGTCACGTTATTTGTGACTCGAGTGATCGGTTGATGCACGGAAATAAAGTTGTGAACGAATTGCAAGAGTCCGTGCTGCACATTTGTTATTTAGATATTGTAATCCAAGTAATTATAAGTGATATCATCGGTTTAACCCTTAGAGAAGCTCCGGTTTTGTTCTTTCCAGTGGTCTGAGTGTTATTCCGCTCTGACATTAAGCTTACGTAAAAGCTGGCGGAGACTTCTGATGACGTATGTGATCGTTGAAGGAGTGTCCCAGTTCGTAGGGTTTGACTTTCACCCCCTACTGTTTGTTGCTCAGTTTCAAGGCGTAGCGGTAGAAATTAGAAATGGGATTGGCCCTAAATCTAAGGGCTAATCCCATTTCTAATTTCTACCCCTACCCCTTGCCCCTTGAAACTGAGCAACACTGGATAGGAGTTGAAAGTCGATCCCTAACCATTAAGACGCCCCTTCAGCAATCACATACGTCATCAGAAGTCTCCGCCAGCTTCTACGTAAACTTAATGTCTGAGCGGAATAACACGCAGACCACTGGAAAGAACAAAACCGGAGCTTCTCTAAGGCTTAAACCAATGATATCACTTATAATTACTTGGATTACAATATCCAAATAACAACTGTGCAGCACGGACGCTCGCAATTCATTCACAACTTTATTTCCATGCATATTCTTCTATTCTTGTAAATTTGTATGTTTTTGTGTTATATCCTCCTGGGACCCAAAGAAAAAAAATGTGTATTGCAATATGTATCTATTTGGAGGTAAATGAACATCTTAGCATTTGGATTTTGTTAATTTTATTTTTATTTAAAGTTTGTAACATGTCCTTTGTAAGGGACGCTGGGGACATTTTGGTGTTAAATCCATGTGAACAACTTTTCTGATGACCAACATCCCTGACAATCCTCTACAGTCGCCTCAAAAGTGTTTAGACTCCATTTTAATTTCTTATTTTTTAGCATGCAGCCACAAACTAACTCCTATTGACTTAATTTTTTTTATCCTGGACATGACAGTACCCTATATCCCCCCAGCCCTATTTAGGCAGAGGAATCTAGTCCCTCCATTAAGAGTCTATTGCAAAACACTTAAAAGATAGACTGGTTAAGGCAATGTCCACTTTAAAGGACACAAATGAATGGGTCGGGTCTCAGGAGGATATTATAGTTTATTGTTTTGTACTTTATTTTATTCTATTTTATTTGTTGCATGTTTAGTGTTTGTCTACATTCCGCTCCAAGTACCGCAGCAATTTCCTAATGTTGTGACCTTGTTCACTCGTATGGCAATAAAACCTTTCTGGTTCTGATTCTGATCACTCAAGTCACAAATAACGTGACTCTACTCACCGTAGTTCTAGCGATTTTTACTGTAAAGCACTTTGAATTACTTTGTGTACGAAATGTGCTGTACAAATAAACTTGCCTTGTCTATTTTACTTTACTTTTCTTGGTTATGTAACACACTCGGGTTTCTCTCGTCATGTAAACGAGGTGATTGAGGAGTGGGTCAAATGCAGAGGACACATTACCCAGTCAGTTTCAGATATTTAAAGCTGCACGGCGTAGCTTTTCTGTTTTGAGCTCTTCCACTTCACATCGGAGCTGTTATTGTTTTGTCTGGAACGTTGTGCGGCAGGTGACGGATTATCCCGGCTCTGCAGACCTCCATTAGATCCACTGATTGGTCTGGTCGTAAAGACGAGACTTTGTGTTGGCCCAACGCTGAAGCTTAACAAAACCAAACGCTCTCGTTCAGTAATAATGCAAAGTGTAACGGGAGGCCAGGAGGAAAACCTGAGAGAGTTAGAGACGAGAGGGGCAGAAGAAAGGGGCAGAGGGGCAGAAGAGAGGGTCAAATGAAGCAGAGGAGAAGGTCAGAGGAGCAGAAGAGAGGGTCAAATGAAGCAGAGGAGAAGGTCAGAGGAGCAGAGGATGTAGAGGACATGGTCAAAGGGAGCAGAGGAGCATTAGATGGAGCAGAGGAGCAAAGGAGAAGGTCAGAGGAGCAGAAGAGAGGGTCAGATGAAGCAGAGGAGAGGGTCAGAGGTGCAGAGGATGTAGAGGACAGGGTCAAAGGAGCAGAAGAGAGGGTCAGATGAAGCAGAGGAGCATTAGATGGAGCAGAGGAGCAAAGGAGAAGGTCAGAGGAGCAGAAGAGAGGGTCAGATGAAGCAGAGGACAGGGTCAGAGGAGCAGAGGAGAAGGTCAGAGGAGCAGAGGATGTAGAGGACAGGGGCAGATGGAGCAGAGGAGCATTTAGATCAGGCATGTCCAAACTATGGCCCGGGGGCCAAATGTGGCCCTCAGACCAGTTGTTTTGGCCCTCAAGCTTCCAGGTGAATTGGCCCATCCGACCGCAAGAAGTACTTTTTACTGCATGTTTTTGAAATCTACTTTGATCGAGCAAATGTAGTGAGTCCTTTTGAGGGTCTAAGCCTGAACAAAGGTCTGGAGGGTCATTCAAATCTGTTATAAATGCACAGATTTGAATTACTCACTGTTTTGACCACCAGTCTGTGACCCTCGATCAGCCTCACGCTGCTCTGTTTTAATATGTGGTCCTTGATGAAAAAAGTTTGGACACCCCTGATTTAGATGGAGCAGAGGAGCAAAGAAGAAGTTGAAAGGAGCAGAGTAGAGGGTCAGATGAAATAGAGGAAGCAGAGGAGAGGGGCAGAGGAGCAGAAGATTCAGAGAAGAAGGTCAGAGAAGCATCAGATAGAGCAGAGGAGAGGGTCAAAGGAACAGAGGAGCATCTGAGAGATTCAGACAGAGCAGAGGATGTAGAGCAAAGGAGCAGAGGAGCAGACGAGCAGGTCAGACACAGCAGAAGAGCAGAGGAGAGCGTCAGGTGAAGCAGAGTAGAAGGTCAGAGGTGCAGAGGATGTAGAGGACAGGGTCAAAGGGAGCAGAGGGGCATTAAATGGAGCAGAGGAGCAAAGGAGAAAGACAAAGGAGCAGAAGAGAGGGTCAGATGAAATAGAAGAAGCAGAGGAGAAGGGCAGAGGAGCATCAGATGGAGCCGAGGTGAAGGTCAGAGGAGCAGAAGATATAGGAGAGGCTCAAAGGACTAAAAGATGCAGAGGAGAGGGTCAAAGGAGAGAGGAGCATCAGATGGAGCAGAGGAGAAGCTCAGATGAAGCAGAAGATGCAGAGGAGCAGGTCAGAGGAGCATCACATGGAGCAGAGGAGAGGGTTAGTTGGAGCAGAAGATGCAGAGGAGCGGGTCAGATGGAACATCGGAGAAGCTCAGAAGAGCAGAAGATGCAGAAGAGAGGGTCAGAGAAGCATCAGATGGAGTTGAGGAGAAGGTCAGAGGAGCAGAAAATGTAGAGGAGTGGGTCAGATGAAGCAGAGGATGCAGAGCAGAGGAGCGGGTCAGGCTGAACAGAAGAGAAGCTCAGATGAAGCAGAAACGAAGCTCAGAGGAGCAGAGGAGCGGGTCAGATGGAGGAAACTCTCTTCATTAGTGTAAAATGAGGCAGCTCTTTGGTCCGTCTCTTCCATAAATCACGGTTTGGTGGTGCTGCAGCTGGTCTCTGTTTGCGTTGGCCGAGCCTCGTTCTGCTCAGAGGTGAAGTTTCCTCCTCCATGTTTGACTGAGCTGATAACATCACAACAGAAACATGGCCGCCGAAGAGCACATCCATCTATCAAAGGCTCCACATGCTCACGGACAAATGAGCCACAGACATGCGAGAGCCGCCGGCCAACTGGGTTAGCATAACAGTAGCAACGTAGCCTCAGCAGTGAAGAGGTTGTGGGTTAAACTCCTCGATCTCTCTGAGTGGAGTGTGCATGTCATGTCTAAAGGCCGCTACACACTACAGGATTTTTCTGTCTTAAACCATTTTTAAACGTGCAACGAAATGCGCAAACACCACAGACACAAGGAGAAACTTATGAGACTTAAAATCTCAATCGCAAAGTCTGCAGCGGGATCTGTGCGCGTAAAACAGGATATAAAGCTGTGAGCGCTGTGATGGCGTCAGCTGTTTCCTGTCTACAGTAAAACCACTCGCTCTGAGACTCTGAAGTGTTCAAAGTCCAAACTTTGTTATTATAATTTGTGAAATGTGGAGCAATACTTCAGATACAGGATTTTTAAAGCAGAAAAGAGGAGATAAAGTCCACAGGAAGTAGAGTCACTGTCGCTGATCTGCGGCTTTATGCTCTGTGGACGTAAACAAACACGTGAGGAACAACTTTGGCCATTTTACTTTGAAAGAACCTGCGCCTGCAACACTGAGATTCTGTTGTTTTTGCGGCCGCTCAGTGCGAGTCTGGATTAAAGGACAGTTCTTAGTGCTGACTTGTGATCTGAGAGGAGCCTGTGTGTTGAAATGTGTCGGTTTTGACGCTCATTTTGGTTCTTTCTCATTGGTTAGCGATTAGCTGCTGTAGCTCGCACACATAAACAGGCTGTTTTCTCTTCTGTTAGCGACTGTAAAGTGACTATAGTGGCCGTATATATGTTACTGGACACGCACTGATATGGAAATGAGCTGTGATATGTGAATAGAGGTGTGAATTATCGGCATTTAGCAGATCATTAATTACCGCAGCGCACACGCATTTACCGCTAAAGGCTAATAGCGCTAGTTTACTTACAGATCGTACAAAAACACCATTAGGCCGACCGACTGTCTTTAAATATGACGTAAAGAGGCAGAAGAACAATAAATGTCGCCTAAATAAACCCGACTGAAAATCCGATAGAGCCAAACCTAAGTTTTATAAACAACTGAAGATTTACAGTGAATTTTTACGTCATAAATATATCGGCGATCAGCAGCTCTAACTCCCATTTTATCAGTATCAAATCGGCCGCAACAAAATCCATATCGGTCGGGCCCTAAACCAAACATCCCGGTGTCCTCGTCTCATTTGGAGGTTGCGGGTTGGACTCCGGAGTGCAGTGGCAGAGTGGTTATCTCCCAGGTTGGACTCCAGAGCGCAATGGCAGAGTGGTTATCTCCCAGGTTGGACTCCGGAGAGCAGTGGCAGAGTGGTTATCTCCCAGGTTGGACTCCGGAGAGCAGTGGCAGAGTGGTTATCTCCCAGGTTGGACTCCGGAGCGCAGTGGCAGAGTGGTTATCTCCCAGGTTAGACTCCGGAGAGCAGTGGCAGAGTGGTTATCTCCCAGAATCAGCCCTTGTTAAACGACCATCGGAGCAAAGGGTCAGCGTGAGGGGAGGGCTCCAGGATGTCTGTCTCCCATTGACTCAGGGCCTCTTCAAATCACTCTCTTAAAACGTCAATAACCTGTTTTTGCATTTCTCCGTTTCCTCAGACACGTTGGTCAATAAAGACGACTCCACAAACGAAAGAAAGAAAAAGGAAAAGAAAAGTACGAACTGACCAATCAGAGAAACTGTAAAGAAAGTGATTTAATAACTGGGTTTTATTCTGTGGAAAAGCTGCTCTCAAATACGTGGGATTCTTGGATTAGTTTGTCCCGTTCAGATTTCAGTCCATGTTCCCGGCTGCTGGTTTCCGTGGAGATCTTATGGCGTTGTCTGGAATGTTCCAAAGTTTGGCATTAAACGTCCAATAAATATCTCCATCTATGAAGACGAGAACAAAACTAGACCAGGCCTAGACCAAGACTAGACCAGAACTTGGTCAAAAATAGACTAGGACAAAACCAGGACTAGACCAGAACTAAACTAGGACTAAAACAGGGTTAAACCAGGACTAAGTCAGGACTAGACCAGAACTTGACCAGGAAAAAAACAGGACAAGAACAAGACTAGACCAGGATTAAACCAGGCCAAAACCAGGACTAAATCAAGATTAAACCAGCAGAAGACTAAGATGAGACCAGGACTAAACCAGGACTAGACCGAAACTAGCCCATGACTATACCAGGACTAAGCCAGGACTAGAACAGGACTAAACCAGGACAAAACTAGGACAAAACAGGACTAGACCAGGACTAAATCAGGACTAAGCCAGGACTATAACAGGACAAAACCAGGAATAAACCAGAAGTAGACTAAGACTAGACCAGAACTAAACTAAGACTAAACTAGAACTAGACCAGGACAAAACCAAGACTAAAACAAGACTAGAACAAGACTATACCAGGACTAAACCAGAACTAGACCAGGGTTAAACCAGGCCAAAACCAGGACTAGAATAGAACTAGCCCAAGACAAAACCAGGACTAAACCAGAACTAAACCAGGACTATACCAGGAGTAGAACAAGACTATACCAAGACGATACCAGGACTAAACCAGGACTACACTAGGGTTAAACCAGGCCAAAACCAGGACTAGACCAGGACTAAACCAGGACTAGAACAAGCCTATACCAGGATCAAACCAGAACTAGACCAGGACTAGACCAAGACTAAACCAGAACTAGACCAGGACTAGACCAGAGGTAGACTGAGACTAGACTCGGACAAAACCAGGACTAAACCAGGACATGAACAGGACAAAACCAGGACTAAACCAGAACTAGACCAGGACTAAATGAAGACTAAAATAGAACAGGGCCAAAATAAAACTACTCCAGAACTAAAACAGGCTTTTAACGCTCCTGACACGATGCACCTTTAAAACATGAACTTTAAACCGAATCACTCACAAAACCCATCAGAAAAATCACCCTCAGATATTTTTCCCCGGATCGTTCAGTATCTGGAGGCCTTTTGCAGGACTTCTGTGTTTCCCTGTTCAAATGGAGACGTCGCGGGAGGATCCAGTGTGGTCCATCTGCTGCCGTCCGTCTGAAACGTCTACACTCGTCTCCGTTCACAAACCCGAGGCCGAGCGCTGGCAGCTGTGCTAATGCATTTCACGGACTGCATTTAGTCAACTTAAGAGTTTAAAATATGAGCAGAATCCTGTGAAACTTCGACCAGTGATGAAGGCGGAGGATTGGGTTTCCCCGAGAACGTTTTGAGAGAGAAAACGCTGAAGGAAAACTGGACTACATCACCCAGGGACTGAATCTGAACTGGGACTGAACTGGGACTAAATCTGAGCAAAACCAGGACTGGACCAGGAGTAAACCAGATCTAAACCAGGACTATAACCAGGACTAAACCAGGGCTAAACTAGGACTAAATCAGGAGTAAACCATAAGTAAACCAGGACAAGACCAGGGCTAAACCAGGACTAGACCATAGCTAAATCAGGAGTAAACCAGGCCTAAACCAGGATAAAACCTGGACTAAACCAGGGCTAAACTGGGACTAAACCAAGACTAAACCAGGGCTAAACCAGGACTAAATCTGGGCGAGACCTCGGATAAACCAGGACTAAACTTGGGCTATACCAGGACTAAAACAGAATTAACCCAGGAGTAAACCAGGACTAAATCAGGAGTAAACCAGAACCAAACCAGGACTAAATCTGGGTGAGACCAGGGCTAAACCAGGAGTAAACCAGGACTAGACTAGGACTAAACCAGGGCTAGAACAGGACTAAACAAGAACTAAACCAGGACAAAACCTGAAGTAGACTAGGACTAAACCAGAACTAAACCAGAACTAAACCAGGACTAAACCAGGACTAAACTAGGACTATGCCAGGACCAGACAAGGACCAAAATAAACCTACACGACATCAGGAGTAAAACAGGCTTTGAAAATGCATTTTGGAGTACGGTTCATCATCTGCTTGTTTCCAGATATTATTTCCTGAAATATTCCACAGTACAGCATTAAACCTTTCTGTATCCATGGAGACAAACACCTGACACCATCTGATTTAAGGTCACAAGTCGGATCTGTGGAAAGACGGCCCTACTCCCAGTAAGAACGCACGATTTTCAACGTTTCTTTAGTCATTCTAATTGGATAAATACACAATATAGATACGCCTGTGTTAAATGCTGTACTGAGGAACATTCTGGACAGAACGTGTGCATGTACAGTGCAGCTTTAAGGACACATCGTACCATTTATATTTGTTATAATCCTTGCGGTGGGGCAGCAGATCTTTATTGTGTTTCTAGTTTTCAGGCCAGTACAGATATGACAGAATTCCCCGGTTTAAGTGACGTTTATTCTCCGTAAACGATTAAATAAAACGTCAAACTTGGATCTCTCGTTCTGCTTTCGTCTCGGCACAAACCTCCGGAAACTCGGACGCTGTGTTGACATGGGATGAACAGTAAAATAAAACGATTACAAAGGATTTCCGCCACTGTACGTCTCGCGTTTGTTGATTCCCTGACATCTCTCTTCACTCGTCGTTTTTTTTTTTCTCTTCCTCCTGTCCCAAAGCTTAACCCGTTTAGGAAGCATCTCCGCCCCTCGTCCCCCTTTCTCTAAGTGAACAAGAGCGTCTTTGATTTAAGCCTGTCTGTGGAGGAGCGCTGCTGTTGGGATGGGGTCAGCGCGGGGCCCTAATAGCCTTAGCATCGACCCCTCCCGTCCCTCGGAGCGTCCGGTCGGGCCCTGTGTACTGTAACTTCATTTAGCGCGCTCTCTTTAGCCCGGCTCTTCATTAGATTACATGTTGTAGACTCCCGGACGTTGGCGTGCTTGTGCCCACCCCCCGCTGGCCGCTTTTAATGCTACGCGAAATTCGTTACTGATCACATTAGATGAGAATAGAGGCGCACACAGTTTGAGGGGAGACAGCGCTTCAGAGAGGCTAAAGATAATCTAATGCTACAGCACTCGGGCCGGGCTCGGGTCCAGAGGGGCCGAGGATCCACGTCAGGTTCTGTGTGTCAAACGTCACAAATGTTCTGCTCAGACACAGACGGATCTCGGGGCTGAGGATGTGTCCAAACTCTGGACTCCAAAAGTGATCAATTCAAAGCAGAAAACCAAACGAACCCGCACAGAGCCAAGAAAACTTTAGCTGCAGAGGCTCGGAAGACGCCACACGAGATAGCGTCACGTCCAGGATATATTGGTAGGCAATCAAACCTCCGTGAAGTCGCCCCATCAAACTCAAACCTACACAAAAACTATGTCAATCATTTGTGCTTCGTTTACGCTGTTTTGTGCTGCTTTAGTTTTGTTTGTGTTGCTTTAGTTTTGGAGAAATTAACGATTCACTCAGCCCCCAGGAAGCTTAAAAATGCCCCGAAATGGTCCAAAGTCGTTTGTGCTTCGTTTGCTGTTTTGTGCTGCAGAAAGTTTTGTTTGTGCGATTCTGGTTCTTAAGATATTTGCAGTTTTATTTTCAGCCAATGACGTCATCCAGCCCCTCGAAATATTAAATAGAGCTCAAAACAGGCAGAAAATTATAGAAATCGTTTGTATTTCGTTTTTGCTGTGACAATTTTTAATTTGTGCGAGTGCGTTTATTTCTAAAATTATTATTATTTCTGCAGTAATTATAGGACATCATTTTGGCTCAGATGACGGCGGCAAACTCCGCAAAACTAGTGGCGATAAATAAAAATGAGCCTTTTGTGCATCGGTGTGTAGACCCTTTTAGAGCAGAAGTGATCAAAAAAGCTGCGTGCGCATTTTCGCAATGGAAGTGTCATTGTTCCTCATTCATTCCAGTTCATTCAGACTGAACACCGACCGAAGAAGACGGAGATAAAAACATTTCCAACACCAAAACGTCAGGCTGTTCCGTGTGTCAGAATCGATATTCTACCGATGGACTAAAGTTTTAAAGTTTTACTCACTGATCGCACGAGGATCTGGCAGTCGGACACCGTTTGTCAAAGTTCAGCTTGTTGAGGAAATATTCACGATGTTTTGATGATAATCCTTTGGCAGAGCTCGACAAACCTCTGAGTTCTGCCGTACTTCTGTTGCCAAAATGCGCAACCGAGCCTACGTCACCACTGTTTACGAACACTGAAAGGGTCTGTGGCCAGAGCGATCGGTCAGTGAGCCTCTTCCAGAGAAAACAGGGAGATCGATGGTTTTATTGGCGAGTTTTAACTTTTCAAAGTCACATTTTTGATCCTCAACATTTGCTGTCTTAGAGTGAGATGATGAAGTCGTGTCAAAACAATTAAATGCAAAACCTGCTTCAAAATAAGACGAGTTTTCTCATGACAGACACATGCAACGCAACTGTCAACACAAACAAGTGGCCCACTGACTTTATGCCGACCAGCCACTGCGCATGTGTGCAAAAGCTGAATGTAAACAAAAACTAAGTTTTCTCATATTCTGTCGCCAATGTCATTTACTACAGAAGGGGCTAAACGAATATTGTTCAAATGCAGATTTATGTTGTAATAATGAGATCAAGGGTCTAGAAATCATCAGGTTCAATATTTGTGTTGTACCTTGTACATATTTCCCATGAAAAAACAAATTTATCAATAGAAAAATCTGTCTCACCCATCTGAGAGTTTGATATCGTCACATCTAGAATCTGAAAACACCAATAAAGCTGAAAATACAAATTTTTGGTCTATATCTCAGAGCAGTGGGACATTGTGGAGGACATTTGCAGTAAAAGCAAAAGATCATTTGGACCGATTCAGCAGGAGCCTGAGGGACAATAAAAACCGGTCTCAGAGCCACATTTAACCCACGGGGCACAAGACAAAACACAAAGTTGTGTCCATTGCAAGAAAACCCTGAAATGCAACACAGGATCTGACTGTATCATGTAAGAATCTCAAAATGACAACCCACACATTCTGACAGCTGCTAAAATTAGAACTTTGGCAGCTGTCAGTGAAATATTCCTGTGATCGTCATAAGGATGGAGGATCCAGGTTTATAACACTGTGTAAATGTGACACATGTTCTCCTGTCGTTCCTCTGACCTGTGGCGGAGCCGGTGATGTCTCGGGATGGAGACTCGGACATGGCGTCGGCCAGTCTCTCCCTCAGACCTTCGTCGCTGGTGTCTGCAGAGCCCAGGTTATGACGAGGAACCGAGAAGGTCTCAGGCCAACTCCCACAGACCTCCAGGAGAGTCACGCCTCGGCCCTCGTAACCTGCAGAGACACGGTGAGTATTATTACTGTTATTACTATTACACAATTTACATTTGAAACACTTTCCTCGACAGAAACGTCAGATATATTAGTCAGTCACTGTTGCCGTGGCATCTGTTCACATCTGTGCTCTTAGAGGTTTGGTCTGAGTTTAGTCCTTTTTGTTCATGTTTACTACTTTCTACATTTTATATACAAAGCAAAGACATTTCAAATTATGTTTTAACATATTCAAACATATTTTAGATTCAAATCCTGCAGCTCTCCACCCCCTTCCAAGTAGCTCGCCAAAGGATTTGTGAATTATTCTATTGTGCTAAAGAACAAAAATGTATCTAATTACTCTCCTATTACCATTGTACATGTATAATTCAGAAGCCCAACTTTGTGCACTAATAAATGGGCAATAGTTTCTGTTTTATGGGCATCTAACTGTACCCGAAAGCTCGCCTCTTTCTTATAATTGTCTCAATTTCTTGCGTTTTTGTTTTGTAAAGGAGTTCAGCGGAGGAAAAAGGTTAGAGAGACGTCAGTATTTACCCAGGACAGTCTCAGTTTTGAGTCCTGCGTCCCCTGTCCCTGCAGATTTATCCAAAACAAGTGATTTATCCCAGTTTTATAGAAGAAATGTCCCATTTTTGACCAATTTTATACCTGTTGACAGTAAGGAGAGGCATAAACTGACATTTGTTGAGGTAAAATACAAAAAAGCTGCTTAAAAATGACCAAAACACAAAGAAAATGCAACTATATTGACTCACGTTAGTCCTGAATGGTCTCTGCAGAACAAATTTCCTTATTTACACACTTGTTTCACAATTTTATTATTACCAAATACCTAAAAAGCGGCAATGTTCCAGTTTTTTATTTAGAAAATCTGGTCACTCTACATTTAACTTGTCGTTGCCGTGTCAGAAGATTTACTAAACGTGATATTTCTTGTTTTATTTCCTTAAAAATGAGTCAAATCTGATGCTAACCGAGCCCGTGACCCCCCTAAAACTTTAAAGCCTCCACAAACGCGTCGCTAGTTAGCCATTTCTCCATTAGCGCTAACAGCCCGGGCCAGCTGCTTTCACTCTGCTAACCGCTAATTTACGACGTGTTTGCCGTTCACACACAAACCATTACGACCTGTTCGGAGTGACTGCGCCGAGCCACTAAAACCCAATTGGATTAGCGCCGCGCGGCATTAGCGTTAGCCGTTTTACTGCTAGCGTAGCCCGGTAACAAGAGCACGAGGAGTTTGTTTAGGCGCTAAAACGAAGCCAGAGACGGTGTTACAGCTAAAAAAAACGGCGAAAGTATTTAAAGAGTTATTACCGAGATGGAGGAGGAGGAGGTGTAAAGGACGTGACGACGGGGGGCAAACCAGGTTCACACGTTTAATTAGGTTTAGTCCGAATTTCCCAGACACACGTGGCAGAGCAGTTATGGCCAAATAAGAGTTTAAACCTGACGATTATTTACTTACTACGGGGGATTAACGGTGAACGCAGGACACGTTTAGATCACCGAGTTTACTTTTATTGTTTTGAAAGTGCTTTGAAAATTCAGCGAAAACAACGTATTAACTTTTTTACAAGTCTCCTCTCCCTTTGCTGTCAGCGCTAAGGTCACGTTTACACTGAAACGTATCACCGTACTGGAAACGATTTTGATTTTCGATGTCACGTGGGCGGCAAAAACAAGGAAGTGGAGCCCCGTGGCTGAAGTTGCAGCAGCCGATTTCGAGCCGAGGAAGATGGCAAGAGTGAAAACAGTCTTTTCGTGCACTGACGCCATTTCCCATTTGTCTCGGGTTCGTTGAAATTGTTTTCTACAATAGCGTCGCCTGACCGATGTCGCGAACCCAGCAAATCAGGAAGACGCTCCAGAATGTTCCATCTCTGGAGCCCTTTTCCATCGGATTAGTGTGGACGAACACCGCATCCGTGACGAAAACAACTCAAATATGCACTGGTGTGGACAGGGCCTAAGTCACTTCCCTTCAGAGCGCTATCACAACACAGGAAGACAACGACTTCCGGTGTAGCTCCCGACACTGGGCTGGAGCGACTGTGATCAAACCCACTGAAGTAAATGTGATTGTTGGTAAAATGAGGACTGGTTTTGGGCCCCTCGTTTCTTCTAATCGCATGTACCCAGTGCGCTTGGGGTTGTGCGTCAGTGAGGAAATGTTGAAAAATAAAGGTGCATTCACATCAGGAAAGTCCGATAGTTCACTCGCTTTGGGTCAGACCAAATTTTATAATAAAAAAATAAATAAATTGGTGCAGTTCGCATTCACATTGTAAATTTTTGTAAGTGGACCAAACTCTGTAAACAAAACCACGTGTGCTGATATCGTTCAGCCATTGGACAGAAATGAGCAGCGTTGATTAAAGGTCTGTGAAAGGAGAGACATTTGCGTGTTGTTTTTATGTTTACAGATGCAGATGTTTGCACAAATGTTTGATGCAACATCAGGTTTACAATATGGTAGAAGCAATTTCTCAGCGATGAAGACGAAGGGCGAGACGCTCGGGAGGAGAGGCTCGTGTGCACATCGTGTTGTGACAGTAGCAGGTGTGAAGTTGGAATTATATTAGTTTATCAAAGACACTGAGCGATTCTCTGGTCTCAGGTAAACTCTGTTTCCCATGATGCTCCACATACGACGGGAACTCGTTATGTACAAAAAACAACAACGTGGGGTCAGGACCGGGCTGCATTCACACCACAAACGAACCGCATCAGGGTCCGTCTGGTACCGCGCCGAGACCACCTCTTCAGCAGGTCTCGGACAGATTGTTTGGTCCGGAACAGAGTTCAGTGTTTTTATTCACACCAGAACCAAAAGGTCCAAACCAAAGGAGCAAACAAACCAAACAAGCTGCTCCTGCTTTTCCATGAAAAAGTTGGTGATTTGATTATAATATCCCACATTATAGCATTAAATATATATACATCTAGATCTATGGAGAATGTTCCGGAGTACAGTTTTAACTTTCCATGGAAACGTGCAGGTGACGTGCCACCTCCAGAACGTGGCGTCAAGTTGCTTTAAAAAGATCTTTCTTAATCAGGACTGTGGAAGATAATGTGTGACATTCTATTTAGAATTTTTAATATCGCTGAATTTCTCGGTGTGAATTTTTTAACTCTGAAAAAAGATATTTGAATCATTTTTATTCAGAATTTTTATTCTAATTTAATCTCTCTCTTTTTAATTTTATGATTATTATTTATGTTTTGATTTGTTTGTATTGTGGTTTTAATGTATTTCTTCTTCTGTAAAACTTTCAATGACTTTATGTACGAATTGTGCTACATAAATAAACTTGCCTCGTTGCTGAAATTTTAAGTCAACTTTTTCAATATGCTTCAAATTTTAAATAAAAAAAATCACCTTTTAAATATTCAAGTGTAAAATCCGCAGTGGATACTTAAAATAAAAAAAAAGAATAACTAAAATTCATAATAAAAACAGTTCAAACATCTTTTTTCAGAGTCCGAAACGAAAAATTCAGCGAGATTTAAAATTCAAAATCTGACGAAACAAATGATCTTCCAGTGATTTTCTGTCAACGGCGCCGACGATTCCAAATAAAGACTATTTTGAAACCCGAGCACTGAAGTTAAACCTGTAAAATCTGCGTTTATAATCAGCTCTGCACACGAGTATTTGGAAAAGAAAAACCTCTCATTAAAACGTCATCTTCCCGAACACGAGAAGTGAAAGTAAAATCGCCGAAAATGAATCTAAATCTAATATCTGGCGTGATCTGCGCTCGTATAAAGTGCTCGTATGAAGTCTGCGCGGCGGTGATGGACTGCGGCGAGCACGTGTCTCGTTAGCGCGCTTTTACGGCCTGTTCGCCTCTGGGACGAATAAAGTTTTATTGCACCTGACCTGACAATAAAATTAGCGTTAGCAGCGGATTAGCACGCGTCGCTACAGCTGTTCTGCGTGTAACTGGATTCAGTCAAAGAACCGACGACTGCCGCGGATAAAAGGACGGGATGTTAGAGTATTTAGACATTCTCAGTCCCCAGAAGTTAGTTCTAGTCGAGGGTGACCAGATTTTTCTTTGTGTTTTTGTCGTTTTTATGTTGCTTTTCGGTATTTTACCCAAACAAATGCCAGTTTATGCCTCTTTTTACTGTTTTACAGGTATAAAATGGTCAAAAATAGGGACACCTGGGACATTTCTTGGATCAAACTGGGACAAATCACTGGTTTTGGATAAATCCGCTGGGACAGAAGACACAGGGCTCCAAAGTGGGACTGTCCCGGGTAAATAGGGACGTCTGGAAGCTCTGATTTGTTAGAACTTTACACTGTATATATATAAATGGAGAAGCTAACCCGCTCACCGTCATGTTCCAAATAGGAAGTGAGCATGGGTGGGGTTCTGGAACCACTGACTTTGGCTCTGATTCACATTGTACCGTATTTTTCGGACTTAAAATCCTTTAATTTTCTCAAAAATCGAATGCTGTGTGCTTCTGTTTTACTTTGTTCAGTAGGCGCCAGATTTCTTTAGTGTTCCAGGCAAAACCCGACTAAACACATCGTAAAGAGCTGTTAATATTTAGAGGAAAAACACTCAAGCTGACAACAACATGAGTCACCAGCGTCACATCACCGCATGTGTCATCGAAACAAGACAAAACAAAAAGCAGCGACTGCAGCAGGAGCAACGAGGATTCATCCTATGAACATTTAAAGAAGCTCCAGGACAAGGGCAGAACCGCACACTTTTCCTGCTGTTTTCAGAAAGAAAATCCACACTTCAGTCACATCAACAGCAAACTTAAAACGACACAAAAAAAGACATATGAACTATGAAAGAACTATGAACTATTTCATTTTTTGGAACAATGACCAAACAAACGAGTTCATTTTGAAATCTGTGAACTGAACTTTGAACTAGTTCATGTAGAAATGAACTTTTCCAACACTGGTGAAAACACATTGTGTTTTTGGCCAGCGCCTCCTTCTGATCTGATCATTCTTCTGTGTTTGTGCGATGGACTCTGGGGTTTCTGCTATTTTAAACTTGTCTTGGTTCTAAAGAGAAAGACTAAAATTATGTTCAATGAGAGACCGAGTCCAGCCTCAGTCCAGCCTGAGTCCAGCCTCAGTCCAGTCTGAGTCCGGCCTGAGTCCTGCCTGAGTTCAGTCTGAGTCCGGCCCCCATAAACTGTATATATGAGTGGACTAAGCCAACCTGCCGTGTGCCAAACAGGAAGTGCTCCAGGACGCTCTTCCGGCTCCATCTCTCCTTTTTTCCCATTGACTCACACTGAGATCGCTCCTCTCTCTGCTTCTGTGAACCTCGTCATTTTGGTCTTAAAATGTTCGTATGAACCCACGACACAGGATCCTGAATTTTTTTTCGCTATTTTGTATGTCAAAAAAACCCCCTATTCATAACATAGAGTCTGGCTCCAGATTCGCTCCTGTAACCGTGGCATCGTGAGCCTCATTTGAGCGACACTGACTCTGTGGAGACGTCACACTCACTTAGTCCACTTTTGTATTCGGTCTATGGTCTATGGTCCGGCTTGACTTCAGTCTGAGTCCGGCCTGGATCCAGTCCGAGTCCGGCCTCGGTGCTGCTGGTATCAGAGTGTTTTATTGGCCCAGGCCTGAGCTGATAAACTCGGGCTCACCCCAAACCTGCACACGGAGCTTATCTGAGCACGAAGCTTTGATGTGCCTGGACCAACGGCTATCGGGCAGAAGAGAGAGAGAGAGAGGGAGGAGAGGAGGAGAGGAGGAGGGGAGGGAGAGAGGCTACTGTGTGGGAGTCTGCTCACTGTCAACACAGAAACAGGGAAAAGAGGAGAGGAGAGAGAGACCAGAGTGGGGAGGAGGGAGAGAGAAAGGTGGGGGTGCAGAGAAGGGAGAGAGAGAGGGATGGCGGGAAGAGAAGAGAGAGGAGAAGATAAGAAGAAAGAGAGAGACTGGAGTGGAGAAAAGGGAGAGAGAAGGAGAGCTGAGAGAGAGAAAGGCGGGAGTGCAGAGAAAGGAGAGAAAAGAGAGAGAGCAGAGTGGAGAGGAGGGATAGACAGAAGGAGAGCAGAGAGAGAGAGAGAAAGGTGGGAGTGCAGAGAAGGAAGAGAGAGAGAAGGAGTGAGAGAGAGACCAGAGTGGAAAAGAGGGAGAGAGAGAAGGAGAGGAAGAGGGGAGAGAAAGAGATATGGGGGTACAGAGAAAGGAGAGAGAGAGAAAGAGAGGGAAGGAGAGAGGAGAGAAAGGCTGGGGTACAGAGAAGGGAGAGAGCACAATGGAAAGGAGGGAGAGAGAGATGAGGGTGCAGAGAAGGGAGAAAGAGAGAGGGGGAGTGAAGGAGTGAGAGAGATTAGAGTGGAGAAGAGGGAGAGAGCGAAAGAGAGGGGGGGAGAGATAGAGAGATGGGGTTGCAGGAGAGAATGAGAGGGAGAGACCAGAGAGGAGAAGAGGAAGAGAGAGAAAGGGGAGAGGGGAGAGGAAGAGGGGAGAAAAAGAGAGATGGGGGTGCAGAGAAAAGAGAGAGAGAGAAAGGGAGGGGAGAGAAGAGAGAAACCAGAGTCAAGAGGAGGGAGAGACAGAAGGAGAGTGAACGGAGAGAGAAAGGTGGGGGTGCAGAGAAGGGAGAGAGGGAAAGAGACCAGAGTGGAGAAGGGGAAGAGAAAGAAGGAGAGGAAGAGAGAGAGAGAGGGACGGTTGGAAGAGAAGAGAGAGGAGAAGGTAAGTAGAGAGAGAGAGACTGGAGTGGAGAAAATGGAGAGAGAAGGAGAGAGGAGAGAGACAAAGGTGGGGGTGCAGAGAAGGGAGAGAGAGAAAGAAAGGGGAGAGAAAAGAGAGAGGGAGACCAGAGTGGAAAAGAGGGAGAGAGAGAAAGAGAGGAAGAGGAGCGGGAAAGTGAGATGGGGGTGAGGAGAAGGGAAAGGGAGAGAGAGAGAGAGATGGGACTGGAGAGAAGAAGAGAGGGAAGGAGAGAGACCAGAGTGGAGAAAAGGGAGGGAGAGAAGGAGGGAGAGAGAGAGATGGGGGTGAAGAGAAGGGAGAGAGAGAGAAGAGTCTGCTGTGTGGGAGTCTCGGCTCTTTCATAGCAACAAGAGAAAAGAGGAGAAGATGGAGAGATTGAGGCGTCTGTACTGTGAGCGGGCTCGCCTCTCCACAGACCTGGCTCTGGCTCTCCGATACGACGCCTGAAAAATGTTGCTGCTCATCTTTATTTTCAATGTCGTTCTGCACTTTTTTCTTGAGTTTTCAGCCCATTTTAAACCTTTTTCGTGTGTTTGTTGATGTGCGCTGAACATTCCGCCCTGGACACCCACGTAGAGCACCCCCCGTATTAAATAACGACCCGTGCTGCGCGCTGAGGTCACGCTGGCCGGCGTTTAAAGAGGCGCTGGAGGAGAGCGTCTGCTGCCGACGGCCCCGGGGCCCGATAAGAGGCCGGGGGCAGAGCCGGAGCTGAGCCCACAGATAAGCACTTCAGACGGGGACGGGAGCTGAGCGGACGCCCCTGAGTTTACCCAGAGCCGGACCAGAGCCGGACCAGAGCCGGATCAAAGACGGATCAAAGACGGACACGAAAACACCAGCGGCACGTCGCCCCACAGGTCGATACGAGAGTCCACAGCACGGATCAGGCAGGAGCTAGCATACAGGCTAACTCTGATGAAAGACAAATGATTAGAACTAGTTTTAGTCTTTTGTTTACTTTTATTTTATTTATTAATTTTTTATTTTATTGTATTATTAATTTATTTTTTATTTTAAATTAATAATACAATATTGGGTCTTGTAGTAATTAATAATACAATATTGGGGCTGGAGTCGCGGAGGCAGCAAGCTGCCTCCGCGACTCCAGCCGGATTAAGCGGGAGAAGATGGATGGATGGATGGATGGATTTATTTATTTTACTCATTTATTTTGATTTTATTATTAATTAATTTGTTTTTTATTAATAATTTATAATAAAAAATAATATACATTTTTTATTATAAATCATGAATTTTTAATTTTTACTTTTATTTTATTTTTTATTTTATCTTGTTATTATTTATTTATTTATTTTATTATTTATTTTATTTTGAATTTATTTCTATTTTATTTTATTGTCAATTTCTTTTTTATTTACATTTTTTATTTATTTATTTTTATTTAATTTGATTATTAATAAATGTTTATTTATATCTTTTTAATTTCTTTATTTAAATTTCTTTTTTATTTTTGCTGTTTGTGTGAGTGTTGTGAGAGTTTTTATGATATTAATTAAAGATTTAAATAAATCAGGTAAATTACAATAAAAGTGTTTATTAAATCTGAATGCTCCAGATAGAAAGAAAGAAGTATGGAAGAAAGGATGGAAGGAAGGAAGAAATGTTGGATGGATAGATAGATAGATAGAAAGAAAGAAGGATGGATAGAAGGATGGTGGAAACAGAAGGATGGAAGGAAGAAGGAAGACATGATGGATGATAGAATAAAAGAAAGAAGGATGGATAGAAGGATGATGATAGATAGATAGAATGAAGGATGGATGATAGAAAGAAAGAAGGAAGGGTGGATGAAGGAAAGATAGAAAGACAGAAAGAAAGAAGGATGAATAGAATGATAGAAAGAAAGAAGGATGAATAGAAGAATGGATGGATAGATAGAAAGCAAGAAAGAAAGAAGAACAGATAGATGGATGGATAGATAGATAGACAGATAGAAAGAAAGGACGGATGGAAGGATGGATAGAAACAAAGAAAGAAGGATGGAAGGAAAGAGGGAAGAAAGAAGAAATTATGGATGGATTGAAAGAAAGAACAGATGGATGGATAGAAAGAAGGATAGAAGGATAGATGAACAGATAGAAAGCAAGAAAGAAAAAGAAGGATGATAGAAGGATAGATAAAGAATGAAAGACGGATAGATAGAGGGATGATAGATAGAGGGATGATAGATAGGAAGCAAGAAAGAAAGAAAGAAAGGATAAGGATGGATAAACAGATGGATATAGAAAGATCGTTGTAACGATATCGGAGCTTTTGCCGATACTTGACAAACGTGCGATATCGGAGCTTTTGCCGATACCAATACCTGACAAATGTGCGATATCGGAGCTTTTGCGATACCAATACCTGACAAACGTGCGATATTGGAGCTTTTGCCGATACCTGACAAACGTGCGATATTGGAGCTTTTGCCGATACCTGACAAACGTGCGATATCGGAGCTTTTGCCGATACCTGACAAGCGTGCGATATCGGAGCTTTTGCCGATACCTGGCAAACGTGCGATATCGGAGCTTTTGCCGATACTTGACAAACGTGCGATATCGGAGCTTTTGCCGATACCTGGCAAACGTGCGATATCTGAGCTTTTGCCGATACCTGACAAACGTGCGATATCGAGCTTTTGCCGATACCTGACAAATGTGCGATATCTGAGCTTTTGCCGATACCTGACAAACGTGCGATATCAGAGCCGTTTGCCGATACCTGACAAACGTGCGATATTGGAGCTTTTGCCGATACCTGACAAACGTGCGATATTGGAGCTTTTGCCGATACCTGACAAACGTGCGATATTGGAGCTTTTGCCGATACCTGACAAGCGTGCGATATCGGAGCTTTTGCCGATACCAATATCCGAACATTTTCCAAACCTCCTTCTTCTTCTGCGGCCGTTAAAAGGGACGACATTTGTACATTTGTCACATGTTCAGAGTTTCCCCCTCGGGCCCTCATCAGATCAGAGGACGGAGGCTCCGAGGGGTCATTCCTGCTCTCTTTTACTCTCTTTCACTCGTTTTCATCCCTCCTTCTCTCCGTCCGTGTGGTGTTAATGGAGTCACACTGTTCCGGCCTCAGAACGTTCCAGAGACGCTGGAAAAACACCAGGAGAAGTGACGCTTTAAAACACGAAGGAGAGAAGAGAGGGATGAACTCTGAGTGCACCTCCCTAAAGGACATGAGAGAGGAGAGAGGAGAGAGGGAGGAGAGAAGAGAGGGAAGGAGAGGAGAGAGGGAGGAGAGGAGAGAGAGGAGAGAGGGAAGGACGGAGGAGAGAGGGAAGGAGAGGAGAGAGAGGAGAGAAGAGAGGAGAGAGAGGAGAGAGGGAAGGACGGAGGAGAGAGGGAAGGAGAGGAGAGAGAGGAGAGAAGAGAGGGAAGGAGGGAGGAGAGAGAGAAGGAGAGGAGGAGAGAGGGAAGGAGAGGAGAGAGGGAGGAGAGGAGAGAGGGAAGGAGAGGAGAGAGAGGGAAGGAGGAAGGAGGGAGGAGAGGAGGAGAGAGGGAAGAAGAGGAGAGAGAGGGAAGGAGGGAGGAGAGAGGGAAGAAGAGGAGAGAGAGGGAAGGAGAGGAGAGAGGGAGGAGAGAGAGGAGAGAGGGAGGAGAGAGAGGAGAGAAGAGAGGGAAGGAGGGAGGAGAGAGGGAAGGAGGGAGGAGAGAGGGAAGGAGAGGAGAGAGAGGGAAGGAGAGGAGAGAGAGGGAAGGAGGAATGAGTTTATAAGAGCTGACTTTCTTCACTTCCTGATTCTCGGACAATAAAAAGTTTCATATTTAGATGACAAGAGCTGCTTATAGGAAAAGTCATTTGGAAACATGAACCAAACCGTTAAAAACATTCACACGTTTCACTCTGGTTTTTACAGTGCGGCACTTGTGACTCATCGGCTCAGTTAGCGTTAGCCTGTTAGCGCCATTAGCTCAGAGGCGCGGAGTGAACGTGAACGGGCCCCGGGGCCGCGCACACTCCGGCTCCGAACACTGGCACATATGGAGCAGACGTAACCTGCACCGAGATAATTGGAGAAAGAGAAAAGAATCAACACTCTGAATGGCCCCGGCTCATAAAGGCTTAACGCTCGGCTGTGCGCTAACGTCGCTAATGCACTTTGCTCATGTGGGACGCCTCAAAGCCACGAGCTCCGCGGTTCAGCAGGTCGAGTTCACGGGACGTCGCAGCTTCAGAATCCGTAGTTTAGCCTGAGCTGGAGGCGGGTCAGGGTTTTACGGAGGAATCTGCGGTTTAAAGGACACAAATAAACCTTTTTCTCAACGGTCTGAGGTTTGTGCAACTTCCGGTGAATGTTCTTCTGTGGTAAATGTGTGAAAGTGTCTCCAGCAGCTTCGTAAATCTGCCCCGTCACCAAACCGACCAACAAAAAGAATTTATCCACAACTATCAAGGGAAGAAAGACAAAAGCTTAAAGGAAAACGACAACGAGCTTTAGAGAACTTAAAGTTATGGTCCTAGAGACGTCTCGAACTGCACAAATCTGTCTGTGCGAATAATGATTCTTTTATAGGTCAAATCAGGTTCAGACAGGCACCAGGAAGCTTCAAAATGCTCTAAAACGCCCAAAATGGAGTCAATCGTTCAGAATTTTGGACACAAGAGACGTTCGAGACGTCTCTAGACCTCATTTCCTACTGAGCCAATAGTTATGGTCATGAATAAAACAGAAGGAACTTGTTCACTCAGACTGATTCTACAATTAAAATGAAAAATCAATTTCATGACGTCGATACAGGGCAAAAAACAAAGTCTTGTCAAGTTCACATGACTTGAACTGAGAAAGTTTTATCATGATTTGAGTAAAAGTAAAATGATCTGCCAGTGGACTTAAAATTACTTAAAATACATCTTTAAAGCACTGAAAATAAGAAAAACTCCTTTGTTTTTACACAAAATAAGAAACAAAAACAAATGTTGCTTGAATTAAGAAAACACACTTATTCCACTGTTCGATCATTTTACTTGTCAAGTTGAATCTACTCAAATAAAGTCAAATGTTCTTAATTTAAGTCATTTTAACTTTTTTCCAGTGCATTAGGACATCGTAAAATCCCAAATAGTCGTTTAGGGACGTTTGTTTGTTTCAGTCACTTAACAGACCAGGCGTTTATCTGAGACCAGGCGGCGATTTGGGGCGATTCATTCCTTCCTCACACAAATCCTGCTCAGAAAAACCGGGAAAATAGAGCTTTTTCACATCGGCAGGAAGTGGCCGCGATGTTGTGCGGCGCAACTTCCTGTCAGTGCTTTTCTACGGCCAAAAATCCCTGCGATGAAGTGTTGCATATTTTTGAGCAGCTTCATGAATCTGCCCCAAAAACCAAATCTTCATCCAACAAAGTCGACAAAGAACAGATTCTGTCCACGAAAAATTTATCCACAACGATCGAGGGAAGAAAGACGAAAACAACGACGAGCATCAGTGAAACGACTGAGCGACACTAACGTTCTGGAGAAAGCAGAAGGAACTTGTTCAGACTGATTCTACAATTAAAATAAAAAATCGATTTCATGAAGAAAAACTACACGATCTGGTTGTAAACGGGAAGGAAAACAATTTGTACGAAACTGAGACGTCCCGTTTGCAGGAGGTGGACCAAATATCGATATTTGTTTGTATCTATCCTGTGTCCAACCAGGAAGTCCGAGGATAAACTTAAAAACTAAAAATATAAAATTAGAAAAGATTAAGTGAGATGTTGTCTATGTTTTATTGCCGTGTCCGGCCTGAACAGCGTATGTCTCCCCCTCGTGACCCCGCGCTCAGGAGCCGCACTCAGGAGCCGCCCTCGGGAGCCGCCCTCGGGAGCCGCCCTCGGGAGCCGCGCTCGGGAGCCGCCCTCGGGAGCCGCCCTCGGGAGCCGCCCTCGGGAGCCGCCCTCGGGAGCCGCCCTCAGGAGCCGCGCTCAGGAGCCGCGCTCAGGAGCCGCGCTCAGGAGCCGCCCTCAGGAGCCGCGCTCAGGAGCCGCCCTCAGGAGCCGCCCTCAGGAGCCGCGCTCAGGAGCCGCGCTCAGGAGCCGCCCTCAGGAGCCGCTCTCTGTCTGCTGGAGCCGGATTCCCGTCTGTAGAAACGCCGCACTCTTACTGGAAATGCCACGATCCCATTTGAGCTTAACACCCTGAGCTGCACTAATGTGTCCCTCACACACCACAGAGAAGAGGAGGAGAGAAGAGAGGAGAGGAGAGAGGAGAGAAGGAGGAGAGGGAGGAGAGTCAATACCTCACACCACAGGAGAGAGGGAGGAGAGAGGAAGAAGAGTGACAGCAGGGCAATGGGGAGAAACAAGAGAGACGAAGAGAAAAGAAACAGGGAGAGGGGGAAGAAAAGAGAGTGGGAGAGAGAGGAGAGACAGAGGAAGAGAGGAGACAAAGAGAGAGAGAGGAGACAAAGAGAGAGAGAGAGGAGACAAAGAGAGAGAGAGGGGAAAGAAACAGGGAGAGGGAGCAGGGGAGAGAGGAGAAACAGAGCAACGAAAGCAGGAGAGAGGGAGGAAGGGAGGAGAGGAGAGAAGAGAGCGAGATTTAAAAGAAAAGAGAGGGGGAGAGAGACAGAAAAGAAGTGGGAGAGAGGAGAGACACTGAAAGAGAGAGGGGAATGAAAGAAGAGACAAAGAGATGAAAGGAAAAGAGAAAGTGGGGACAAGCAAGGGAGAGAGACAAAAAGAGAGAGAGAGGCAGAGAAAAGGACAGAAATATACTCTCTCCTTTCCACTCTCCTCTCCTCTCTCCTTTCCTCTCTCCTCCCTCTCTCCTCCTCCTCAGATCTAATCCATTCATCCTCAGAGTCATTTTCAGGACAATAGTCGATCCACTGGGAGCTGCTGAAAACATCTCAGGAGGTTTTCTGAGCTCGTGTGGATGGAGGAGAGTGGAGTGCGTCTGCAGGGGGGGTCTGTGCATGGCTGCCGTGGATAAAAACATGAGCGACGCTGCTTCAGACGAGCCGAGTTACTTCACAAATTGAATTGGTTCTGACGAGAAATGATTGAATTAGAGACTCAAGTGTAGAAACGAAACATCCTCCGTTCCTCTGAGAGAAGAGAGAGAGAAAAGAAATGGGAAGAGGGGGAAAGAGAGAGAGAACAAGAGAGAGGTGAGCCAGCGAGAGAGAGAGAGAAATGGGGAGAGGAGGAAGGAGAGAGAGGAGAGAGAAAGAGAGAAAAGAAACATGGGGAGAGGGAAAGCAGAGAGAGAAGAAAGGAGGAAGGGAGGAAGGGAGAAAAGAGATAAGGACAGAGAAGGGAAGGAGAGAGTGAAAAAGAAGAGAGAAAGAGAAAGAGAGAAAAGAAACAAGAAGGGGAAGATGAGAGAGTATGGGAGAAAGAGGTGAAACAGCGCGAGAGAGAAACGGAGAGAGGGAAGGAGAGAGTGAGGAAGAGAGAAGAGAATAGAGAAAGAGAAAAGAAATAGGGAGAGGAGGAAGGAGAGAGAGGAGAGAGAGAGAAAAGAAACAGTGTGAGAGGAGAGGAGGGAAGAGAGAGAAAAGAAACGAGGAGAGGGGAGGAGAGAGAGAAGGAAGGAGGAAGGGAGGAGGGGAGAAAAGAGAGATGGACAGAGAAGGGAAGGAGAGAGTGAGGAAGAGAGAAGAGAATAGAGAAAGAGAAAAGAAATGGGGTGAGGAGGAAGGAGAGAGAGGAGAGAGAGAGAGTGAGAAAAGAAATAGGGCAAGGAGGAAGAATAGAAGAGAGAAAGAGAGAAACAAAATGGGGAAAGGAGGAAGAATAGAAGAGAGAGAGAGAAACAAAACGGGGAAAGGAGGAAGAATAGAGGAAGAAACAGAGAGAGAGAAAGAGAGAGAAAAGAAACACGGGGAGAGAGGGAAGGAGAGAGAGGAGAGAAGAGAGAAAGAGATAAAAGAAATGAAGAGAAGGAGAGAGGAGAGAGACAGACAGAAAAGAAAGGAAGAGAGGGTTGAAGGAAAGAGAGATGGAGAGCGAAAGAGGGAAGAGAAAAGAGAGGGGGAGGCAGGCGGAGAGAGATAAAGAGAGGAAGTGGGAGAGAGGGGAATGAGAGGAAAGACAGTGCGGCTTCCTCCTCCTCCTCCTCTTATCCTCCTCTGCTCTCTCCATCCATCCCTCCTCCATCATCATCAAGCTCAACGACAACATTTTACCCTCTTTAAAAACAACATACACTCAAAATGGCCGCCTCCCTCCCTCCTCCCCCTGACTGTGGCCCCGCCCCCTTCGCCGCTCCATAAATCCACTCACGGGCGACTTTACGACGACCACACACGTCCGAGCTCGTAAAACTACAAAACTACGGCCTTTAAACCGAAGAGACGGACATGAAAGAGCCGAGGAGAGGCCAGAAGTTTAAGAGTCAGAATTAAACACGAACAGACGAAAAAAACGGGACGAAAAACGACCTGAAAATGACGAGTCACGAGAATCGATCTGTTCTTTCAACAACTGAGCCTTATGTAGTATAATACTCCCTACAACTGTAATACTCACACTTATGTAGTATAATACTCCCTACAACTGTAATACTCACACTTATGTAGTATAATACTCCCTACAACTGTGCAATTACTCAGCCTTATGTAGTATAATACTCCCTACAACTGTGCAATTACTCAGCCTTATGTAGTATAATACTCCCTACAACTGTGCAATTACTCAGCCTTATGTAATATAATACTCCCTACAACTGTGCAATTACTCAGCCTTATGTAATTACTTATGTAATGTAATACTCCTACAACTGTGCAATTACTCAGCCTTATGTAATATAATACCTACAACTGTGCAATTACTCAGCCTTATGTAATTCTCCTACAACTGTGCAATTACTCAGCCTTATGTAATATAATACTCCCTACAACTGTGCAATTACTCAGCCTTATGTAGTATAATACTCCCTACAACTGTGCAATTACTCAGCCTTATGTAGTATAATACTCCCTACAACTGTGCAATTACTCAGCCTTATGTAGTATAATACTCCCTACAACTGTAATACTCACCCTTATGTAGTATAATACTCCCTACAACTGTAACCATACAACTGTAACCATACTGGCCATACCGGCTTGTCACAGCCTGATCCCGTCAGATCTCAGAAGCTCAGCAGGGCCTGGTCAGTACTTAGATGGAGACACTGGGAATTCCAGGTGCCACAGGGGGCGCCAGTGGCAAAAACTGCCATTGTGTCCTCAGGTAAGACACTTCACCCACATTGCCTCGTATGAAAGTGGCGTGTGTATGGCAGGACTCTTGAAAAAGAGATTAGTAATCTCAATGGGACTTTCCTGGGTAAATAAAAAAAAATAACACACCCTTATGCCACAGATAACACTATGTTCTGTCAGTCCTGTTTTTTCGTACTTATTTTTCTATTTTTATTCTGATTTGTAACATCGAAAAACAGTGAGACACGTCTGAGGATCACGACTCTCAAAAAAAAAAAAACTATATATATGACGTGTCAGAATAGCGATACTAGAAAGTGTTGGAACACGTCCTGCAGGTGTAAACGAAGACATGTCGTAATGAAGGGATGTCGGATGTCTAAATATGTTTACAGATAATATCCCACAGAAGTAAATTCAGGGTTCCCACTCTTTTTCACTCACTAAATTTCTAAAGTTTTCCGTGACTTTTTCACGACCTAAAGTGAATTTTACACGACTTTACGGCTCCTACATGTGTAGAATTGAGCACTTTTAGAGCTAAATATGAAATGTTAATCCTTTCCACTTATGGTTTAGTACTCGGGATGTGACAGTAACGTAAATCTGGTGATATCGTATCGTCAAAGGTCTCACAATAACATCGTGGAGCATCACAATATATCGAATCCCAAGTCTCTTTGCTTAAATGAACAGTTCTGATGCAGAAATAGCTAAAAAAAAACAGAGGGAACTACATAGACCATGATCCTTTGCTCCGTTTCAGTGCAGACGACATGAAGAAATAACTGTTCTAAGCACTTTTACATCTTCATTCTTTGGATTAAGTCTGTGAAGCATTTTTAGAGGAAAAAGTCGCAGATTCACAGTTTTATATCGTAATAAATCTGGTTCAGTGAGATGTTTATGGTGAAAATATCGTATTGTCGAGAAATTTGGATTTCGTTCCATCCCCAATGACAATAAATGTCGCACCAAATGAACTGGACAAAGCGTTTTAGAGTCAGTCTTGTTATTCTGTAGAATATCGTAATATCCTGAGCTTTCCCACGATATCGCAGTAAATATCGTACGGCGACGTTCAGACCGTGACGACATCGTATCGCGAGACTTGGAAATCGTTACACCGCTATTTGCATTATAGTTTTTAACGTTCTAAATCCTGTCAGCGCGTTTATCGTCGTGTCTTTTAAACAAAACACTTCCGTGCCTTTGTCCTGAAATCGGGAGAACGGAACAGAACTGAACGCTGGAGTTGCGTGAAAGAGAAACTAAAATTCCCCAACTTTTCCGGGATTTCCACGTCCGTAGGAACCCTGTAAATCCCCCCCACATGTCCCCGGTAAGATGCAAATGGGGGTGTGAGTGAACGGCGAGCGGTAAAAGCCCGTCCGGTCCCATCGGCGTCACATCTGGGCTCATTCCCACTGACAGCGGAGAGGGAGGAGGGGCTGAGGCTAACGACATTAGCTGCACATCATACGCTGTCGGGAGCAGCTCCGTCAGCTCCTCCGGGATCAAACTCCAAACTCAGGGAATCACACGTGTGTCCTACAATACCCACAATGCACCGCTGTTCGCTCACAGCAGAGGGGGGAGGGGCCGGCGGCAACACCACTTTAACAAACGAGTATGAAACAGATGACGTGGATTTTATAAACCAGCGAAAAGGCAAATCTTTAAAGGCGCACCGTGTAACTTTTTGGTCTGGGGGTCCGTCATCTGCTTGTTTCTATGGATACGCCATTTCTCTGCCCGGAATGTTCCGCAGCGTGACTTTAAACAGCTCTACTTTACATTTATTCAATCACAGGTGGTTTTAGAGCTCAGAAATACCTAGAAAAACAGGCGTTCTGACTGTGAGCGGGGGTCGCCTCTCCGCAGATCTGACCTGTAACATAGACTCCGTGATGACACAAAGGTTTAATGCCGTACTGTGAAACATTTCAGACAACGCGACAACATCTCCACGGAGAAAAGCATCAGAAAAGTTACATAATGCACCTTTTAAGTCAATTCTGAGGACAGTTTGAGGACTTTTAATTTACTCAGAAAGACGTTTTGAGGACGTTTGTTTATTCAAAAGATACAATTCAGTTAAAAAAAAAAAAAGAAAAGTTTATCGCTATGGCAACTGTGCTATTTTGCCATCACTCTGAAATATATGTGGACATGTGCATAATACAGCTTTTCTAGTGGAAAGTCCGACACCTGCTTGTCTCCATGCAGATTTTAAAGGTGCAGTGTGTTGGTTTGGCGGTCCGTCACCCGCTTGTTTCCATGGATACGCCATCGCTCTGCCCGGAATGTTCCACAGTGTGACTTTAAACAGCTCTACTTTACATTTATTCACTTACAGGAGGTTTTATAGCTGGAAAAATACCCAGAAAAACATTCATTCTGACTGCGAGCGGGGTCGCCTCTCCACATATCTGACCTGTATCTTGGTCTGGTGTGGTCTCCATGACGATAGAAAAGTTTAATGCCGTACTGTGAACCTTTATGACCAATTAGAATAAAGAGCATATTATGTCAAATGGACTTTTCTGAGTTTTTCACCATGTTATAACGTTTCTCCTTCACTAAAAACAAGCCTGAAGTGGTTTTAGACTCATCCATGCGTGTTTGAATCATTTAGTGATCTCTCCCGGACCCTTTAAACCCTCGTTAAGGTTCACAGTACGAGTCTGTACGAGGCTCCGCCCACATCACTCATGCTCCCGTGCGACAATTCTCCATAAATCTACAAAAACACGACACAAACCTTTACACTACAACTTCACAAACCCGTTATATCTGCGGAGAGGCGACGCCCGCTCGCTCACGGAGCAAGAATGCACAGCAACTAGCATGCAAACGGCGCACCGCAGGGTTATATTTGTAGATTTTCTCACGTTCTGCTCAAAGACGCGTGGAAAAACATCACGTAGACGGAGTTTTTGAAGGACAGATCTGTGTTTGGTGACGGAAAGGAGGCGAACGGGCCAAAGAACAGAGGATGACGGAGGGAGGAGAGGAGACGGGGGGAGGACGGCAAGAGGGAAGAGCGAGGGAAGAGAGAGGAGATGAGAGGAGGGCGATAGGACAGCAGGTACGTCCCGTGTCCCTCACATGAAAGAGCAGAACATGTGGAAGTGTAATCAGACGGAGGCTTTAAAGACGAGCCAAAAGCAACAAGACTGAACGAAGGAGAAGAAGTGCACAGGGAGGAGGAGAGGAAGAGAGGGAGGAGAGGAAGAAAAGAGAGGAAGAGAGGGAGGAGAGGAAGAAAAGAGAGGAAGAGAGGGAGGAGAGGAAGAAAAGAGAGGAAGAGAGGGCGGAGAGGGGGATGACGGGGAGAGCGAGGAGAGTAAGAATAGAGATGTAGAGAGGGAGGAGAGGAAGAAAAGAGAGGAAGAGAGGGAGGAGAGGAAGAAAAGAGAGGAAGAGAGGGAGGAGAGGAAGAAAAGAGAGGAAGAGAGGGTGGAGAGGGGGATGACGGGGAGAGGGGGAGGAGAGGAGCGGGGATGAGGGGGAGAGAGGGAGGAGAGGGGGATGACGGGGAGAAAGGGAGGAGAGGAGAGGAGAGAGGGAGGAGAGGAAGAAAAAGAAAAGAGAGAGAAGAGAGGGAGGAGAGGGGTATTATGGGGAGAGAGGGAGGGGAGAAAGAAAAGAGTAAGAGAGGGAGGAGAGGAGGAAAAAGAGAGAGAAGAGAGGGAGGAGGGGGAGGAGAGGAAGAAAAGAGAGAGAAGAGAGGGAGGAGAAGAAGAAAAAAGAGAGAAGAGAGGGAGAAGAAGAAAAAAGAGAGAGAAGAGAGGAAGGAGGGGGAGAGGAGAGGAAGAAAAGAGAGTGAAGAGAGGGAGGAGAGGAGAGATAGAGGGAGAGAGGGGGTGAGAGATGAGGGGTAAAAAGAGGAAAGAGAGACAGAGAGTGGGAGAGAAGAGATAGACAGGGAGTGAGCAAGAGAGAGGGATTGAGAGGAGGGGAAAAGAGAGAGAGAAAGTGAGGGGGAGAGAGATGAGCAAGGAAAGAGAGGAGAGAGAAAGAGACAGAGAGAGGGAGGGAGAGGGAGAGAAAGCGGGAGTAAGATAAGGGGGGGAAGTGGAGAGAAAGAATGGCAGAGAGGGAGAAAGGAGGGGGAAAGAGAAGAGAAAGAAAGAGGGAGAGAGAGATGAGGCGGGGTGAGGAGAGAAAGAGATAGGGTAAGAGAGGAGAAAGAGAGAGAAATAGAAGGGGGGAGATGAGGAAAAGAGGAGAGAGAGAAAGAAAGAAGGAGTGAGTGAGAAAGAGCGAGAGGGAAAGAGAGGGAGGGAGAGAGAAAAGGGAAAGAGAGAGAAAGAGAAGGAGGAGGGGGGAGGAGAGAATGAGCGGCAGAGAGAGAGAGAGGAGAAAGGAATAGAAAAAGAGGTGAAAGCGAGAGCGGCGAGTAAGCGGGAAAAGAGAGGATAGAGGGAGAGAGAGAGAGAAAGGGGAAAAGATGGAAAGCAGAGAGAGAAAAGAGAAAGAAACAGATGAAACAGAAGGGAGACTGAAGGAGAGAGAGAGAGAGAGAGAGGAAAAGAGGAGGGAGGACAGAAGCCAAAGAGAACAGCCCCGACGTGTCCTGTGCTCGACCACGACGTCCGAATCTACGGTGCGATTTTATCACCGTTTTTTTGTTTTCTTTTTACTTTTCAGGATGAACGGAGCGACAGCAGAAAGAGTTCAGTTTATGAAAAGGTTAAAAACAGAAGATGTTCAAAAACTCCTCAGATTTTCCACCGTCTCCAAACAGAGAAACAGAAGAGAAAACGGAGAAAAAACTGAGTCATGGGCCACAAACCCTTACACATGTGACTCTCTCTATCCCTCTATCCCCATCTCTCTATTTATCCCTCTATTTATACATCTATCTATCTCTACAAACTCTTACACATGTGACTCTCTCTATCCATCTCTCTCTATCAATCTTTCTCTCTCTCTGTTTCTTTCTCTTTCAGTCTCTCTCTCTCTTTCTCTCTCTCTCTCTCTGTTTCTCTCTATTTCCTTCTGTTTCTCTCTCTCTCCCTCTTTCTCTCTCTTTCTCTCTGTTTCTCTCTTTCTCTCTGTTGTCTCCAGACTCTTTCTCTCTGTTTCTCTCTTTCTCTCTGTTGTCTCCAGACTCTTTCTCTCTGTTTCTCTCTTTCTCTCTGTTGTCTCCAGACTCTTTCTCTCTGCTTCTCCCCCTCTCTCTTTGTTTCTCTCCCTCTCTCTCTCTTTCTCTCTCCCTCCCTCTGTCTATCTCTCTGTTTCTGGCAGCTGAGGCAGTGAAGACTCCGGTGAATGAGTCACTCAGACTCAGACTCAGACTCAGGCTCAGCTGCGTTTCACATTTTCACGTCTTTTTTACGAGGCCGAGCAGTTTCAGGTCCGAGTCGCTGAGCTTCATCTGCACTGAAAACTCAGAACTCAAAACCTCTGCCTCTGATCGTCTGGGTCAGTTCAGCTTAAAGTTACAGGTGCCGTAAAACACCAAATAAGAGCAGCAAAACGCAAAGAACAACAACAACAACAACAGAGGCGTTAGAATAGGATGAGGCTATTTCCGGTCTTGTCCAAAAGTGCAACAATTTTGGCAAATGATTGGGCAAGAAATACAAAAAAAATCTGTCTGTAAATCTGACTAATAATCCTTTATTCCTGTTGCTGGGTTTAACTGACCCTGCTGTGAAGGACAAATACGGGATGCTGGCTTTTTGTGCTAGAAGAAGTCTGCCCAGGCTCAGAGGCAGAAGACGGTTCTTGGTTTTGTTTCTCTCGATTACGTATCGGCTTCATCATGAGGACAATATTTTTAAGAAGACTTTTAAGAAGCCTTTTTTGACGTCTCAGCTATTATGAACAGGGTATTTACATTGTGAAACGGGTGTATCTGTGTCTAATATATAAATGGGCCAATGTTTGGTTTGTCTTGTATTGTACAATAAATATATATATGCAAAAAAAAGATGGGTTAAAGTGGTGTTCAGATTATTCAGTGTGAAGGAAATTGGCGTTTTAGGTGGAAGCATAGTCCGTATATATGAGTGGACTAAGCTAACCCGTTAGCCGCCGTGTGCCAAACAGGAAGTGCTCCAGGAGGCTCTTGCGGCTCCTTCTTTCCCTTTTTCCCGTTGACTCACATTAGTCTCTTCTGGCTCCTCTCTCTGGACCTGCTGCTGTGGCCTCGACTTTTTGGTCTTAAACTGTTCGTCTGAAGCCGCGACACAGGATCCTGATGTTTTCATTTCTCTGTTTTGTTCCTAAATCAAGATCTGAACATAAATAACGAACCAATCAGACGCCTTCATTCCCCGAGGTCCCTCCCCCTAGCGTTAGCAACAGGTTTGACTGACAGCTCGTGCGTTTCGTTGCTTCCCGCTTTCCTGCCCCGAGTGACGATTTTTGAAATAAAATGACAAAATAAATCAAACAATTACATTAGCTAACGTTACTAGAATCTGAACTAGCAGAATTTAACTAGCATAAAATAAAGTGAATTTCGTTAAATTGCGACTCTATTGTTGTTCACACGTAACAGAACATAGAACATAAATCAATGACTTAAACTATTTAAAGTTTGATGATAAAAGCTCAAAGTTTCCTTATTATTCTCCAGAATCACTGAAATCCAGCGGTTCGTGCAGGTGCAGAGTATCGTAGCTCCCTGGTGAGTCGGACGGGCACATTTAACCTCCTCACTCCTGATTGGCTCTTGTGTTGCTATGATACTTGTGGTCGGATTTCCAAATATGGACCTGGCTCCAATTTCGCTCCTGTAACCGTGGCAACAGGAGCCTCATTTGAGCGACGCTGTGGGGACGTCACACTCACTTAGTCCACTCATATATACGGACTATGGTTGAAGCTCACAAGGGTCCATTTTGTGTAATATACGACCTTTAACGCCCCAAGTGCACGAGCTTTAGGTTCACGTGCACCTGCCCGGTTCACGTGCACCTGCCCGGTTCACGTGCACCTGCCTGGTTCACGTGCGCGCTCACAGCAGGCGGGGGGACAGGTTGTTTTCAGCACGTTTATTCACTCGTCCGAGAGCAGGAGACAGACGCCATTTAAAACCCAACGAGGCCCTTCTCTCCCGGGACGCACAAACCGACGCTAACACACAAAAACCCTAACACACACCAGCTGCAACACGCACGAGCACACGCTAACACAAACAGGCTATCGCTGCTAGCATCGCCGTGACGTTAGCGCTGCCAGATCTGCACGCACCATTCGCTCCTCGCACAGGAAGCGGCGCAGAGCGGAGGAGGGGAGTCTGGGAAAAACCTGCATGTGGTTCTGGTTTGGGAGAAGTGGGGAGATTTCCTCCGACTCACGGCGAGAATGTCAAAGATCTAGATTTGGAAATGCAAGAAATATTGGTTAATTTGGGGTTTGTGGAGCGGTTTTTCGGCAGCGGAGAGACGGAGAGTGTAATATTGTCCTGGAGGGTTCAGTTACAAGACAGAGAAGAGGATAAAATGAGGAGGAAACGTTTGGAATTAAACTAGAACATGTGGAGATCACCATTTTACATGTTGTTCTTCGTAAACACATTGTAATATTAAATTAAATCGACTGAAAAACAGAAACAGCTCCACGGACTTCCTGTTCGAAGTATGAAGAGGTGGGGCCAGTTATAAAAAGATTCACCCTAAAAATCAAGTTTTAATTCCACAATTTGTTTAATTTTCAACCACTTTTGGGTAAAAAATATGGCTCATTATTAGGGGTGTAATGATATCCAAGTTTCACGATACGATATCATCACGGTATGACCCTCATGGTACGATATTTATTGCGATATCGTGGGAAAGCTCACGATATTACGATATTCTACAGAATAAGGAGACTGACATCATAAAACACTTTGACCAGTCATTTGGTGCAACATTTATTGTCATTAGGGACGGCGAAAACTAAAAAAAAAAATCATGACCGACCACCGAGCCTCGTTAACCGGTTAAAATCGGCAAATCGTTCAGTTTAAGATCTGTTCTAACAGTGACAGAGCTGAAGATAAAGGTGTTAGTCGAGTGTTAGAAGCTCATTTGAAACGTCGCCGTGGCTCATTTCAGAAAACGACCGAAGAGACGCCGCTTATAGACTGAGGAGCACAAGTCTGTGAACGCCACATGAAGCATTTAAACACGGACACGTTAGGCTCAGTTTAACCCAGCATCATGACTTTAGTCACAATACGCACAAAACCGAGAGGATAAAACGCCAAAACATCCAACAGCCGCCTGCACGACAAAAGCTTCTGTGGAAACTCAAACTACTAAAGCCTGTAGAGATAAACAGAAACACAGAGAAAGACTCGGCGGGACACAGTTAGCATGGTTAGCATAGTTAGCACGGTTAGCACAGTTAGCACAGTTAGCACGGTAGGTTGGCTTTTCTCACATGAGGCTTGTCGCATTTTGAGGTGAAACATCATCGATGAAAAATGTTTATTCTGACAACCACCGGTCAAACGGTTACCGGTTAACGTCCCTTGTCATTAGGGATGTAACGAAATCCAAATCTCTCTGTACGATATTTTCACCATAAACATCTCACTGGACCAGATTTATTACAATAAAAAACTGTGAATCTGCGACTTTTTCCTCTAAAAATGCTTCACAGACTTAACCCAAAGAATGAAGATGTAAAAGTGCTTAGAACAGTTATTTCTTCATGTCGTCTGCACTGAAACGGAGCAAAGGATCATGGTCTATGTAGTTCCCTCTGTTTTTTTTTTAGCTATTTCTACATCAGAACTGTTCATTTAAGCAAAGAGACTTGGGATTCGATATATTGTGATGCTCCACGATGTTATTGTGAGACCTTTGACGATACGATATCACTATATTTACGTTCCTGTCACATCTCGACTCGTTATATTTGTTCTTTCTATATTTTTGTAACGCAGCTTAAAAATAACTTAATGTTGTTGCGATTCATCGTAAAACTACAGTTTGTCAAGAAATCAAACTCATCAAACATTTAGAGGTGCACGGTCTGTCTAACCGAGAGAAAAGAGAAGGAAAGAAAGAGTGAGGGATAGAAAGAGGGAAAGAGGAGGAGAGGGAGAAAGTGAAGGAAGGATAGAGAAAGAGAGTAAGGGAGTAAAAGAGGGTGTGAGAGGGAGAGGTAGTGAGGAAGGAAGTGAGGAAGAAAGTGAGGGAAGGAGAGAGGGAGAAAGTGAGGGAAGGAGAGAGGGAGAAAGTGAGGGAAGGCGAGAGGGAGAAAGTGAGGGAAGGTGAGAGGGAATGAGGAAGGGAGAGAGGGAGGGAAAGAAAGAGGAAGTGAGGAAAGGAATGAGGGAGAAAGTGAAGGAAGGAGAGAGGGAGAGAGTAAGGAAGGGAAAGAGGGTGAGAGGAAGGGAAAGAGGGAGAATATGAGGGAAGGAGAGAGGGAGAAAGTTAGGGAAAGAGAGAGGGAGAAAGTAAAGAAAGGAGAGAGGGAGAAAGTAAAGGAAGGAGAGAGGGAGAAAGTGAGGGAAAGAGAGAGGGAGAAAGTAAAGGAAGGAGAGAGGGAGAAAGTGAGGGAAGGAGAGAGGGAGAAAGTGAGGGAAGGAAAGAGGGACAAAAGTAAAGGAAGGAGAGAGGGAGAAAGTGAGGGAAGGAGAGAGGGAGAAAGTGAAGGAAGGAGAGAGGGAGAAAGTGAGGGAAGGAGAGAGTGAGAAAGTGAGGGAAGGAGAGAGGGAGAAAGTAAAGGAAGGAGAGAGGGAGAAAGTGAGGGAAGGAGAGAGGGAGAAAGTGAAGGAGAGAACAGAGAGAGGGAGAAAAGAGGGGGAAGAGGAGCCAATCACGTCATGAGCATCTGAGCTGTAAAACTCTGGCTCTGCCCACACAGTTTAGATGGCCTTGATTGACAGGTGGATCAGCCAATCAGGGACAGGCACCGTCCGTCTGTATCAAAACAAACATGTCTGGAAAAAATAAAGGAAAAGATATCACAGAGGACGGAAAAAGAGGGCGGATCTGATCATGAGGTCACTGAAATAAAGCGATCTGATTGGACAGACGTGTTTTGGGCCTGGCAGGAAGCAGAGATTTCAGTTTAGTAAATCTGTACTTCCCACAAATATTTCACTTTCCCCAGAGTGTTTTGTGAATAAAAAAGTGGAGGAACCCGGGTGTGTTTTTGATTTACGACCTAAACGTCGTTCAAACGCGGATTCCTCGGACACGTCAGACAGATGTGTTCACTGGTGTCCGGAGCCTCGTAAATCAGGAGTCCCACAGCGCGAGTGCCGTCTCCCCCGCTGTGCACATTTGTACAATTAGACACGCCCCCCTCCCCCCTGTCCCCTCCCGCTTTCACCCCCTTCCCCCCATCCCCACCCCTCCCCAAATCCAGCCCCGGCGCAGGAGGAGCCGGTCCAGAGCCGGGATTAGGACTCAATAAAACACATTTCACGCCTCTAAAGTTGTGCAAGTCTGACTCTACTGAGACAGGACTAAAGCAGGACTAAATCAGGACTAAAGCAGGACTAAACCAGGACTAAATCAGGTCTAAAGCAGGACTAAACAAGGACTAAACTAGGAATAAAGCAGGACTAAACAAGGACTAAACTAGGAATAAAGCAGGACTTGGCGGCACGGTGGCTGAGTGGCAACACTCAGGCCTCACAGCAAGAAGGTTGCGGGTTCGATCCCCGGGTCGCCCGGGCCTTTCTGTGTGGAGTTTGCATGTTCTCCCCGTGTCTGGATGGGTTTCCTCCGGGCTCCGGTTTCCCCCATCAACCCAAAACATGCAGCACCCCTATGAACTAACATCAAGGACCATGTTGTCCACCCTCCTGTGGGCTCACCACCTGCAGAGGGGTTCATAGGGGGGGTCAGGTGCTATGAGTATTGGGCAGCAAACTGCCCCCGCGACCCAGCCGGATTAAGCGGGAGAAGATGGATGGATGGATGGATGGATAAAGCAGGACTAAAACAGGGCTAAACAAGGACTAAATAAGGACTAAAGCAGGACTAAAACAGGACTAAAGCAGGACTAAACTAGGACTAAAGCAGGACTAAAACGGGACTAAACCAGGTTTAAAGCGGGACTAAAGCAGGACTAACTTAGATTAAAACAGGACTAAAGCAGGAGTAAAGTGGGACTAAAAGAAGTCTAAACAAGGACTAAATCAGGATTAAACCAGGACTAAACTAGGACTAAAACAGGACTAAAACAGGAATAAATTAGTACTAAAACCGGACTAAACAAGGACTAAAACAGGAATAAATTAGGACTAAAACAGGACTAAACAAGGACTAAAACAGGACTAAATAAGGACTAAATCAAGATTAAACCAGGACTATACAAGAACTGAACCAGGACTAAAGCCGGACTAAACAAAAACAAAAAAAACAAAACCCAAAAACAAACAAAACTAAAAAAAGTAGCTGTTTTTTTCTTAATTTAATTTGTCAATTTATCCCTTACATTCACAACTGTTGATATTATTATTATTATTATTGATTTATTTATTAGAATAAGAAAAGTGGAGGAACAGTGGCTCTACTCCAAGCTCTGTACAATAAACTCCTTTTGGACTTGCACTTTAAACCCTTTCCATAAATCTGGATTTTGGTCAGGACACGGGCAGAACATGCAAACTGAACACAGAAAAGCCCCAAACTCGGTAAACAGAGATATTTTTGAGCAGGACAAACCAAAACACCATAAGGAAATGTTCTTGTCCCTAATCACATGTTTACCGCAGGGAAAAACACGCGCCGCCGTATTTGCGCCCACATGTCCTGAGCGCTGAGACGGATCCGGCGGGGCGTTAGCTAGCGGCGCTAAACCGGCCTAAACCTGCCGCTAATGTCTTGGCAGCGGAGACGGATTAATACGGGGCCGCTCCAGAAGGCTTTAGGATCTTAACTAACCTCCTCTGGCGCCACACGGGTCACAAACGCTGCGAAAGTGAGAGGAAAAGATCAGGACTCGTTTTTCTCACACATCGTCCGTCAGCGGCAGGAAGGAGCGGAGTTTAGGGCGCGAAGGGCGAAGGGCGACGTCCGTCAAACGCACGCGGCCGCCCGTCTAAAAGAAGACGAATTCAACCACGAAGGAATCGTCTGAGCGGCAGAGAACGGTTAAAGGGAGAATTTCCACCTCACAGATACAGAAACTGGAGACCTGGAACTCAATCAAGGCTAAAACGGGTCTAAAACAGGTCTAAAACAGGTCTAAACCAGGGCTAAACCAGGTCTAAAACAGGTCTAAAACAGGTCTAAAACAGGTCTAATAAAGGTCTTAATCATGACTAAACCATGACTAAACCAGGTCAAAAACCAGTCCTAAAACAGGTCTAAACCAGGACTAATAAAGGTCTTAAACAGGCCAAGACCAGATCTAAACCAGGGCTAAACCAGGTCTGACTCAGATTCAAACCAGGTCTAACCCAAGTCTAACCCAGGTCTAAACCAGCACCAAACCAAGTCTAAACCAGGACTAGAACAGGTCTAAAGCAGGACTGAACCAGCACCAAACCAAGTCTAAACCAGGACTAGAACAGGTCTAAAGCAGGACTGAACCAGAAGTAAATCAGGACTAAAATAGGACTAAACCAGGATTAAATCAAGTCTAAACCAGGACTAAAGCAAGACCGAACCAGCACCAAACCAGGATTAAACCAGGACTAGAACAGGACTGAACCAGGACTAAACAAAGTCGAAACCAGGACTAAACAAAGTCTAAACCAGGACTAGAAAAGGTCTAAAAAAGGACTGAATCAGAACTAAATCAGGACTAAACCAGGACTAAAGCAGGACTAGAACAGGACTGAACCAGGCCTAAACAAAGTCTAAACCAGGACTAAACTGGCTCCAAACCAAGTCTAAACCAGGACTAGAGCAAGACCGAACCAGCACCAAACCAGGATTAAACCAGGACTAGAACAGGACTGAACCAAGCCTAAACAAATCTAAACCAGGACTAAACCAAATCTAAACCAAGACTAGAACAGGTCTAAAGCAGGACTGAACCAGAAGTAAATCAGGACTAAAATAGGACTAAACCAGGATTAAATCAAGTCTAAACCAGGACTAGAACAGGTCTAAAACAGGACTGAACCAGAACTGAACCAAGACTAAACCAGGACTAAACCAGCTCCAAACCAAGTCTAAACCAAGACTAGAACAGGTCTAAATGAGGACTGAACCATTACTGAACCAAGTCTAAATCAGGACTAAACCAGGACTAAAACAGGACTAGAACAGGACTGAACCAGGCCTAAACAAACTCTAAACCAGGACAAAACCAGGATCTGATTGATTAGTTTCTGATTTTAAATACTTTCGACCACCTCCTCAAATCCTCCTGTCAGACTGAACCCAGACTCTCTTCAGTTTGGGTCAAATGCAGAGGACACTTGTGGGTCAAACCTCTGCATTTGTCCGGTTTTCCTTCTATCCTCAGCGGTTTCCGAGCTGGAGTCGCGGCAGCTTTAGACGCTCAGGAGATAATCCGTGTTTTTGGCTCCGCGGGTCGTCCCGGCGATTGGGCTGCTGTTGTTTTGGACCCGGCTTAACACACGAGGTCACACGATAAACAACTTTAATGATCAGTCTTCACGCAGCCGGTTCACCCGCTTTAGGTTTACACGGCGAAAACAACCATACGACTACGGGGGAAACGAGTCGGGGAAGTTTTAATACGTAATATGGGTCAGAAAGGTCTTCACACCTGCCACGAATGTGTCAAAACCATCGAAACTCAGATCCTAATCGATATAAAATTCAAATCTGTGCGTTTCTAACAGGTTTAAATGACCTCAGACCCTCAGAAGGACACAGTAAATCTGCTGGATCAGGGCAGATTTCAAAATCCTGCAGTAAAAAGTGCGACTGCGGTAGTTTGGGCCAATTCACCCGGAAGCCTGAGGGCCAAAACAACAGGTCTAAGGGCCACATTTAGCCCCCGGGCCGTAGTTTGGACATGCCTGTGCTGGGGCCTGACGATATATTGGTTTGCCGATATTATAAGCTGATGATGGGCACTTGGAGACATCGACTATCGGTCTAAATCTTACCGATATGGGAATATGGATAGTCCACGTCACCGTGTTATTTCTCGTTAGAGCCGTCAGTCGATTCAAATATTTAATCACAATTAATCTCCTAAAGTGTCATAGTTAATTAGTGATTAATCTCTAATTAATCACACATTTTTGTCCCTTGAATCATCATTTTAAGAATATTATCAGCATAGAAAAGTGGATAGGCTTCGTGCAAATGTGTTTTTTATTGCAAACCAGCAAAAGTCAGTGAGACGTTTGTGTTGGACGTTCCTCATGTTCCACGTTCATGAAGTTCTCCACATCAGTGAGTCTGTGGTTTGTGCTGTGACAATTTTCATTTGTGTGAGTTTATTTCTAAAAATTATTATATTTTATATCCCCTTCCTTTAACTCTGGTCTTGTATGTCTTGTATGTATGTCTATTACTCATGTTGTTTGTGGAATATATGTTGCTGTTGTTAATACTGCGACACATGAATTTCCCCATTGTGGGATAATAAAGGGCAAACTTACTTACTTCCTTCCTTCCTTCCTTCCTTCCTTACTTCCTTACTTACTTCCTTACTTACTTACTTATATAGTTTATTATCTAAAATAATAATAATAATTATTATGATCTGATACAGACTTTTCCTCAGCCTCAGGTCGTTTATCGCCACTAGTTTTGTGGAGTTTGTCGCCGTCAGTTGAGCAGAAATGACGTCCTATAATTACCACAGAAATAATAATGAATAATTTTAGAAATAAACTCACACAAATGAAACTGTCACAGCACAAAACAGAACAAATGAAATACAAACGTTTTCTATCATTTTCTTCCTGTTTTGAGGCTGTTTCACATTCTGAGGTTCTGGACGACGTCATCGACCGAAAATAAAACTGCGAATATCTGAAGAACCAAAATCACACAAACGAAACTTTCTGCGGCACAAACGATCGACATAGTTTTTGTGCAGGTTGGAGTTCGATGAGGCGACTTCGCGGAGGTCACGTGACCCAACATAATCAGACAAACACAACGACAGACTGACAGATTATAATTTTGGGATAATTCTCTTTCTCTTTTCGCCATCAGGGCCCCGTCTGACCCGTCCCTCCCCGAGATCACACTCCTCTGCTGGGTCCAGTTTCACCGCTCCCTCCCTCCCTCGTTCCCTCCCTCCCTCCGGCTCCATCGATCCGTCGCTCCGGGCCGGGCAGACGTGATATTGTGAAGGGGGATGTCAGGAGGCAGGTAAACACTGAGCCGTTCACCTCCGTCATGTCGAGCGCCGCCTGGGCCCTGGTCCTGGGGGGAGGGGCCGGGGATGGGGGGGAGGGGGTGTAGAGTTTCCGTAATGTGATGGAGTTTGATCCGCGGTGTCCGATGTCCCACACACGCGCTGTTTTATTAGCACAACGAGCGCTCGGGGGCTATACTGTTCACACACTGGAGACGAGGCCCACAGACCGACTCAGGAGGAGGGAAACTGCAGGAAGATTACAGCTTTTATCACAAGATTCTCTGCAACGTTTCACTTTCTGGAGCAGCGTTTCTATTCACGCCGACGTCACAAACCAGGAAGACGTTCGGAAACATGTGACAACGACTTCCTGTGCACTGCAAACAAGGCCTATCAAAGAATAAGAAAAAAATACCAATTTTGAGGTAAAAATGCTCTATTTTAAGTGAAATTTTCTGTCAGTGCAGTAAGAAATTTTCACTTACCAAATTTTCTTAAAACAAAACCAAATACAAATCTGGTTCTAAGCAGAAAACACGAGTTTCAAGTATTTATGGCAACATTTTTCACCTTATAGGTTTGAGAAGGAAGTTAAAGAGGCTTAACCTGGACTGAGTTGATATAAAAAGTGCTTAGAATAAGTTGTAATATGGAGATAAGATAAATCAGGATGAATATCTGGAAACAAGTAAAAAAAATCTCATCTTATTATGTAAAAAACATCTTAAAGTTGATCTTTTAACATCAATCTGCTTAATTCAAGTCAGTTTAACTATGCCAGAAAATCCTTTTTTGCAGTGTGGGCTCTGTTCACGGCCGTAAGTCTGACAAAATGCAGGAAAAATAAGAAAATGTCCCACTCTTCTTCATCTCCACGTCACTGCAGCGTTCGCTTATGTTCGGCTTGTCCACAATTCCACCCGTACCTCAGTTTTCATCATTTTAATAAGAAATAAACAAAGTATAATAATGTATAATGCATTCATCTCAGTTTTCATCATCAGCAAATAAGTCTCACCCCGGAAGCCAAACGAGTGCTTTTCTACAAAGAACTTGACGTCTTTCGATAGTTTTGAGCTGCACAGGAAAAAAAAACAATCTCTAGATCAGTTAAAATGACGTAAATCAAGAACATTTTACTTTATTTGAGTCGATTCAACTTGACAGGTAAAATTATCGACCAGTGGAATAAGTGTTTTTCTTAATTCAAGCAACATTTGATTTAGTTTTAAGAGCTTATTTTGGCGGCACGGTGGCTGAGTGGCAACACTCAGGCCTCACAGCAAGAAGGTTGCGGGTTCGATCCCCGGGTCATCCGGCCTTTCTGTGTGGAGTTTGCATGTTCCTCCCCGTGTCTGGATGGGTTTCCTCCAGGTGCTCCGGTTTCCCCATCAACCCAAAACATGCAGCACCTATGAACTAACATCAAGGACCATGTTGTCCACCCTCCTGTGGGCTCCACCTGCAGTGGGTTTCATAGGGGGGTCAGGTGCTATGAGTATTGGGCAGCAAGCGGGAGAAGATGGATGGATGGATGGATTTTAAGAGCAAAAAGTTGTTTTTCTTATGTTAAGTGTATTAAAGGTGTATTTTCATATTTTAAGCACAAAAAGTCTTGTTCCACTGACAGATCTTTTTACTTTTCAAGTGAAATTCACTCAAATCAGGATAAAACTTTCTCAATTCAAGTCATTATAGCATGAAGTATGTCTTCAGGAAGGCCTTTTATTTTTGCATTTTTTTTCCGAGGCCAAAAACTACTTTTTGGGCATGTTTGAACAAGTGTACTGCAAGCTGTGAGTCTTCTAGACAAATCTAAGACATATCTACATAAACTAGAAGGACTTAGCTTTCAAATTATGCATCCACAAAGCCTCTAGAGTGTAAGGTGCCCAAACAATAAGCTTTAATATTTGGGTATGCACATTTCGAGAAAAACAGCCAGTTTGAGGTGGGCTTCAACAGGTTAACTTGTCTGGACTTTGTTTTTTGCCGTGCGCCTGTAAGTGACGGTGAAGTTATGATTAGAGTCGTGTTCCCCGTGGAAAGTTTTGGCCGGTTATGAAGACGCTGCTAAAGGTTCTTGAATCCACGGTTTTGTCACACGTCACAGGGTTCGATCACAGTCGGTCGAGCTCAGTGTCGGGAGTTTCATCGCAGGTTTCCAAACGTCTTCCTGGACCGACGAGTCCAAACGCGTCTCAGTTTGAGAAAACAGCTTCAAGTACAGAAACGATGCAGATTCCCAAACGCAAACAGTTTAAACCAGGTACAAACAAATAACTGCAAGAAACAAAGACAAATGTGTCAACGCAAAGCACAAAACGATGAAAACCAAATGAAAAACGCTGCGTAAAGAGTCGTCACAAAGGAAGTCCTCCAAACCTGCAGGGGGCGCCCACTGGAACCAGCGACCCAAAGGAGAGAGTCCTGTGAGGCTCATTCTGCTTCCTGATTGGAGAATCACAACAAATTCTAACATAAACGACCATTTATGTCCAGTGTTTTTGTAACTGTGAATGAATCAGGACTCGAGCTGTTGTGAAGAACATTTCTTGTTGTTGATGATGTTATTGTTTGTTTTTTAGTGCTGTATTTTTTGGACTATAAGTGAGTTTTTCAGGGTTTGGGTGTTTCCTGCCACTTATATTTGACATTTTTCACACGGACAGTCCATAGACCAAATATATGAATCAAAAATGAAAAAACAAAACAAATCGTTATCTGTTTTTTCATTTTGGTTTTAGAGACAAATAATAAAGAAAAGAGTTGTTTCTTCGTTTTCTTATTTTTGGTTCTATATTGAAAAATGAATGAACGAATGACACACGGATTCTTCTCTATTGGGTTGTTTTTATTACTATAACTTCTATAACTCGCCTTTCCATATGAAATGTTGGGTCCTGGTCTCAGATGTGACTTAAACATGTTTTTTTCTTCTTCATTGTTCATTTTTTGGCTGGTGAGACTTGTAGTCCGAAAAATACGGTAGTTGTATTGTGTTTATATTGTATGTTGTGTTGTTCTGTCCTTGTCTTTTCTATGTTTTGGAAGTGTTGGTTGTGGTATAAAAGTTATATTTGATTTAAACACATTTCCCTCGTACTGGAAAGGTCAAACTTATGGAATTCAATATTGTTAATTGAATTTCTATAGTAGTTTTTTTTATTTTCCAACACTTTGGGTGTTTGTAAGAGACAAAATCAGGATTAAATCTGTTCAACTTAACGGCAAAATCGAATTAAAACATGTTTTCAGGGGCGTTTCTCTCAAACGTCTGATCAGGTGAAAAGTGAAGAGGCGCATTTCATTTCACACGACTGAATCTGAGCTTCTCGAACCTCGTACTGACGTCCAGGGAAACTCTGCGCTGCGATTGGTGGATTCGGGCGGATTGGTGTGAAATGAGAGTCTTATGATTCTGATAACGCGGTGATTTCGTAAAGTCGTTAGTCTGTTAGCGATCACAAGATGGAGTCTGGGAGAAACGTGGGCTCCTGCGATGGAGGAACAGGAGGATGAAACTGTGCTTAAAGTGCTGATTCCGTCTTGGTTTAGTGGATGAAACACGTGCTCAGTGTTTATCACAGCTTTACGTGAGTTAAGTGGCAGTTTGGGGAAGAAAAACTGCCGAGAAGAAAAGCACAAAAATACAGTTCTAAAACAGAATCCATTCATGTCAACGTGGACACCTCCTCCAGAAACGATTTACGCAGAAGGAAGAACATTTTCTAACAGTTTAAACCTTCATTTAACAAAATAAAAGTGTTAAAACGGCTACACACCACCGCCCAATCCTATGAGTATCACCGATTAAGAAAATAAAACTGGAGATCATTTTTCTTTACTCTTACTGTGGTCAAAAGCAAAAAAAAAACAACGACTTTTTGCCGAAATGTTATTTAAAAATGAAAAACGCTTGTGGCCATCTGAGTGTTTTGTCGCTTCTAAACATTATGGTTGTTCTAAAAATTGAACCAGGAAGTCAAATTATAGCCTAAATGTCACCAAAAGTTTAGAAAAATGTAAAGAACCTGTCACTGGCAATTTAATGACTAATTTAACCAGACACCATCTTGCTATAACTGGGGACTCAACATAAAAAATAAAATAAAATAAAATAAAATAAAATAAAATAAAATAAAATAAAATAAAATAAAATAAAATAAAATAAAATAAAATAAAAAAAAAAATAATAAAAGTAGTGGTAGATCATTGTTTCTTGCTCTTACTGTGGTCCAAAGCAAGACAAATAAAAGATTTGCTGAAGACTTTTTGCTGAAACGTTATTTTAAAAATTTAAAACAACCTTTTGGTCCTTGTTAATATTATAGTTGCTCGGTGAGGATGTGACAGTAACGTAAATATCATATCGTATCGTCAAAGGTCTCACAATAACATCGTGGAGCATCACAATATATCGAATCCCAAGTCTCTTTGCTTAAATGAACAGTTCTGATGCAGAAATAGCTAAAAAAACAGAGGGAACTACATAGACCATGATCCTTTGCTCCGTTTCAGTGCAGACGACATGAAGAAATAACTGTTCTAAGCACTTTTACATCTTCATTCTGTGGATTAAGTCTCGTGAAGCATTTTTAGAGGAAAAAGTCACAGATTCACAGTTTTTTATCGCAGTAAATCTGGTACAGTGAGATGTTTATGGTGAAAATATCGTACAGAGAGATTTGGATTTCGTTCCATCCCGACTGCTCGGTAATAGTTGAAGCACGAAGTAAAATTATAGCATAAATATCACCAGAATTTGATAAAAACCTTCTATAAAAGAGGATATATGTTTTTGATGCCATACTGGAGAACCTTCTAGACGTTTTAAATCGCAAAATCACCGAAAATAAAAGAAAAATTGGAGGAAAAGGTAATTCCAGAGGAGTGGGCGTGTACCAGTGCCTGTTGCCGGGCAGATTAGAACGGAAAAAGCCGACTTAAACCTGCACGAATCGCTCTGAACACAACTTCAGAGGGTAAACGGGAAGAGGAAACAAGTATAACACGATTTTAAAAAACTCTGAAAAGTCCATTCTGCCGAATCGATCCTGCGAAACATTCCAAACGAGCCGATTAAAACCTCGTTAACGTGATTTCTAATACACGTCGGCGCATTAAAACGGATGAGTTCATGACATCCTGCCCTCCCGTGTGCAGTCTATAAACCTGATCCGTGTAATAGGCCACATGAATGGTGAGCGAACCCGATCCACTGTACTGCGCAGACCGGAGTCGATACCCACCCCCTCTCCGCGGACGCGACTCGGCACAGGCCAAGGCGCAGACCCGCACCGCCGCCGCCGCCTGGATTTCACATTGACGTTTCGCGAGCAAAAAGTAGATCGGGTGTCACTGCTCTCTGCCGTCTGGCCGCGCGATCGATGCTTTTGACGATCACAAGCAATTAGTGCGGAATATTTGGACTAACCGGGATCATGCGCCGCGCTCCGGGACCAGAGGAGACATCACCAAGCCGGAAAACACGCGTCGATATCAGTCCAATCACCGCTTTTATTGGGTTCAGCGGCTACTCGGGCATTAGTGACATTTCGAAGTTTACGCGGCTAAAAATAAAGAGCTGTAGAACTTTTGGATGTGGAAAGATGGTGTTAAAGTTGTCGTTTTGGTGCAGGGACCAGCGTTAAATAAAAACTAGAAAACGCTGAGGCTCAAAAAGTACGAAAATAATGAAAAAGGCTTTAATACAACAAGTAAAAATTGCACCAACTCAAGATCATCACAGCGCAGATTTAAAGTCATACCGTAAAATTAGCGCTGGGCGATACGGAGCAAAAAATATATCTCGATATATAAAATAACGAAAAATAAAATAAAAAGAAAAGAAAACTGGAGTAGGAGGTAATTCCAGAGCAGTGGGCGTGTACCAGTGCCTGTTGCCGGGTAGATTAGAACAGAAAAAGATGACTTAAACCTGCACAAATCGCTCTAAATACAACTTCAGAGGGTAAACGGGAAGAGGAAACAACTATAACATGATTAAAAAACTGTGAAAAGTCCATTTTGCAAAATCGATCCTGTGAAACATTCCAAATGAACCGATTAATATATCTCGATATACGGTTCTTGTTTTGTTATTTTAAAAAAAACTCAGTACAAACCTAAAGGCGCCAGCCCAATAAAAATCTGTAATATTTGATGTTTTTTTTCTTTACTCAAAATGACACGGAATCATGTCATTAACAAACAGCAGCTCATTTGCATAAACTATAAACGCTGAAAAAAATCCCACTCTTTCACCCTGATGCTTCAGCTTCTGTCAGACCAAAGGACACGACTGGATTTATGCTGTCTGCAGTGAGGAGGGCGGCCATGTTGCTCCTGTCTGCAGTGAGGAGGGCGGCCATGTTGCTGCTGTCTTCAGTCTGTAGGTCGGCCAAGTTGCTTCTGTCTGTAGTCTGTAGGTCGGCCATGTTGCTGCTGTCTGTAGTCTGTAGGTCGGCCATGTTGCTGCTGTCTGTTGTCTGTAGCTCGGCCATGTTGCTGCTGTCTGTAATCTGTAGCTTGGCCATGTTGATACTATCTGAAGTCAGGAGGTCGGCCATGTTGCTCCTGTCTGCAGTCGGGCGGTCGGCCATGCTGCTCCCTCTTTGCAGTTGGGCGATTGGCCATGCTGCTCCTGTCTTTAGTCTGTAGGTCAGCCATGTTGCTCCTGTCTTTAGTCTGTAGGTCAGCCATGTTGCTGCTGTCTTTAGTCTGTAGCTCGGCCATGTTGCTCCTGTCTTTAGTCTGTAGCTCGGCCATGTTGCTGCTGTCTTTAGTCTGGAGGTCGGCCATATTGCTGCTGTCTGTGGTGAATGAAGATGTGCCATGTGTGGGACACGTGTTGGACATCGCTCAAACAGGCGTCAGACACGGGGATATTTCTGTCGCCACATTCTTGTCTGCAAACTCTGACTGTGGCATGAGATAAACAAATGCAGCCCACTGAGCAGCTTTTCATTTGTGCCAAAATTACTTTGCAACGCTGCAGAGTCCCAGGGGTATCATTGATGAAGAAAGTAAAACTGGAGAAAGTACGAACATACAGAGAAGTGCCGTGTAGTGGAGTTCTTCAGTAAAAAGGCGTCTCGAAAATAAGCCAGAAACTCACACACTTTATTTATTGTTCTTTTGTTGTGTTTTTTTGGGTATGTGTGTTAGTGATATATTTTATTATGTCTTATGTTTAGTTTGTTATTAAAGTGCTGAGTATTCATTCATTCATTCATTCAATTATTAACAAAAAAGGAAAGAAGCGATTAAAGATCACCTAAACACGTAGGAATCACTGAAAATTCTTCAGTGGGAAAATAAATAAGAAGGAAATGACTCTAAGATGGTTAAAAGCTCTGAAAAGTCAATTTTACAGAATAGATCTGCTTTAAAAAGCCTGTATTATGTCAAAGAAATTTATATTTTAAGCTATTTTAATTTTTTCATTTCATTTTAATGAGACAAACTAAAATGTAATTAATATTTTACACTTTTTTTATTTTAAGCCATTATTGTTTTGTTTTTGTTTCATTTTTTAAATTTGAAGCCATTTTTGTTTTGTTTTTAATTAGACAAACTAAAACGTATAGATATTTTTCCTCCCATATATAAAAGCGCGAAACGTGTGATTTCCCTGTGATTTCTTTGTGATTTTGCTGTGATTTCATTGTGATTTTGCTGCGATTTCGCTGTGATTTTCCTATAATTTCGCTGTGATTTTCCTGTGATTTTGCTGTAATTTCGCTGTGATTTTGCCACAGAAGAGCGTCTGCGCTGTGGACTCACATGCGTCCAGCCGGGGAGTATCGGGTGAACTCTAATGAAGGCCCCACAGGCTGAAACAAAAACAGAATTAAAGCTGAAAATGGCTCAAATCAACACGGCTCTGCACTTTTGGCTCGACTCTGCGCCCACACAACTGCAACAGCTGTGGGGGGATTAGGCCGGGTCTGTGTGGGTCTGTGTGGGTCTGTGTGGGTCTGTGTGGGTCTGTGTGGGTCTGGCCCGGCACCTGTCGCACCAACGCCGACACAAGGCGAACGCAAAGATCTAGAGGCGCTACAGCTGTTTATGACCGAGCTAATGTGGCGGCCATGTTGGAGCTGTGCAATGAGGATAAAGTTCTCTGATCTGGCCAAGATTTTCAAACTTCTATCAGGTGATTCATCTTGTTTTCAGGTTTATTATCGACTTACTCGACCAGAGACGGCTTCACTGTAGTCTAGAGGTCGTTTATTTTAAGAGAACGTCATAATTTCACTACTTTCAAATAATTTCCTGATAGATTTAAGTGTTCTTGGCCAAGCTTTTTCACAGTGTGCCTCAGCTGCTGTTTAATGTGGAGCCTTTCGTCAGTTATTACAATTAAAAAATATTCTTTTAATAATACCGATGTCCAAAGTCCATCAAAAATGTTATTTATGCTGTTATTTATGTATGATTTACCATCATAATTTCTGCTGATTTGCTTATTTTATGTTTTCTTTCACTGTAGATGTTCAGCACTTTGGTAAACTTTGGCTGTTTTAAATGTGCTACACAAATACATTTGATTTCATTTACAATTTACTGCAAAGAACTTTTTAAAATTCTAATACTATTAAGTCATTTAATGTAAAGATCTCTAATGTATGTGTTTGATGAAACTAAATGTTCTGTCCAGCATGATGTTAGATGTAAGAAATGTTAATTACACGATTAGCTCACATTAGCAGTGATGGTGATTGTGGCACTGAATTAAACATTTCTACAGTTAATGTTTTCTACTGAGGCTCTGGTGTCACTCACACGAGGTCGAGAGGTCGTCAGTCACCAAAACCGCTCTGGTTTATGATGTTCGGAGGGTAAAACTAACTCTGCCACCGGAAATGGAGCTAAAGAATGAAATGATACAGCCTCTAGACTGAGACGATCTGTTTACAAACTACAGATGTAATAATAACGTAAATCTGGTGATATCGTATCGTCAAAGGTCTCACAATAATATCGTGGAGCGTCACAATATATCGAATCCCAAGTCTCTTTGCTTAAATGAACAGTTCTGATGCAGAAATAGCTAAAAAAAAACAGAAGGAACTACATAGCCCATGATCCTTTGCTCCGTTTCAGTGCAGACGACATGAAGAAATAACTGTTCTGAGCACTTTTACATCTTCATTCTTCACTTTGTAACAGTACCAAACGTTTTCAAGGCTTTTAAACGGAAAAAGTAGCATCCACAAAACATCGCAATAAATATCGAACCGTGAAAATATCTTGTCAAGAGATTTGGATATCGTTCCATCCCTGCCCACCACATAGAGAGAACGGTTTAGAGCTTTTACAGATGAAAGTGGGCGATAGGTTTGTACTGGAGCTGTAACGATATCCAAGTCCCACGATACGATATCGTCACAGTCTGAACCTCACGGTACGATATTTATTGCGATATGGTGGGAAAGTTCATGATATTACGATATTCTACATAATAACAAGACTGACTCTAAAACGCTTTGACCAGTTCATTTGGTGCAACATTTATTGTCATTAGGGATGGAACGAAATCCAAATCTCTCTGTACGATATTTTCACCATAAACATCTCACTGCACCAGATTTATTACAATATTTTGTAGTGAATCTGTGGCTTTTTCCTCTAAAAATGCTTCACAGACTTAATCCAAAGAATGAAGATGTAAAAGTGCTTAGAACAGTTATTTCTTCATGTCGTCTGCACTGAAACGGAGCAAAGGATCATGGTCTATGTAGTTCCCTCTGTTTTTTTTTTTAGCTATTTCTGCATCAGAACTGTTCATTTAAGCAAAGAGACTTGGGATTCGATATATTGTGATGGTCCACGATATTATTGTGAGACCTTTGACGATACGATATCACCAGATTTACGTTATTGGAACTGAAATCTGGATGGGTGCAGAGTGGAGAGTCGTCCCAACATGGCCCCGCTCTGTCAGGGGGAATGTGGCTCTGAAATATCTACGCTCAGTCCAACACTGAAGCGAGGAGAGGAGAGGGGGCAAATGGAGGGCAAATACAGGGCATCCAGGGGGCAAGAGAGGGGGTGGAGGTATGTAAACACATGTGGGGTGGACCGGCTTTAACACGCAAGGGGAATCTACACGCAACTGTGGCAGAGTGGTTAGCTCCGAGTGGAACTTCGACTTTTGGAGCTGTGTTTTTGGTCAAATCTGGGCACGTTTTGGTAAATTCTGGGCACGTTTGAGAGTTTATGAACCTAAAAGTTTGTCTGGATCCTCGACTCGACGTTCAGAGCGGAAATCCAAGTCCAAATCCAATCGATGTTCTCCCTGTGTTTGAGAAATCCAGTTGAAATCAGATTACGCTGTGTGTGTGTGAATGGAGAGGCTGTGCACTTCTCTGATTGGCCGACACACCTGTCAATCAAACTCCTCTGTGCCCAGGGTTTGTAAAGAAAAGAGGAAAAGGAAAAGAGAGAGAAAAGGAGAGAGAGAAGGAGAGAAAACATGAGGAGAGAGAGAAATTGGGAGAGACAGAGGGTGAAAGAGCGTAAGAGAGAGGAGAAAGAGAGAGAAAGAGAGAGAAAGGAGGGAGAGAATGTGAGTGATAGAGAGAAAGACAGAGAGAGGGGATGGAATGGAAAGAAAGAGAGAGGAAGAACTTGGAGAGAGAGGAAGGAGAGAATGTGAACAACAGAGAGAAAGAGAGAGAGAAGGAAAGGAGACAGAGAGAGAGGAGGTAGAGAATGTGAGAGATAGAGAGAAAGTCATAGAGAAAGACGGGAATGGAAAGAGACAGCGGAAGATAGAGAGAGAGGGAAGGGAGAGAGAGGTAAGGAAACAGAGAGAGAGAAAGAGAGAGGAGAGAGAGAATGTGAGCAGGAGAGAGAGAGAAGGAGGGATGTGGAAAGAGACAAAGTGAAAGAGAAGAGGTAAAGAATATGTGAGACCGAGGGAAAGATATATAGAGAGAGAAGGGAGTGGAAAAAGAGAGAAGAAGAGAGACAGAGAAAGAGAGAGAGGAAGAAGAGAATGTGAACGACAGACAGCAATAGAGAGAGATGGAGAGAGGGAGAGAGCGAGGGAAAGAGACAGAGAGAGATAGAGAGAGAGAGCAAGAGAAAAAGAGAGTGGAAGGGAGAGAAAGAGTGGAAGAGAGAGGAGGGGGGAGAGAGAGAGGGGGAAAAGACAGAGAGAGAGGAAGGAGAGGATGTGAATGACAGAGAGAGTCGGAGAGAGAGGGGAATGGAAATAAAGAGAGGGAGAAAGAGAGAGGGGAGTGAAAGAATGTGAGCTATAGAGATAGAGATAAATAGAAGAGAAAGAAGGAGAGGAGGGAGAGAATGAAGGAGGGATGAGAGAGGAGGAGAGCTGCAGGTTCCTGTGCTCCTTCGCTGCCCAGTGGAATCTGAAGAATGTTACTACGACCCACAAGAACAGACGAGTGAAACTGAGAACATGAAGACTGAAACTACGAGAGAGAGAGAGAGAGAGAGAGAGAGGAGAGAGGGAGGAGAAGAGAAGGAGAGGAGGAGGGAGAAGAGGGAGAGGAGGGAGAGGGGGAGAGAGAGAGAAACTGAGATGATTAAGACTGAAACCATGACTTCTGGTGCTCTAGTATCATGTGTTAGAACAGGAGAGAGAGAGAAAAAAGAGGGAAAAAGATGAGTGAAAGGAAGAGAGAAAAGGAAAGGGAGAGACGCCCGGACAGATCTCTAGATGACTAAAACATGCGTGGACAGATCTCTAGATGACTCAAACACTTCTGGACAGATCTCTAGATGACTCAAACACACCCGGACAGATCTCTAGATGACTCAAACATGCCCGGACAGATCTCTAGATGACTCAAACACGCCCGGACAGATCTCTAGATGACTCAAACACGCCCGGACAGATCTCTAGATGACTCAAACGCGCCCGGACAGATCTCTAGATGACTCAAACGCTCCCAGACAGATCTCTAGATGACTCAAACGCGCCCGGACAGATCTCTAGATGACTCAAACACACCTGGACAGATCTCTAGATGACTCAAACACGCCCGGACAGATCTCTAGATGACTCAAATGTGCCTGGACAGATCTCTAGATGACTCAAACGCACCCGGACAGATCTCTAGATGACTCAAACACTCCTGGACAGATCTCTAGATGACTCAAACGTGCCCGGACAGATCTCTAGATGACTCAAACGGGCCCGGACAGATCTCTAGATGACTCAAACGCACCCGGACAGATCTCTAGATGACTCAAACGCGCCCGGACAGATCTCTAGATGACTCAAACACGCCCGGACAGATCTCTAGATGACTCAAACACGCCCGGACAGATCTCTAGATGACTCAAACGCGCCCGGACAGATCTCTAGATGACTCAAACGCGCCCGGACAGATCTCTAGATGACTCAAACACGCCCGGACAGATCTCTAGATGACTCAAACACTCTGGACAGATCTCTAGATGACTCAAACGCGCCCGGACAGATCTCTAGATGACTCAAACGCGTCAAACTCTCCAAAAAGTCGACTTTCCGTCTCTTCAATAAACAAACTGAGCGAATCACGACAGAAAAAAACGCAGAAATCGATCGTTCTTTTCCGTCTGTTTTCTCTTTGTTTTTTCTCTTTCTTTCGGGCTCCGTTTGGGAATTTACGGCCGTCATAAGTCTGAGTCCGGAGCGGGATTACACGAAGGACATAATTCAGATCTGAAGCGGAGGTGTTTGGAGTTCGGAGCGGCCGAGGGAAGAACCGCAGAAAAAAAGACGATAAAAAACAGAAACGTCGGCGCGAGGGGAAAAAACGGGATTTACACGACGTCACTTTGAAGCTCCACGTGTTCGTGCGGAGCTGCGGCGCGGAAGAACCGATCGACGCGGCGCCGGCGAGACAAAAACGCAGGAACTTTCTCTGGCTGAGGGTCCAACATCTGCTCGTCGCCATGGAGATGATAACGCTTTGTCTAGAATGTTCCACAGTACGGCATTAAACTTGTGTATATCACAATAACGCTGCTTCCGACGCCAATAAAAAAATGTGTTTAATGTAAAGATAAAGGTGCACTACGTAACTTTACTAATGGATGCTTGTCTCCATGGAGATGATAACGCTTTAGCTAGAATGTTCCACAGGACGGCATTAAACTTGTGTATATCACAATAACGCTTCCGACACCAATAAAAAAATGTGTTTAATGTAAAGATAAAGGTGCACTACGTAACTTTACTAATGGATGCTTGTCTCCATGGAGATGATACCGCTTTAGCTAGAATGTTCCACAGTGCGGCATTAAACTTGTGTATATCATTATATATTTCTTTATGCAATTCAATCTCAAGGGAAAAACACAACAACGCTGCTTCTGACGCTAATGAAAAATGTGTTAGTTTAATGTGAAGATAAAGGTGCACTACGTAACTTTTCTGATGGATGCTTGTCGCCATGGAGATGATACCGCTTTAGCTAGAATGTTCCACAGTACAGCATTAAACTTGTAAATATTCATGTTTCTGTAAACAATTCAATCTCAAGAGGGAAAAACAAAACAAAATGTTGCTAAACACGAATCGCAAATTAATCACACATTTTTTGTCCCTTGAATCATCATTTTAATCCTCTTATCCACATAGAAACGGTGGCTCCACGCCTCACAGCAAGAAGGTTGCGGGTTTGATCCCCGGGCCTTTCTGTGTGGAGTTTGCATGTTCTCCCCGTGTCTAGATGAGTTTCCTCTGGGCTCCGGTTTCCCCCATCAGCCCAAAACCTGCAGCACCTGAACTAACATCAAGGACCATGAGGTCCTCCTCCTGTGGCTCCTCAGAGGGGCTCATGGGGTCAGGGGCTGTGAGGAGCTGCCCCCGAGACCCGGCTGGATAAAGCGGAAAAATATATTGATATAGATATTGCAAAGCAGAACAATCGTCAGTGAGACTTTGTTCTCTGCATCAGTGTGAGTGAAGTGTCTCTTCAGTCTTCAGGACAGTCACATGGAGGTGGTTCTCATGACTGAGGGACGTCCAGTATCTCCAGGTCGTGCGACTGTGTTTGTCGCTCCAACTCCATCTGTACCAGGGGAGCTGGGACTTTAGGACCGTTCGTACTCAGGCTCGGTTGTCTGGAGTCTGTGGATCACGTTCGCCCCTGCCGGGCTGAGGCCAGGGCGATGTCGCACGGTGATGTTTGCCGGTCGCGTGGTGGAGCTGGTGGTTTTGGTGGAGAGGGTGAGGCCCGGGGATGTGGGGTGTTTATGGAGTGCTGGGGCAGGTGTGGGTCCTGCGATGCTCCTCTGGGGGTTTGTGGATGTGGCGGCGGCCGGGGGAGAGAGGGCGGGGCTCCTGTCGCTGTCCGTGGTCCTTGTCATGGATTCTCTGTGTGTTTTGAAGTGGACATTGTTTCGTGGTTTCCTCAGATGTGCCGTGCTCTGGCCCGGCTCCTCCGAACGGGACGTCTCAGTTTCTACTTTTAAATACTTTTCCTTCCTGTTCACAACCAGATCCTGTAGTTTTTATAACATTACAGCAGAGGCCACAGCTTATGAGAAAACTAGTTCACTGGGTCACAGAGCGTTAAAAAAATGAACGCCGTTAAAATTGTTCTGAGTTAACGTGTGAATAGCTCAATATTTCTGACAGCACTGATTATTTTATAAACCTCTTTATACAGTTCAATCTTAAGGGAAAAACAAAAAAACGCTGCTTCCGACTGTAATGAAAATGTGTTCAGGTGAAGTTAACGTTTCTCATGGATGCTTGTCTCCATGGAGATGACATTGGTTTGCTAGAATGTTCCACAGTGCAGCTTTAAACTTGTGTATATCCATATTTCTGTATAAAATTCAGTCTTAAGGGGTGGAGGAAAAAAGCCATTCAATCTGTTCATTCACAATAATAAAACCCTGATGTAAACGTGGGGATTTTAAGCCACTTGAGGCGTGTTTTCGATGAGGTTATAAACGGCAGAAAGTTCCAGAAAGTCCATTTTGCGTAATCGTCCCTCTTTAGAGCCATTACTTTATTATTCTATTAAACACGGCGGAGATTTGAGTCATTTCATTCACAGCCGAAGGTTCTGATTTCACGTCCGAGCCAAAGTCCGACCACAGACACAGAGAGTTCAGGCTCGTCTTCAAAACCGTCGAAAAGCAGCGAGTTCTGGGAGAGATTAAACTGCGCTTAAACCAACAGACGGAAGAGTGGGAGAACGACAGAAAAGGACGAGAGGAGGGTTTGGGTTGGCAAAGAGACGCGAGAAAACTCACTGTGGAGGGAGAGAGAAGAGAGAGAGGGAAGAGAGAGGGGGAAGAGAAAGAGAGGAGGGGGAGAGAGAGAGGGGAAAAGAGACGTAAGAAAACTCATTGTGGAGAGAGAGAAGAGAGAAAAGAGAGAAGGGAGAGGAGAGAAGAGAGGGAAGAGGAAAATAGACAGTAAAGAGAAAGAGAGGAGGGAGAGAGAGGGGAAAAGAGATGTAAGAAAACTCACTGTGGACAGAGAGAGAGAAGAGAGAGGGGGAAGAGACAGTAAAGAGAAAGAGAGGAGGGAGAGAGAGGTGAAAAGAGACGTAAGAATACTCACTGTGGGGAGAGAGAAGTGAGAGGGGGAAGAGAGAGTAAAGAGAAAGAGAGGAGGGAGAGAGGGGAAAAGAGACATAAAAATACTCACTGTGGAGAGAGAGAGAAGAGAGAGAAGAGAGAGGGGGAAGAGACAGTAAAGAGAAAGAGAGGAGTGAGAGAGAGGAAAAGAGACGTAAGAATACTCACTGTGGACAGAGAGAGGAGAGAGAGGAGAGAAGAGAGGGAAGAGGGGAAGAGAGAGTAAAGAGAAAGAGAGGAGGGAGAGAGGGGAAAAGAGATGTAAGGATACTCACTGTGGACAGAGAGAGAGAAGAGAGAGGGAGGAGAGAGGGGGAAGAAATAGTAAAGAGAAAGAGGAGGGAGAGAGGGGAAAAAGAGACGTAAGAAAACTCACTGTGGACAGAGAGAGAGAAAAGAGAAGAGAGAGAGGAGAGAAGAGAGGGAAGAGACAGTAAAGAGAAAGAGAGGAGGGAGACAGGGGAAAAGAGACGCTAGAAAACTCACTGTGGAGAGAGAGAGAAGAGAGAGGGAAGAGAAAGCAAGGAGAAAGAGGGGAGGGAGAGAGAGAGAAGAGAGAGAAAGAAGAGAGAGGAAAGAGGGAAAAGGGAGAGAAAAGGGGTAAGGAAAAAAGGCAGAGAGAGAAGGGGAGGGAAAAAGAGGGGGGAAAGATTAGAGAGAGAGCGAGAGAGCGAGAAAGGAGGGGAAGGAAAAAAGGGCAGGGAGAGAGAGAGGAAGGTATAAGGGAGAAAGAAAAGAGGTGAGAGAAGGAAAAAGGGGGAGAGAAAGGGAGAGAAAAAGGGAAGAAGAGAGAAAGAGAGGGGGAAACAGCAGAGAGAGAGAAATGGGGAAGCAAAAAAGAGCAGAGAGCAGGAGGGAGTGAGGGAGGGAAAGAGGGAGAAAGCAAGGTGAAAGGGGGAGTGAAAGAGAGAGGAGGAGGGAGAGAGGGGGAGAAAAAAGAGTGGGGAGAGAAACAGGGAAGGGAGAGAGAAAAAGAGAGAGGGAGGAAGGAGAGAGGGATGGAGAGAGAAGGAAAAAGGGGCAGAGAGAGAGAGAAAGGGAAAGGGGGAAACAGCAAGGAGAGAAACAGATAGAGAGAAGGGGGGAAGGAAAAAAGTGCAGAGAGAAAGAGTGGGAGAGAAAGGAGGGTAAGATAAAGAGAAGGGAGGGAAAGAGAGAGGAGGACAAAACAGCACAGAGAGAGCGAGAGAAGGGGGAGGCAGAGAGAAAAAGAGGGAGGGAGAGAGAGGGAAGGGAAAGAAAGAGAAAGCAGGAAGACAGGGAGAGAGAGGGAGGAAGGAGAGAAAAGGAAAAAAAGGGCAGAGAGAGAGAGAAGTGTGATAAGGGGGAAAGAGGGGAGGATAAAGAGGATGAGAGAGAGGGAGGTATAAGGGAGAGAGAAAGAGAGGTAACGGAAGGAAAGAGGGAAAAGAGAGGGAGAGAGAGGGGGAAATAAGAGAAAGCAAGAAGAAAGGGGAGAGAGAGAGGAGGGGAAGGCAAAAAGGACAGTGGGAAAGAACAGGGGGTAAGGGGGAAGAGGGGATGATTAAGAGGAGGGAGAGAGGAGAGAGAGAAAAAAGGAGAGGAGAGAGAGGAAAGAGAGAGAAATTGAAGCCAAAAATCTGAGCGATAATCAGATTTTAGTTTCATTTTTCACACAGAAAATCTTTAAGACCGAGAGGAGAGAGAGAGAAGAGGAGAGAGAGAAGAGGAGAGAGAGAAGAGGAGAGGGAGAAGAGGAGAGAGAGAGAAGAGGAGAGAGAGAGAAGAGGAGAGAGAAGGAGTGACGAGTCAGATCTACATCTGTTTTTCTTCCTCTGAATCACAAAGACGAGAAAAACAAACCCACACCTCCTTTCCTCACTCCCTCTATCACGGACGAGAGAGGGAATCCATCACTGAGACAGCAGAGAAAGAGAGAAGGAGGGAAGGGGATAGTGAGAGAGAGGAGAGAAGGGGATAGAGAGAGAGAGAAGGAGAGAAGGGGAGAGGGAGAAGGAGAGAAGGGGATAGAGAGAGAGAAGGAGGTGAGAAGGGGAGAGAGAGAGAAGGGAAGGGAGGAAGGAAAAGGTTAGAATGAGGAGAGAGATATAGAGAGAAAGAAGAGGGAAGTGAGAGAGAGACAGAGAGGAGAGAGGAAGGGAGGGAGCAGAGAGAGAGAGGAAGAAATGGACGGAGCGCATGAGTTTGGGGAAAACAAAGTTCCTATTGGACACTCGTTTTGCTCCCGTCATCACACAGCGTGAGTGTGACGTAGGATAAAGCCGCAGAAATGTACGGAAACCTCTATGTCTGCACTTTCAGAGGGGAAAAGGACGTTTCTGTCTTTTACCGTTACAAAGTTCTGCGGTTATAGAAACATATTCCTCTGTATCGTATACGATGTTGTTGATCTTCGAGGGTTAAGTCCCAATGAAAGACGAACAGGAAGTGGTGGGAGAGGTGGGATTTAATAAGTTTGTTACTTCTTCCCGCTCCTTTTTGGCAAATTTGATCATCCTTGTTTCAACTTTTCGAAGTTTTCATGTCTGTACATAAGATTTTTTGTTCTATGTGCTTGAAAAAATAAACTATTACTAAAACTATTATAATCAACTGAAGATTTACAGTGAATTTTTACATCACTAAACTTTTACAAATCCCACTTTAGCGGAAAAGAATCCACACAGGTCGGGCCCTACAGCCTTTATTCTGCTCTATTTAACTTCCAACAGAGCACTTCCTGTTTCGCGGAGGATAAAAGCTCTTCATCATCAGACGCAGACAGAATGCGGCGACTTCATTTACAAAAAGAACTTCAAGCGGCGAGAGAAAAGCCGAAGATGTGTCAGTGACGAATCGCACCGTAACCGAGAACAGGCCCGAGACCCGTCCTCCGCCAGACGGATCGCCTCTGCGTCGTGTGTTAGCGCGTGTTAGCGTTAGCTTGTTGTGTAAGCGCGTCATGTTAGCAGGATGTAGCGGCTAACAGCGGCTAATGCTAAGCAGCTGTGCGTCCACATGTTTTACGGCTCCGCGGGGACGGCACGACATGTGTGAGGAAGTGTTCAGCACCACAGACAGCAGCGCGAATAAGACGTCAAACACTGGAACGCAAACACAGGTTTCACGCGCAAAATGGAGGAGAAAAAAGCCAAAAAGTACGAAAATTAACAGTAGAATAGTAGAAGTTCAAGACAGTAGTTCAAGATATGATAAATTAGAGTAAAAATATTTGGGAAAACTTAAAGGGAAACTGTCTGGAAGCAACATCTGATTCACGAAACCTGAGATAAATCATAAAATCTGGTGTTTTTAAAGGAGAAACACAAAAATAAACTAAATCACAGCAGAAGAAGCTTTGTGAGAAAAACAATTGATGAATAATTTCACATTTAGGGCGGCCAGAACTTCAAAATCCAAAACTGGGACCACGTTTCTTGGTGTTTTGTAATAATAAAATTGGGAAACGAGTGCGGAAATGAGGAAAATTGTTCTGCAGAGACTCTTCATAACTAATGTGAGTCAGTAGAGTCACATTTTCTTCGTGGATGGTAATAAAGAGCGAAAATTAAGAGCGCTGTTACTTCAAAAACAGCAGAAATACAAGACAGTAGCTCAAAATATGACAAATTAGAGTAAAAATATTTGGGAAAACTTAAAGGGAAACTGTCTGGAAGCAACATCTGATTCACGAAACACGAGATAAATCATAAAATCTGGTGTTTTTAAAGGAGAAACACAAAAATAAACTAAATCACAGCAGAAGGAACTTTGTGAGAAAAACAAAAGTTCAAATAATTTCACATTTAGGGCGGCCAGAACTTCAAAATCCCAAACTGGGACCACGTTTTTTTTGGTGTTTTGCAGTAATGAGATTGTGAAACGAGTGCGGAAATGAGGAAAATTGTTCTGCAGCGTCAGTACAGTCACATTTTCTTTGTGTTTTGGTCGTTTTTAAACAGATTTTTTTGTATTTTACCTAAAGAAATGACAGTTTGGGGTTCGTTTTAGTGTTGGCAGGGGTCAGGATTGGTCAAAAACAGCGACGCTTTTGGGACATTTCTTGTATAAAACGGGGACAAATCAGTGGTTTTGGATAAATCTGCTGGGACAGGGGACTCGGGGCCCAAAACTGGGACTGTCCCGGGTGAACAGGGACGTCTGGACACACAACTTTGACTCAGGCAAGAGCGCTGCTGCAAATATAAGACAAATATGACGCATTATGAGATGTCGCGCACTAACTGTGATCTTCGTTCAACAGGATGCCAGATTTCTTCAGCGTTCCAGGAGAAAACCCGGCTAAGTACGTCTGTTTTCATGGTAACAAATCCTAAATCAGTGCCAGAGTCATGTGACCTTTTACCTTGCCCCGGAAGCACCAAGAAAGTGAGAATCAGTAGCCGCGAAAAAGACAAGAAAGACGAGAGAAACCGTAAAGAAGATGTCAAAAATGCTACTTTTCCATGTCAACCCGAGACATTTCCTCAGTCTTTATTTTAGTTTTCGCGGCGTTCCATGTGTCGGCGACGTTGCTGTTGATGAGTCCTTTTTATTTGCGAAGAAAACCAGGGGAGCTACGTCGCCGTGAAGAGGCGTTAATATTTACTAGAAAAACGTCAAATCCGGCGACAACACGAGACAAAACGAGAAAGCAGCAACGAGGATTCATCACGTAAACATTTAAAAGAGCTCCAGGATGAGGGAACGACCTCACGTTTATCTGCAAACTCTGCCCGCCGACTTTTCAGAAGAGAAAATCCGCACTCCGACAACAAACTTAAAGTGAACTGAAGCACCCGGTGAGACTTTAGGGGTTTACGAAAGCGCCAACGAAATCAAACGTTCCCTGAAAACTGATCAAATAAATGTGTCTGTGGATGTATCTGGGCTTTGGCAAAGATATTAAAATGAACATCTTGCAGAAACGTACTGAAAACTAGTTCATTTTTTGGAGAAAACACACAGAGACAGAGAATGGTTAGTAACTACAGAGTTCCGCCACCATTTGAGGAGGGAAAACCCTACGAAAGCTGGAAAAATGAAGTCGGCATTTGGACCAGAGTTACTGATTTGGATGCGAAGAAACAGGCTCTCGCTGTGGCTTTGGCGCTATCAGGCAGAGCGCGAGAGACGGCGATGGAAATACCGGTAGATGATTTAAATGAAGACACTGGAATGGCCACTTTGTTGGCTAAACTTGACGATTTGTTTCTAAAAGAAGAGAAAGACCGGATCTATGAAGCATACACGGACTTTGACCGCGTTGTAAAAAATGGAAACGTGTCCATGGCGGATTATATTATTGATTTCGAACAGCGGTATTCGCGCATGAGAAAGAAAAACGGCATCGTCAATACCTTCAGACATTGCTAATGTTTCACCTGCACGTGAGCTTCTGACAACTCTCCTGATTCTCTTTGACTGCCATGATAGAGGAGAGAAATATCCACTGTCACCCATCGAAACAATACGGTGCCCACCTTGAGTTCCACCATCTGACAGATTGGCAAAAGATGCATCAGAGAAAGTAACAATCTTCAAGTTACTGTCATTGCCAAGGTGCTGAAAGTTCAGCTGAACTGACTTTGCCTTAAGTTTACACACGACCCTGTTTGCTTCATTGTGTGTACAGTGGCCTGTTTGAGATTAGATGCTAGGCTACTGGCATCAAACACTATGAACGAACTATTAACTGTAAACATTATGACGAGTTCATTTCTTGGAGCGAGTTCATGTAGAAAATGAACTTTCCCGTCACCAGAGTCCGTTTCCTCTTCAGATCGTCTCAGTGTGTGAAGCCGTTTAAGAGTCTGAAAACTCTTCCCCCCCGACATTTAATGTGAGCGAGACACGACATCCTGGTGATTTTCGTGCGTATTTGATCCGTTTCTTCTGTTTTTTACTGCGTTAAGCGAAGCGCACCGGTCGGAGTCCGGCTCAGATCTTTCCTGAAGTAAAGGTCTGGGTCTCAGTCTGGGTCTTTAGTCCTTTACGTGTTCGTGAGGTGCGTTAAATAAACGAAATGAAACTGACCTGAGGATCCAGAGGCAAACGCAGCAGAGACATGGAAAAGAGGAAGAAGAAGAAGAAGAACACAGTTAGAAGTTGTTCGTAACATTTAAAAAAACGACTTAAGCGACTTAAGAAAAGAGAAGCTTCACTTTAGAGGAACTCCATCGGTTCTGGTGGAGGCTCCGTCGGGAGGTTTTTTACTCGAGTGGAGACGCAAAAACAAAGAACACGAGTCTGGTTCTTTTAAACCACAGAACGATAATAAAATCTGGAAGATGAATCCAAGATGGCGCCTGTTGTTTTCAATGGTCTGAGCTCATTGGCGCATGACTCCAAAAAAAAAACCTCTTACGAAGCGGATTTTTTAGGCGCTTTCGAATCCAACTCCAAATCCACTTTATTTCTACAGCACATTTTATGTCCAGCAGTCACTTTACACATTACAAATTCATTTATTACTGTGAGATACTGGAGCCACTTTAAAAATATAATGTTATTTATACAAACTGTAGCCACTGTGTTCAGACAGAAACTTACTGTATATAGATTTTTATCTTATAATCCTGATCTTTATAGAGTAATTGTGTTTCTAAGTAATTTTGTGTTTCTGTCGCTGCTGCTGTTTTCTTGCTGTTCTCTTAACTGTGCGCTGCAACACTGAAATTGCCCAGGACTAAACCAGGACTAAACCAGGACTAAACCAGGACTAAATCAAGACTAAATCAGGACTAAATCAGGACTAAACCAGAACTAAACCAGAACTAAATCAAGACTAAATCAAGACTAAATCAGGACTAAATCAAGAGTAAATCAAGACTAAATCAGGACTAAATCAGGACTAAATCAGGACTAAATCAAGACTAAATCAAGACTAAATCAAGACTAAATCAGGACTAAATCAAGACTAAATCAAGACTAAATCAAGACTAAATCAAGACTAAATCAGGACTAAATCAAGACTAAATCAAGACTAAATCAAGACTAAATCAGGACTAAATCAGGACTAAATCAGGACTAAATCAAGACTAAATCAAGAATAAATCAAGACTAAATCAAGACTAAATCAAGACTAAATCAAGAATAAATCAAGACTAAATCAAGACTAAATCAAGACTAAATCAGGACTAAATCAAGACTAAATCAAGAATAAATCAAGACTAAATCAAGACTAAATCAGGACTAAATCAAGACTAAATCAGGACTAAATCAAGACTAAATCAAGACTAAATCAAGACTAAATCAAGACTAAATCAGGACTAGACCAGGACTAAATCAGGACTAAATCAGGACTAAATCAAGACTAAATCAAGAATAAATCAAGACTAAATCAAGAATAAATCAAGACTAAATCAGGACTAAACCAGGACTAAATCAAGACTAAATCAAGACTAAATCAAGACTAAATCAAGACTAAATCAAGAATAAATCAAGACTAAATCAGGACTAAATCAAGACTAAATCAGGACTAAATCAGGACTAAATCAAGACTAAATCAAGACTAAATCAAGACTAAATCAGGACTAAATCAGGACTAAATCAAGAGTAAATCAAGACTAAATCAGGACTAAATCAGGACTAAATCAGGACTAAATCAGGACTAAACCAGAACTAAACCAGAACTAAATCAAGACTAAATCAAGACTAAATCAGGACTAAATCAAGAGTAAATCAAGAGTAAATCAGGACTAAATCAGGACTAAACCAGGACTAAATCAAGAATAAATCAAGACTAAATCAGGACTAAATCAAGACTAAATCAAGACTAAATCAAGACTTATTCAGGACTAAATCAAGAGTAAATCAGGACTAAATCAAGAGTAAATCAAGAGTAAATCAAGACTAAATCAGGACTAAATCAGGACTAAATCAGGACTAAACCAGGACTAAATCAAGAATAAATCAAGACTTATTCAGGACTAAATCAAGAGTAAATCAAGACTAAATCAGGAAAATCAGATTTACACCGATGGTTTTTGGTCAAAACGGTGAAGTTTTTCCCAAACAGAAGTCATTTTGTGTCGTGGAATCTTCTCACACACAGTCACCCAACACTCTGCAGCTTCTGTAGTTTTCAGGATAATTGGTTTTAAAATACTGTCCTATTATTTCGGCGCCACTGAAAACGACAGTGAAGTCCTGCAGCGGCTGTATTTCAGACCCTACACACCCATGCACAGCCCCTCCTCACAGCTGCTCAGACTCTGCTCCGTAAATCTGGGGTAATGAGGTCGTCTGGGCAGGTGCTGACAGGAGCTGACAGGGGCGCTCTGCAGGGGGCGCTCTGCAGGGGGCGCTCTGCAGGGGGCGCTCTGCAGGGGGCACCGTGTTTGTGTCAACGTCCTGTTTAACACCTCCTGACCCCCGACCCCTGAACCAGGACTGGACCGGGACTAGACCAGGACTAAATCATTACCCAACCAGGAGGAACTGAGGACTAAAGCAGGACTAAACTTGAACTAAACTAGGACTAAAGCAGGACTGAACCAGGGATAAACCAGGACTAAACCAAAACTAAACCAGTCCTGCATACTGACTCAACCAGGACTAAACCAGGACTAAACCAGGACTAAACCAGGATTAAACCAGGACTACTGCATCAGAGCTAAACCAGGACTAAATCAAGACCAAAAATATTAAATCTGGACTAAACCAGGTCTAATCTTGAGTCCATCCTTCAGCTCTGATACAAAGCGACTGTTTTGTTTCTATCGCTCCCTCTCTCCTCTTCCTCCTCTCTCTCTCCTCTTCCTCCTCTCTCTCTCTCCTCTCTCTCTCCTCTCTCCTCTTCCTCCTCTCTCTCTCTCCTCTCTCCTCTTCCTCCTCTCTCTCTCCTCTTCCTCCTCTCTCTCTCTCTCCTCTTCCTCCTCTCTCTCTCTCCTCTCTCTCCTCTTCCTCCTCTCTCTCTCCTCTTCCTCCTCTCTCTCTCTCCTCTCTCTCCTCCTCTCTCTCCTCTTCCTCCTCTCTCTCTCCTCTTCCTCCTCTCTCTCTCTCCTCTCTCTCTCCTCTCTCCTCTTCCTCCTCTCTCTCTCTCCTCTCTCCTCTTCCTCCTCTCTCTCTCCTCTTCCTCCTCTCTCTCTCTCTCCTCTTCCTCCTCTCTCTCTCTCCTCTCTCCTCTTCCTCCTCTCTCTCTCTCCTCTTCCTCCTCTCTCTCTCCTCTTCCTCCTCTCTCTCTCCTCTTCCTCCTCTCTCTCTCCTCTCTCTCTCCTCTCTCCTCTTCCTCCTCTCTCTCTCTCCTCTCTCCTCTTCCTCCTCTCTCTCTCTCCTCTTCCTCCTCTCTCTCTCTCCTCTTCCTCTTCTCTCCTCTCTCTCCTCTTCCTCCTCTCTCTCTCCTCTTCCTCCTCTCTCTCTCCTCTTCCTCCTCTCTCTCTCTCCTCTTCCCTTTCTCTCCTCTCTAGCCTCTCCCTCCTCTCTCCTCTTTCTCCTCTCTCTCTCCTCTTCCTCCTCTCTCTCTCCTCTCTCTCCTCTCTCTCTCCTCTTCCTCCTCTCACTCCTCTCTCTCTCTCTCTCTCCTCTTCCTCCTCTCTCTCCTCTTCCTCCTCTCTCTCTCTCCTCTTCCTCCTCTCTCTCTCTCCTCTCTTTCCTCTTCCTCCTCTCTTCCTCCTCTTCCTCTGAAGTTAAATAACTCTCCGGGTGTTTGTCTTTCCTATTTTTGGGCAGAGTGAGTCGGAGCGTCGGGAAGTCGTTCCTTCTGCCTCTTCTCACCCGACTCCAAACTTTAATTGTGTTTTGACAAAGTCTTTTCCACGAGCGAGAAGAGACGGAGCGACGGAGTGACGGGAGTAAATGAGGTGAAGAGAGGGCCTGGAGACGAACCGGGAGAGAGGAAGAGAGAGGGAGAAGAGGAAGACAAGAAAGGAGAGGGAAAGAGACAGAGGAGAAGAGGCGAGAGAGGGAAGAAGAGAGAGGAAAAGGGAGAAGAGAGAGATGGAGAAGGGAAGAGAAGAGAAAGACAGAGGGAGGGAGAGATGGGGGAGAGAGGAGAAAGAAGGAGAGAGAGAGAAGAGGAGGAAAGAGGGAGAGAAAGGGGACATACAGAAAGAAAGGGAGAAAAACAGGAGAGGGGAGAAGAGAAAGACTAGGAGGGAGAGAGAAAGAGGAGAAGAAAGAGAGGGGAGAAAGGGGCAGATAGAGAGAAAGAGATGTGAGCTGGGAAAAGAAAAAGATAGAGAAAGAGAGAGAAGAGAGAGAGAGAGAGAAAAGGAGAAGAGAGAAACAGAGAAGGGAAGAGAAAGACCAGGAGAGAGGAGAAAGAGGGAGAGAGAGAGAAAAGGGAAACGGAGAGAGAGAGGGAGGGAGGGGAAGAGAAAAGGAGAGAGAGAGAGAGGAAGGGGGGAAAGAAGGGAGGGAGAGAGAGAGAATGGAGGAGAAGAGAGAGATGACGATGGGGAGAGAAAGACAAAGACAAGAAGAGAGACAGGTGACAGATAGAGAGAGAAAGGGAGAAGAACCGGGAGAAGGGAGAAGAGAAAGATAGAAAGAGAAAGACAAGGAGGGAGAGAGAGAGGTGGAAGAAGGAAAGAGAATAAGGGAGAGGGAGAGAGGAGAGAGAGAAGGGGGAAAGAAGAAAGACAAAGAGAGAGGGGAGAAGAGAGCGATGTCGAAGGGGAGAGAGAGAAAGATGAGGAGGGAGAGGGAAAGAGAGATGGAGAGGGGGAGAGGGGGGGAAGGAGAGAGAGAGAAAGAGGGACAGAGAGATAGAGGGAGGAAGAGGGAGAGAAAAAGAGGAGACGAGGGGGGGTTGAAAGGGGATAAATAAAGAGAAAGGGAGAAGAGCTGGAAGACGGAAGAAGAGAGAGGGGGAGAGAAAGACAAGGAGGGTGAGAGAGAGGGGAGAAGGAGAGAAAGAGGCGGGGACAAGAGAAAGAGTGAGAGAGACAGAGGAGGAAAAAAAGGGAATAGAAAGAAAATGGGAACAAATGGAGACGAGGAGGAGGAGGGAGAGAAAAGAGACAGAGACGGAGAAACAAATAGGGAGAGAGAGAGAGGAGAGAAGGAGGAAGAGAAAGGGAGAGAAAACGTAAGAGAGAAGAAGAAGAAGAAGAGAGAGACCGAGAGAGGGAGTGAAAGAGAGAGGGAGACAGAAAGCCAAAGAAAACTCTGACCTCCAGCTGATCCCAGAGACTGAAATAGAAACTCAGAGACGACTGAGGGAAACTGCACAGCCCCAAACAACCCCAGAGAAAAGAAGGAGGGAAAGAAGGAGGGAAAGAAGGAGGGAAAGAAGGAGGGAAAGATGGAGAGAGGGTACGACTGTCTACCTGCTCGTCTCTGTGGAGTTTTTTTCACTTTCCCTCGTTCGTCATTAAACTTTTGTATCTCCAAAGACGATGGACGATGGACGAGTTTAATGCCAAATACTGTTGAATATTGAACGATGCCTCCAAAAGTCCTGGTTTAGACCTGGTCTGGTCTTACTTTGGTCCTCCAAAAGTCCTGGTTTAGACCTGGTCTGGTCTTACTTTGGTCCTCCAAAAGTCCTGGTTTAGACCTGGTCTGGTCTTACTTTGGTCCTGTCCACGGGTTTCAGACTCTCTTAAACGGTCAAAAGTGCAAAAATGGAGCCTCGAAACTGAAAAACGAGCCCCACGGTGAGTCCGGTGTAAGACCTGGGTTAGTTCTGGTCTGGTCCTGGTTCGGTTCTTGTGAAGTTCGAGACAAAAAGCTTCAGGTTCAAACCCAGAGGTCAGAAAGTTCATTGGAAAACGCAAAGTCTAGTTTTAGTCCCGGACTTTGGGCTTGGTTTAGGTTTAATTTAGTGAAATCGGTGTGATATCAGCTGCAAGGTTTAGTTTTTATTATTTGACAGAACTGTTATTGCGATTAGTGAATGAAAATATCTACTGGAACATCTTCCTCTATCTTATCTTTTAGTCGACAAAATGAACTACAGATGCAACAATAACGTAAATCTGGTGATTTCGTATCGTCAAAGGTCTCACAATAACATCGTGGACCATCACAATATATCGAATCCCAAGTCTCTTTGCTTAAATGAACAGTTCTGATGCAGAAATAGCTAAAAAACAGAGGGAACTACATAGACCATGATCCTTTGCTCCGTTTCAGTGCAGACGACATGAAGAAATAACTGTTCTGAGCACTTTTACATCTTCATTCTTTGGGTTGAGTCTTGAAAGTGTTTCAGTCTGTAGCATTAGCATTAGCCTTAGCCTTTTCCTTAGCATTAGCGTTAGCATTAGCATTAGCATTAGCCTTATCTGCAGAGGAGCAGTGACTGTGAGGCCATGGGAACCACAGCAGATCCTTCAACTCTGTCTGCACATTTCTCACGACATCTCCTCTTTCTCTCCTCTCCTGTTCTTTTCATCTCTCCTCCTCTTTCTCTCCTTCTCTCTCTCTCTGTGGATATTCCCTCTCTCCTCTCTTCTCCTCCTCTTTCTCTCCTTCTCTCTCCTCATAAGGAAACTCTCTGTTTCATAATAAAGTTATTTTTATCAGGATTTTGATAAGAGAAATAGACGTGTCGGCTCAGTGAAAGACGTGTGATCGTTTAAGCGTTTTAAAAGGGCTGAACGTCAGATTTTCTTGAACATAAATAAAATAATAACAAAAATACAATATAAAAGACTCAGAGGAGAGGTGCTTTTGTCCTGAGGACTGTTCCACTCCTCAAACTGCCCTGACGCAGATCGGAAAAACGTGGCAAAGGAACGAAAACTGAAACCCAGAAAACCTCTTCAGATCTGTTCCTGGTGTGACCGAGATGAAACCAGGACTAAACCAGGACTAAACCAGGACTAAACCAGTACCACATTAGGACTAAACCAGGACCAAACTAGAACCACATCAGGACTACACCAGGACAACAGCAGAACTACACCAAAACTGAACCCGGACTAAAACAGGACTATACCAGGACTAAACCAGGACAAAACAAGGAAGGACTAAACCAGGATTAAACCAGGACTACATCAGGACTACACTAGGACTACACCAGGACTACGCCAAGACAATGCCAGGACTACAGAGGACGACAGTAGGACTAAACCAGGACTGAATCATGACTAAACCAGGACTACCGCAGGATTAAAACATGTTTAAAACATGATACAACCAGGAATAAATTAGGCCTAAACTAGGAATAAACCAGAACTAAACCAGGACTACACCAGAACTAAACCAGGACTACACCAGGACTAAATCAGGGCTACATCAGGACTAAATCAGGACTACATCAGGACTAAATCAGGACTACATCAGGACTAAACCAGAACCTGTAGGAGTTTAGTTCCCTGACACTTGAATGAACCTCGTCTTCAGATCTGATCCCAGGTCTGTCCAAGATTAAACCCGGACTAAACCCGGACTAAACCCGGACTAAACCAGGACTAAACCAGGACTAAACCCGGACTAAACCCGGACTAAACCCGGCCTAAACCAGGACTAAACCAGGACTAAACCCGGACTAAACCCGGACTAAACCCGGACTAAACCCGGACTAAACCAGGACTAAACCAGGACTAAACCCGGACTAAACCCGGCCTAAACCCGGACTAAACCAGGACTAAACCCGGACTAAACCAGGACTAAACCAGGTCTAAACCCGGACTAAACCCGGCCTAAACCCGGACTAAACCAGGACTAAACCCGGCCTAAACCCGGCCTAAACCCGGCCTAAACCCGGCCTAAACCAGGACTAAACCCGGACTAAACCCGGACTAAACCCGGCCTAAACCAGGACTAAACCAGGACTAAACCCGGACTAAACCCGGACTAAACCAGGACTAAACCCGGACTAAACCCGGACTAAACCAGGACTAAACCAGGACTAAACCAGGACTAAACCCGGACTAAACCAGGACTAAACCCGGACTAAACCAGGACTAAACCCTGCTCTCGGTGGCTCCTCTGGACTCTCCTGACAGTCGGTGGTGAGTTAACGTCTCTTCAGTTCTGTCTCTGGTTTGTCTCTGGTTTGTCTCCGACGCTCGGGGGAAAACTGTAACTCAAACTGTTTATGCTCCGAGTCAGGAGCAAAACGTCCCTGACAGGAGACAAATCTAACGCCGCAATAAAGAGATAAAAGATGGAACAGGAAGGAGACAGAAGAGGAGAGAGGAGGAAACAGACGAGGACGTGGGAGAGAAGGAAAAAGGACTTCAGCCATGTTACTTCAGAATAATATTACTCAAGTACAAGTACGAGGTACAGGTTTAGAATCTGAAGAGAATACACAAAAAGGACTAAACCAGGACTAAACCAGGACTAAACCAGGACTAAACCAGGACTAAACCAGGACTAAACCAGGACTAAACCAGGACTAAATAAGGTCTAAACCAGGACTAAACCAGGACTAAACCAGGACTAAACCAGGACTAAACCAGGACTAAATAAAGACTAAACCAGATATAAATAAGGACTAAACCAGGACTTAACAAGAACTAAACCAGGACTTAACAAGGACTAAACCAGGACTAAATAAGGACGAAACCAGGACTAAACAAGGACTAAACCAGGACTAAACCAGGACTAAACAAGGGCTAAACCAGGACTAAACAAGGGCTAAACCAGGACTAAACAAGGGCTAAACCAGGACTAAACCAGGATGAAACCAGGACTAAATAAGGTCTAAACCAGGACTTAACAAGGACTAAACCAGGACTAAATAAGGACTAAACCAGGACTAAATAAGAACTAAACCAGGACTAAATAAGAACTAAACCAGGAGTAAATAAGAACTAAACCAGGTCTAAACCAGGACTTAACAAGGACTAAATAAGGACTAAACCAGGACTTAACAAAGACTAAACCAGGGTTTAACAAGGACTAAACCCATGGACTTAACAAGAACTAAACCAGGACTTAACAAGGACTAAACCAGGACTAAATAAGGACTAAACCAGGACTAAATAAGAACTAAACCAGGACTAAATAAGAACTAAACCAGGAGTAAATAAGGACTAAACCAGGACTAAATAAGGACGAAACCAAGACTTAACAAGGGCCTAAAAAGGATTAATCCAGGACTAAATAAAGACTAAACCAGAACTAAACCAGGATTTAACAAGGACTAAATCAGAACTTAACAAGGGTGAAACCAGGACTAAAAAATGAGTAAAATAGGACTAAAGAAGAACTAAACTAGGAAAAAACTAGGACTAAATAAGGATTAAAGGAATAAACCAGGACTAAATAAGAACTAAACCGGGACTAAACAAGGTCTAAACCAGGACTAAACCAGACCTAAACAAGGTCTAAACCAAGACTAAACCAGGACTGAACTAGGTCTAACCCTAAATGCTCTTGAGTTCTACACAAAAGTGACGCCTTCTTGAGCAGACGTGGGAAAGTGAGTCACGTTACTTCAAAATAAAATGCCTCAAATAGAAGCGCAAAGTCGAGGCCTAATTTTAATTTGAAGTTCATATAAGTTGAAGCTCAGACATTAAAGAGTGTGAGGGATGGAGAGAAAGAACGGCCAAAACAACGAACATGATTTACGAGTTTTACTTTCGCTTTTGATGCTCTGATAAGGACCGGGAGAGATCGCTAGATTACGTAAACATGCATGGATGAGACTGAAACCTCCTCAGACATGTTTTTGACGAAGAACAACATTATAACATGGGACAAACTAACTCAACCAGAAAAGTCACACAATGTTGCTTTAAACAATGGACAAAATCTGGTATTTTCCACAGAGGCAAAAATTAGACACATTAAATCATCTCTGCAGGAAACACAAATGTTCTGGAAAACACAACTTACTTCAATCAAAATATTACTCAAGTAAGAGTAAATATACACTGTGAGAAAAGTACTACAGGACTAAACCAGGTATAAACCAGGACAAAACCAGACCTAAACCAGGGCTAAACCAGGTATAAACCAGGTATAAACCAGATCTAAACCAAGACAAAACCAGGTATAAACCAGGGCTAAACCAGGTCTAAACCAGGACTAAACCAGGTCTAAACCAGGACTAAACCAGGACTAAAGCAGGACTAAACCAGGTATAAACCAGGACAAAACCAGACCTAAACCAGGGCTAAACCAGGACAAAACCAGGACTAAACCCAGAATAAACCAAGAAAAAACCAGGACAAAACCAGGACTAAACCAGGTCTAAACCAAGACTAAACCAGGACTAAACCAAGATGAAACCAAGACAAAACCAAGACAAAACCAGGACTAAACCAAGACTAAACCAGGACTAAACCAAGATGAAACCAAGACAAAACCAAGACAAAACCAGGACTAAACCAGGACTAAACCAGGACAATACCAAAACCAAAGCAGGATAAAACCAGAACTAAACAAGGACTGAACCAGGAATAAACTAAGACTAAACCAGGTCTAAATCAGGACTAAATTAAGAGTAAACCAAGACAAAACCAGGACTAAACCAGGACTAAACCAAGACAAACCAAGATGAAACCAGGACAAAACCAGGACAAAACCAGGATTTAACCAGGACTAAACCAGAACCTACACAAGATTTAACCAAACTAAACCAGGACTAAAGCAAAAGTAAACCGGGTCTTGCCTTTGTCACTTTAGACTTTAGACTCTTTTAGACAGTGGGAATAAAAAAAAAACAACTTTTCCTCGAGTAAGAGTACTGTTCCTTCAGTACAAATATTCCTGAAGTATTAGTAAAAGTAGTGCGCAGTGAGAAAAGTGCCCTGGAAAGCAGAATGTCCCAGAGTTACGAGTGTGTGTACACCATCCATCACCTTGGCGACAGCTGTTTACAATGAAGAGCAGTGTGTGTCTATTACCGAACCTCCAGGGCCATTATCTCCTCAGAGAAGCCCAAACACGAGGCTCAGATCTGGGCACAGCGAGCGCAGAGAGGTCCCGGGGCCGGCGCAGGGAGGGGGCCCGTGCAACAGGACACCTAAACACCGGCGGCCATCTTAGGGACCGCTTTGATCTGGTGTAAAACGCACATGGCTAAATATGGAAGCGCGCAACAATGACGGGTCCGGTTTGGTGACGGATTTAGAGATTTGAATTCAGTTTGTGAAGGAGGGACCTGGGCTACCCTAAAGACACGCCAGTTTGTCTTTTTAAATGGACGGGAATATAAATAACTTGGTGTTTAAGATTTGGAGACTCAAATACAGTAACAAAACCAGGACTAGACCAGGACCAAACCAGGACTAAACCAAAGTTGTTCAGTTAGTCTGGAGCAGGAGTGTTCAACTAAAGTTTGAGAAGCTCCAGTTAGAGAAAATCTCCTCCAGCAGAGGTCCAGGACGTCATTAGAGATGCAACGATACAGTTTTCTTTTTTACAGTATCTTGATACGTTGGTCATGATATCGATTTGATTTTGATACATTTTAAGACGCAAATTTTATTTATTTTTTCTGATGAGTATAATATAATAACAATGTGATATTTATGAAAGGCCTACACACATTATAGTACAACTACTGTTTATATGTGAACTGTTTTAATTCATTTGGTTCAGTGATTCAAAGGTCAGATTTTTAATTCAGTGAAAATAAGATCAGAGTTTTCTCAGGCTGTTTCATGTTTTATAATATACCAGACAACTCTTCATATGGCGCATTACGGGAGCAGCACTATCAAAGTTTTTAATGATTTCTTTTCCTCCTCTTCCATCCTCTTTCTGGACACTAAAGCTGTTATATTACACAGAAATGTCTCATTTGACCGTTTTCTGACTAAAACTCATGAGACAGAGTCTCAGAAATAGATTGCGTATATCGTGCGTTGTGTCGCAGGTACATATACGAGCACATTTTATTGAAGCCGATGCAAAGCCAAAAGCGATTCTAAAGTATTTAAAAGTTCATATCTTTGGCATTTCTGGGTCTTTCAGTGTAACGATAACAGTTTCCCTTTAGACCAAAGTAAATGACAACACAGCGCACATGGAGGGACATGTGCATATCGACATGGGTCCATATGGGATGGAATCTGGGTCCAGAACCGGACCCTGGGCCACCAGTTGGTGACCCCTGGTCTAGAGTAACCAGACGTCCCTATTTATCTGGAACAGACACATGTAGAACTGTATGAAGTGTGAAGTCACAGCAAAGCAGCACTTTTACACGGCCTGAAAGTCATGATGATGATTATTGGTGTTGGTTGCTGTTGGTTTTTGTTGTTGTTGTTGTTGTTGGTGGTGGTGGTGTTAATAGTTGGTGTTGTTGATTGCTGAAGTAGTTGGTGTTTCTTGATGTTGTTGGTTTTGTTGAATTTTGTTGATGTTGTTGGTTTTGTTGTAGTTGATGTTTTTTGTTGATGTTGCTGATTGTTGATGTTGGTTTTTGTTGATTTTGTTGGTTGTTGTTGTTGTGGTGTTGTTGCTGATTGTTGATGAATTGTGTTGATTGTTGGGTGTTGGTGTTAATTGTTGGTTGTTCTTGTTCGTTGTTGATTTTGTTGGATGTTGTTGTTGTTTGTTGATGGTTGATGTTGTTGGATGTTGATGTTGACTGTTGTGGTGTTGGTGGTGTTGTTGTTATTGTTGTTGATTGTTGTAGGTGGTTGGATGTTGATGTTATTTTCTGTCGTTGTTGGTTGTTGTTGGTTTTTGTTTTTGGTTGTTGCTGGTGTTGGTTGTTTGTTGTTGATTGTTGTTGATTGTTGGTGTTTATTGTTGTTGATGTTATTGGTTGTTTGTTGTTGTGGTTGTTTGTTGGTTGTTGGTGCTGTTGTCATTAGTGTTTTTTGTTGGTGTTACTGTTGCTATGTGCACTTATTTCATTTTAAAAAGATTTATTCTAAGAAATCCTAGAAAATGAAGTTTCTAAAGGCTGCATCACAGAGAGAGGAGCAGGGGGAAAGTGGAGGAAAAGTGGAGCAGGAGGAAAAGTGGAAGACACCCAAACAGCGGCGGCCATGTTGTGTTGCTGTGCCGCTCTTTGATCAGTGTAACGTACACAGAGGCGAAGCTCCGGCGCTGCAGTGCAGACGCTCTGGGGTCTGGATATGATCAGGCTGAAGTGGAGAGCGGCTTTGGTCTGGGGTCCGGAGACGGACTTATCTGCAGGACAAGAGTCTGCGGCTCACGCTCACTTTGAACACACTCATCACGTTTTATCACCGCCGCATTTGATCCTCTGCTTTTATCTGGCAACACGAGGACGAGGAGAAAACACCCGGGCCTCGCCAAACGCCAGTGACACACCAGCGTGCCAACGACACCAACGACACCACCGCACCACAGACAAAACCGCACCAATGACACCAACGACACAACTGCACCAACGACACCAACGACACCACCGCACCAATGACACCAACGACGCCAACGACACCAACGACACCAACGATGCCACCGCACCAACGACGCCACCGCACCAACAGCACCACCGCACCAACGACACCAACGACACCAACGACGCCACCGCACCAACGACGCCACCACACCAACGACACCACCACACCAACGACACCACCACACCAACAGCACCAACGACGCCAACGACACCAACGATGCCAATGTCACCACCGCACCAACAGCACCAACGACACCAACGACACCACCACACCAACGACACCACCGCACCAACAGCACCAACGACGCCAACGACGCCAACGACACCAACGACGCCAATGACACCACCGCACCACCGACTCAACCGACACCAACGACACCACCGCACCAACGACACCACCGCACCAACGACACCAACGGCACCACCGCACCAACGACACCAACGACGCCACCGCACCAACGACACCAAGGACGCCACCGCACCAACGACACCAACGACACCACCGCACCAACGACACCAACGACACCAACAACACCGACACGCCAACGACACCAATGAAACGCCATCGCACCAACAAGACCAACAGCACCAACGACACAGACACGCCAACGACACCACCGCACCAATGACACCTACGACATGCTATCGCACCAACGACACCAACGGCACCAACGACACCAACGACATGCCACCGCACCAATGACACCAGCGACACCAATGACACCAATGAAACCAACGACGCCAACGGCACCAACGACAACAACGACACGCCGCCGCACCAACGACACCAACAACACCACCGACACCACCGCACCAATGACACCACCGCACCAATAACAACAATGACACCACCGCACCAATGACACCACCGCACCAATGACACCACCGCACCAATGACACCAATGACACCACCGCACCAACGACACCACCGCACCAATGACACCACCGCACCAATGACACCAATGACACCACTGCACCACCGACACCACCGCACCAATGACACCACCGCACCAATAACAACAATGACACCACCGCACCAATGACACCACCGCACCAATGACACCACCGCACCAATGACACCAATGACACCACTGCACCAACGACACCACCGCACCAATGACACCACCGCACCAATGACACCACCGCACCAATGACACCACCGCACCAACAACACCAACAACACCACCGACACCAACGACACCCCCGCACCAACAACACCACCGCATCAACGACAACAATGACACCAATGACATGCCACCGCACCAATGACACCACCGCACCAATGACACCAATGACATCACCGCACCAACGACACCACCGCACCAACGACATCAATGACACCAACGACACCACCGAAACCAACGACACCAACGACACCACCGAAACCAACGACACCACCGCGCCAACGACACCAACAACAACAACGACACGCCACCACGCCACCGCACCAACGCTGCTAATGCGGCTAATGCGCTTATGTCTCTGCTTTAAGATCAAATTACACAAATATTTAATCAAAACAGATCTAAAAAGTGCACTGTGGAACTTCTCTGATGGGGAGTCTGTCATCTGCTCTGGTCTCCATGGAGATACACAAGTTTAATGCCATACTATGGGACATTCCAAGGAGAGCAATAACAGGACTAAACCAGGACTAAAGCAGGACTAAACCAGGACTAAACCAGGACTAAACCAGGAATAAACCAGGACTATACACAAGGGACTAAAACAAGATTTAACAGGACAAAACCAGAACTAAACCGGGACTAAAGTAAAACTAAACTGGGATTAAATTAGGACTAAACCAGGATTAAAACAGGACTAAAGCAAGATTAAACCAGGATTAAGCCAAAATAAAACCAGGACCAAAGCAAAACTAAACAAAGATTAACCAAGATAAAACCAGTACTATACTAGGACTAAAACAGGACTAAAGCAGGACTAAAACAGGACTAAACCAGGACTAAAGCAGGACTAAAACAGGACTAAACCAGGACTAAAGCAGGACTAAAACAGGACTAAAGCAGGACTAAAACAGGACTAAAGCAGGACTAAAACAGGACTAAAGCAGGACTAAAACAGGACTAAAGCAGGACTAAAGCAGGACTAAACAGGACTAAACCAGGACTAAAGCAGGACTAAAACAGGACTAAAGCAGGACTAAAACAGGACTAAAGCAGGACTAAAGCAGGACTAAAACAGGATTAAACCAGGACTAAAGCAGGACTAAAACAGGACTAAAACAGGACTAAAACAGGACTAAAACAGGACTAAAGCAGGACTAAAACAGGACTAAAGCAGGACTAAAACAGGACTAAAGCAGGACTAAAACAGGACTAAACCAGGACTAAAGCAGGACTAAAACAGGACTAAAGCAGGACTAAACCAGGACTAAAGCAGGACTAAAACAGGACTAAACCAGGACTAAAGCAGGACTAAACCAGGACTAAACCAGGACTAAAGCAGGACTAAAACAGGACTAAAGCAGGACTAAACCAGGACTAAAGCAGGACTAAAACAGGACTAAACCAAGACTAAAGCAGGACTAAACCAGGACTAAACCAGGAGCAGGACTAAATCAGGGCAGTGGAGATGTGTTCTCGTCACTTTTTGACCCGGGTTAAATGCACTTCCTCCGTGTGTTTAGATCTGCTCTTATCAGCTTCTCCAAACACAGAACAAAGAACGACAGAGCAAAGAGAGAGGGACGGAGGGAGGGAGGGAGATGAGATAGAGGGGGGAGAAAGTGAGACTGAAGCGAGAGAAAGAGGGAGAGGACGATGATAGAGAGAAAGAAAGAAAGAGAGAGAAGAAGAGAGTGAGGGGAAACGACGGGATTGAGGAAAGTGAGAGAGAAAGAGGGAGATGAGAAAGAGGGAGAAAGGGAAGAGGAGAGTGAAAGAGAGAGGGGAAAGAGAGACCTGAAAGAGAGGGGGAAACGAGGGAGAGAGAAGGTGAAGGAACAGAGAGAGGGAGAGAGAGCAAAGGGAGGGAGAGAAGAGAGAAAAATAGAGTAAAAAAGAGATGGAGAGAGAGAGAGTAGAGAGAAGAGAGGAAAAGGGGGAGTCAGAAGAGAAATGGGGCATGGCAAGAGAAAAAGAGAGAGAAGAGGGACGGAGAGAGTGATGGTGAAGGTACAGAAGAAGAGAGAGAAAGAGGAGAGACAGAAAAGGACAGAGAGAGTGACAAAGACCGAGAGAGGGAAGGAGCTGACGGAGGGGCAGAGAGAAAGAGAAAGGGAGAGAGGGGATGGATGGAAAAAGAAAGAAAGAGGGTGAGAAAAAGAGGAGTGTGTGTGTGGTGGAGCTTCAGTGTCCTTGAGTCTGAACTGACCCTGAACACTCTTTATGATGTGGCTGTTTCATTAAAATAACCCTCCACTCCTCTTCCTCCACTCCTCCTCCTCTTCTTCCCCCCTTCTCCACCTCTCCTCCCTCCCTCTCTCCTCCTTTCCTCCCTCTGCCTCCTCTTTCTCTCTCTCAATATATGTACATCTACCCCCTTCTCCTCTCTTCCTCCCGTTCCTTTCTCTCTCCTCTTCTCCACCTCTCCTCGCTCTCATCCTCCCTTTCTCCGCTCCTTTCTCTACCTTCTCTCTTTTCGTATCTCTCCTCCTCTCCTCTTCCTCCTCTCTTCTTCCCCCCTTCTCTGCCTCTTTTCCTTTCCTCTCCTCCTTTCCCCTCTCTCTCTGTGCCCCTCTCTCTACCTCCTCACGCTATCTCTCTATCTCTCCACCTCTTCCTCCTCTCTTCTTCCCCCCTTCTCAGCCTCTCCTCCTCCTCCTCTCTAGCTCCTCTACCACTCTCTCTTTATCTCTCTCCTCCTCTATTCCTCCTCCTGTCCTCCCTCATCTTATCTCCTTCTCCGTCTCTCTCTTCCTTTTCTCTCTCTCCCTCATCTCCTCCCCTCCTTTCCTCCCGCTCACCCCCTCTCTCTTCTCTACCCCTCATCCTCTCCCTCCTTTCTCCTCTCCCTCTCTTCTTTCCATCCCTGTCTCCTCCCTTCTCCTCTATCCTCCCTTCCCTGTCCTCAATTCCCTCTGCCTCTCACCCTCTAATCTTCTCCTCTCCCTTCTCTCTCTTCTCTCCATCCCTTACCTCCCTCACTTTTTCCCTCCCTCTCTCCTCCCTTCTCCTCTCTCCTTCTCCTCTCTCCTCCCTTCTCCTCTCTCCTTCTTCTCTCTCCTCCCTTCTCCTCTCTCCTCCCTTCCCTCTGCCTCTCGCCCTCTAATCTCCTCCTCTCCCTTCTCTCTCCCCTCACCTCTCCTCACTGTCTCTTTCCTTTCTCCTCTCCCTCACTTTCTGTCCCCCTCTCCTCCCTTCTCCTCTCTCCTCCCTTCTCCTTCTCCTCTCTCCTCCCTTCCCTCTCTCTTGCCCTCTAATCTCCTCTTCTGTTCTTTTCTGTCCCTCGCTTCTCTACCCCTCACCCTCTCTCTCCGTTCTCCTCTCCCTTGTTTTTTTCTCTCTCCTCCCTTCACCTTTTCTGGAAATCTTAATTAAAAGTTGGTGGGAGGCTCCATGGTACCAACACACACACAGACACACACACACACACAGACACACACACACACACACACACACGCGATACACACACACACACACACTCTATACACACACACACTCTATACACACACACACACACACACAGACACACACACACACACACTCTATACACACACACACACACTCTATACACACACACACACACACATACACACACACACACACACACACACACACACACACACACACACACACACTCTATACACACACACACACACACACACACTCTATACACACACACACACTCTATACACACACACACACACACACACACACACACACACACACGGTCCTGAGATCGACACATTTTTAACTCCAGAGTCAAAAGAAAACGAGAGAAAAAAATACAAAAACACGATTATGTAAGAGTGAGAATCATTCATAACACTCCACGAGAGAGAGAGAGATGAGTGAAAGAGAAGGGAGAGAGAGAGAGAAGGGAGACAAACAGAGGGAGAGAAGAGAGAGAAGAAACAAGAGAAAGAGAAAAAAGAAAGAGACAAGAGAGAGAGAAAAAATGAGGGAAAAGAGAGAAGAAATGAGAGAGAAAGAGAGCAGAGACAAAAGAGAGAGAGAGAGAAGAGAAAGAGACACAAACAGAGAGAGAGAGAAGAGACAAAAATAAAGATAGAGGGAGAGAGAGAGAGCGAGAAGAGACAGAGAGACACAAACAGAGAGAGAGAAGAGAGAGAGGACACAGTCTAGGAAAGGACAGATCTGAATCTGGGCAGAGCTTTGGGATCCTGCCTCTGGAGGACAAACCAAGACCCAACAGAGACTAGACCAAGACCAGGACTAAACCAGGACTAGACCAGGACTAAACCAGACCCAGACTATAGACCATACCTACGCCAAGACTGTTACCAAACCAGTACATAACCAGGACTAGAGCAGGAATAAAACCAGGACTAAACAGTGACAAAACCAGGACTATGAGCAGTACTAGACCAGGACTACACCAGGTAAAATCCAGGACTAAACCAGGACTAAACCAGGACTACACCAGGTAAAATCCAGAACTAAAACAGGACTAAACCAGGACTACACCAGGTAAAATCCAGGACTAAACCAGGACTACACGAGGACCAAAGGCAGACGACCTCGCCTCTCTGGCTGGTAGATGGGGACAGTGGGACGTTGGGGACAGTGGGACGTTGGGGACAGTGGAACGTTGAAGACACTGGGACATTAAGGACACTGGGATGTTGGGGACATTGGGGACAGTAGGACGTTGGGGACAGTGGGACGTTGGTGACAGTGGGTACAGTAGGATGTTGAGGACAGTGGGACGTTGGGGACACTGGGACCTTGGGGACAGTGGGACGTTGGGGACACTGGGACATTGGGGACATTGGGGACACTGGGACATTGGGGACAGTGGGACATTGGGATGTTGGGGACACTGGGACGTTGGGGACAGTGGGATGTTGGGGACGGTGGGGACACTGGGACATTGGGACGTTGGGGACACTGGGACATTGGGGACAGTGGGACGTTGGGGACAGTGGGACATTGGGGACAGTGGGACATTGGGGACACTGGGACGTTGGGGACAGTGGGACGTTGGGGACACTGGGACATTGGGGACGTTGGGGACAGTGGGACGTTGGGGACACTGGGACATTGGGGACGTTGGGGACAGTGGGACATTGGGGACACTGGGACGTTGGGGACACTGGGACATTGGGGACAGTGGGACGTTGGGGACAGTGGGACGTTGGGGACAGTGGAATGTTGGGGACACTGGGACATTGGGGACATTGTGGACAGTGGGACGTTGGGGACAGTGGGACGTTGGGGACACGTTCTCGTGCGCAGGGCCTGTGCCATCAGCCTCTGTGATGGACGAGCCTGAGAAAGTCCAAACTCTGATGTCACGAGGCGTTCACAGACTCAGAGTGTGGGAAAACATCACTCTGAGCCGGGACCAGGAGACAACATGAGAACGAAGCGCTCGCAGTCAACTTCAAGACACGAACGCACCATCGGGCCACTTAAAGATGCACTGAGGAGCTTTTCTGCTCGCTTCACGGACACATGGATAACTGTAAAATCAGAGAGATGCCAAAACTGTCTTTGTGTCCTTAGGCAAGACACTCATATTGTCTGTATGAAGTTGGTGAGTGTTGGTAAACTGGCAGCTGCACTTTTGTCACTGAGTGAATAAAAACAGACTCTTAAAAGGTGTTTTATAAATCAAACGCTTTATTTTACAGTCTTCATATCTGTGCGATTAGACGTCTCTCTGTTATTTCTATGTTATACAACAGCCCCTCGTTTATCGTGGGGGTCACGTTCTAAAAATAACCCGCAACAGTCAGCGTTATTTTTTAGAATTATTATATTTGTCTTAAGGCTGTTTTTAAAACGCCTCTGGGATCTGAGCAGGGAGAGAAAAACATAGTTATGGGCTGTTGTTGGTGCTGATTTTTATTCTTATAAACAGACACGACGCAGATTACGCAGAAAACAACGCACGGGTTTTCCTTTAGAGAGAGGAGAGAGAGAGAAAGGAGAAGAGAGAGAAGAAACAAAAGAAAGCGAGAAAAGAGAGAAGAGACGAGAGAGAGAAGAGAAGGAGACAGAGAGAGAGAGACACAGACACAGAGAGTGAGGAGAAGAGAAAGAGAGAGACTGAGAGACAGAGAAAGAGAGAAGAGAGAGACACACAGAGAGAGAGACACACAAACAGAGAGCGAGAAGAGAGAGAAGAGAGAGACTGAGAGACACAAACAGAGAAAGAGAGAAGAGAGAAACACACACAAACAGAGAGCGAGAAAAGAGAGACTGAGAGGCACAAACAGAGAAAGAGCAAAGAGAGAGACCAGGACAGAGAGAAGAGAGAGAAGAGAAAGAGAGAGACTGAGAGACATGAACAGAGAGAGAGAGAGAGAGAGAAGACAGAGACCAGGACAGAGAGAAGAGAGAGAAAAGAAAGAGAGCGACTGAGAGACAGAGAAAGAGAGAAGAGAAAGAGAGAGACAGAGAGACACAAAGAGAGAAAGAGCGAAGAGAGAGACCAGGACAGAGAGCGAGAAGAGAGAGAAAAGAAAGAGAGAGACTGAGAGACACACACAGAGAGAAGAAAGAGACAAAACAAAGAGAGAGAAGCGAGAGACACAAACAGAGAGAGAGAAGAGAGAGACACAAACAAACACTAACGCTCGGGCCTTTCTGTGTGGAGTTTGCATGTTCTCCCTGTGTCTGGATGAGTTTCCTCTGGGCTCCGGTTTCCCCCATCAGCCCAAAACCTGCAGCACCTGAACTAACATCAAGGACCATGAGGTCCTGTGGCTCCTCAGAGGGGCTCATGGGGTCAGGGGCTGAGGACTGGGTGTGAACAGCTCCGACCAGGCCGGATAAAGCAGAAGACGGATGGAGTTCTTATTATTAGTAATGATTTTCATGGTTTGTTTACGATTTACTGAGCGTTCAAGATTGTGCAGTGTTGTATTTGTATTGTACTGACAGAAGATGAGGGGAAAGAAGTGCTGCGTTTTATCATTCAAACATGTGACATTTTTGCATTCTGTCCCTGTACTGCACCAAAAATGAACCGAACCGTCACCTGAAAACTGACGCGCTGTGATTTTTGTGCACTGTTACCGTGACGCCCGCACTAATTACTCACCCTGACGACTTCACGGGCACTTTTGACAACTTTCTGCTGCCACTGTAAGGCCAGAAACAACAGCGTCACTTGTAATTAGCCGCAGACAGGTACACGGGGGCCTCGTTTTGACCGTATAAGACGACGTGCGTCTCCAGCACCTCCGTGCCGGGGCCTGACGCGGCGTTTACGGCCTCCTCCTATGCGTCGAACGCTGTTAGATAACCATTATACACAAAACAGAATCCACAGCCTTTCATTTTCCCACATGGCCTGTTTGCTTTGGAGGTGCTAGGATGCAGTTCCCAGGCTCAAAGCTGTTTATGCTGGTCTATTTCTGCAGCGTACAGTTTGCCCCACCGTACCCAGGACCCCCCCCTAACCCCGCTGTCCCCACCCACACTGGCCGGGGCCGGGGTTATGAGAACCGCGGGGAGGGCTGAGAACCAGGAGTCAGGGTCACGTCGGAGCAGCTCAGCCCTGGTACGGCGCTGCGGAGCGGGGCAGAGCGGGGGGGGCAGAGGGGGGGCGGGGGTCCTGGGGGTGCTGCAGTTCACACAAGCGTTCAGCGGAGATGACAAGTCGGGATGGGAAACGCATTCGGACGCCGACAGCACCGACGAGGCGCTCGTGGCGGCTTCCTGTGGGTTTGTGTTTGGTGTTTGTCGTGTTGGGTTAATGACACACGGAGAATGAGCAGAGAGACAATGAAATCTGCTGTTTAAACTGTGGAGGAGCAGAGAGAGAACGGGACTGAAGCAGGACTAAACAAGAAATAAAACAGGACTAAACCAGGGCTAAATCAGGACTAATCCAGGGCTAAACCAGGACTAAACAAGAAATAAAACAGGGCTAAAACAGGACTAAACAAGGACTAAACAGGACTAAACTAGGATTAAACCAGGGCTAAACCAGGACTAATCCAAGGACTAAACCAGGGCTAAATCAGGACTAATCCAGGGCTAAACCAGGACTAAACAAGAAATAAAACAGGGCTAAAACAGGACTAAACAAGGACTAAACAAGAAATAAAACAGGGCTAAAACAGGACTAAACAAGGACTAAACAAGGACTGAAACAGGACTAAACCAGGGCTAAATCAGAACTAAACCAGGACTGAAACAGGACTAAACTAGGACTAAACCAGGGCTAAATCAGGGCTAAATCAGAACTAAACCAGGGCTAAACTAGGACTAAACCAGGGTTAAACCAGGACTAAACTAGGACTAAACAAGGACTGAACCAGGACTAAATCAGGATTAAACCAGGGATAAACCAGGACTGAAACCGGACTAAACCAGAAGTGAAACAGGACCAAATGGGTAATAAACCAGTACTAAGCCAGAACTAAACCAGAACTGAATGAGGACTAAAACAGGACTAAACCAGGACTAAACTAGGACTAAATCAAGACTAAACCAGGTCTAAACCAAAACAGAAACTGGGCTAAACTAGGACTGAAAGAGTAATAACCCAGGATTAAATCAAGACTAAACCAGGACTAAACCAGGACTAAACGGGTAGTGCCCCGTCTATAAAGATATAAACACTTATATCTATCAGAGAATGACTTAAAAGTAGTAAAAGTATCTCACTCTATGGGCAGAACATTTTACTAGACCAGAATGAAGCCGTCTCTGAACTCGTAAATCGATAATAAATCTGAAAACAAGATGAAAAACCGGACAGAAGTTTGAAAATCTTAAACATTTGCAGTGTAATATCAGTGTTTTGCAGCGTGTGAGAGGCTGTGGTCACATACACCCCGAAATCTGATTATAATCTGATTATAACCGGATTTCTGGACTCAAAAATGAATGAAAATGCAGCAGAAAAATGTCTTTGAGAGTCCGGGGCCCCTCTGTGTCCGAACTGCACTCACACTGCGGCGAGAGGTCCTGAGACACTATCAGAGGCGCCTTGTGTTCACCTTCACACCGACACTGTGGCTGGAGTGTGTCGCCTAAGGACACGATGACAGTTTGCGTAAGAGCCACTGCTGCGAGTAAGTACGACGCAGGTCCCCGATTAGCCTCTGAGCTCGGGGCCTCTCGGGTTTAAGCACTTACGCACAGTTAAAGGACCAACACACGGATACACACTCGTCCGCGCTTTAGTTTCACAGTTTTCACACTGGCCGAGACTTCCGTGTTTACACTTACTCAGTCCTCACGGTGTGTGTAATGTTTCGGTCTCTACATCGTTTCACCGTTTGTCATTACAGATATTTATACCTCCGTCTGAGAGGTATAAATCCAGTGTTTAACACCACAGACTGTATAAAAAGTGTTGTGAGTGAGTGTGACGTCCCCACAGCGTTCGGCTCCTGTTGCTACGGTTATAATAATATAAATAATAATAATGCATTTTATTGATTAGGCGTCTTTCTGGACACCTAAACTCGCCTTACAACAACATAAACACATTAAATATGATTAAAACCAACAGTTAAAGCCACGGTTAAAGCGGAATCCGACCGCGAGTATCGTAGCGACCGCGAGAGCCAATCAGGACTGAGGTTGTTAAGTGCCCCGCCCTCGTCACCCGAAAGCGGCAAGGGGGTTTGTTTACTTAGCGACAAAATGCACCAGCTGTCAATCAAACCCGTTGCTAACGCTAGGGGGAGGGACCTTGGGGAATGAAGGCGTCTGATTGGTCCGTTATTTACGCTCATATCTTGATTCAGGAACAAAATGGGGAAATGAAAAAGTTTGGGATCCTGTGTCGCGGCTTCAGACGAACAGTTTAAGAGCAAAATGTCGAGGCTCAGAGCAGCAGGAGTTACAGAGAGAGGAGCCAGAAGAATCAGAAGGAGCGGGAAGAGCCGCCTGGAGCACTTCCTGTTTAGAACGTGGCGGCTAGCGTATTAGCATCTATAGTTAATATTATGTAACGCACAAGTAGTTCCGGCTACAGCCAAATCACTGGTCTGTATCACTGCTCAGGTGGAGTTTGTCAGATTCAGACGTGTCGACCGGGTTTTGGTTCAGATCTCTGTAATTCCCGGATCTCCACGTGAAACTGAAACTGACACAAAGTTCAGCGTCTTTCCCGTCAAGAGAAATAAACTAAAGTCAGAGGATTTTCCACAAAAGCTTCAGAAAATGGAGCCAATCTTCACCCCCCAAAGGTGTTTCAGACGGACGGACATCACATCGTCTGAGGTTTGGTGCAAACACAAGTTTTACCGCCGTTTGTGTCAATTTCACTTGACAAGTAAAATAATAACGTGAAATTGTCTTCCAGAAGCTCGTTGGGCTTAAAATATGAAAATACAACTTGCTTAAAAATAAGAAACAAAATCTAATGTTGCTTAAATTAAGAAAAATGCACCTTTATCATTGGTAAATCGTTTTACTTGAAGCTGAATCTACTCAAAAAGAAAAGTGAAAGTTTCTTAATTTGAGTCATGAATTTTAGCAGTGTATAGGACCAGTCCAAAAATGGGACTAAACAGGACTAAACAAGGTCTAAACCAGGACTAAACCAGGACTGGAACAGGACTGAAACAGAACTAAACCGGTACTAAATCAGGACTAAATAGGACTAATCCAGGACTGAAAGAGGACTAAACCAGGGCTAAACCAGGACTGAAACAGGACTAAACCAGGACGGAACCAGAACTAGACCAGAACTAAATGACTCATAAACCAGGACTGAAACCGGGCTCAACCAGGACTAAATCAGGACTAAACCAGGACTAATCCAGGACTGAAAGAGGTCTAAACCAGGGCTAAACCAGGGCTAAACTAGGACTAAATCAGGACTGAAGCAGATCTAAACCAAGGCTAAACAAGGACTAAACCAGGATGAAACGAGTAATAAACCAGGACTGAAACAGGACTAAACCAGGACTAAATCAAGACTAAATCAGGACTGAAACAGGACTAAACCAGGACTAAACCGGGACTAAACTAGGAATAAACCCGTACTAAACCGAGACTGAAACAGGACTGAAACAGAACTAAACTAGGACTAAATCAGGACTGAAAAAGGACTAAACCAGGACTGAAGCAGATCTAAACCAAGGCTAAACAAGGGCTAAACCAGGACTAAACCAGGACTAAACGAGTCCTAACCCATATATGACGTATGATATTGTATTTTCAGTCAAACACATCAGTTTGGCAGCAGCAGCAGCAGCAGCAGCAGCAGCAGCAGCAGCAGCAGCAGCAGCAGCAGCAGCAGCGTCGTCTCCTCGTTTGTGTTGGAAATAAAAGGGCTCAAGTCTTTTCTTTCTCGTGGGGAACGGTGTGATTTAGGCTCTGTCATGAGTTAAAGTGGAGCGGTCCCAGGGCTGCTGCTGGTGCCGAGGCGTGGGAGCCCCCCCCCCCTCTGCGTGGGAGCGCCCCCCTCTGCCTCTCTCATCCCGGGTTTATTTCTGGGCCTGTAGATCACGTGACCCCCGACCCCGGCATCTCCAGATTAAACAAACACGACACTTTTAGCTTCTCTGGGAGCTCGCTAGCGTCAGCTCCTCGGACCGGCCTCTAAATAAGGAGGAGACGCGGAGCTTTTGTTATGGAGCAGGAGCGAAGAGCGGAGCCAAAACGGCAGCGGAATCAGTGAGATTAAGTGACATTAAGACAGATTAGGGAAAGAGCAGAGTGGTTCTGAGCTGCAGACGAGATGAAAAAGGACATTTATGGATTTAATACAAGAAAACAAAATACTGTTATTATAACGCAGGTCATTAGTTCAGCGCTGAAGTTTCCTTCAATATACAAACAAACTACAATAAAATCAGGACTATGAGGAATTCATCTTCTATTCAAATGTGCAAATACACCACCCGCTTCACTATATACACCACCCGCTTCACTATATACACCACCTGACACTATATACACCACCCGCTTCACCGTATACACAACCTTCTTCACTATATACACCACCTGACACCGTATACACCACCCACTTCACCGTATACACAACCTGCTTCACTATATACACCACCTGACACCGTATACACCATCCGCTTCACTGTATACACCACCCGACACCGTATACACCACCCACTTCACCGTATACACCACCTGCTTCACTATATACACCACCTGCTTCACTATATACACCACCCCCTTCACCGTATACACCATCCGCTTCACCGTATACACCACCTGCTTCACTATATACACCACCTGCTTCACCGTATACACCACCCACTTCACTATATACACCACCTGACACCGTATACACCACCCGCTTCACTATATACACCACCCGCTTCGCCGTATACACCACCCGCTTCACTATATACACCGCCCAACACCGTATACACCACCCACCTTAAGGAATACACCGTCCGTCTCACCATCACCATATTCTATTATCACAACAGCAGGAAGTGCAGCGATGTTGTGCGGCGCAACTTTCGTTCAAGGCTTTTCTACGGCAAAATCCCTGTGGAAAAGTGTCGCATATTTTTCACCAGGTTCATAAATCTGCCCCAACAACAAATCTTCACTCAACAAAGTTGACAAAGAACAGATTCTGTCCATGAAGAATTTATCCACAACGATCGAGGGAAGAAAGACGAAAACTTAAAGGAAACGACAACGAAGCATCAGTGAAACGACTGAGCAACACTAACGTTCTGGTCCTGAAGAAAACAGAAGGAACCTGTTTACTCAGACTGATTCTACAATTTAAATTAAAAATCGCGGTTGTGATGTCGATATTCGCACAGACTGAGACATTTGTGCAGTTTAAACGCTACAGATGTTCACAGATTAAATGTCGACCAAACTGCACAAATGTTTCAATCGATGCTAAATATCGACATCACAACATCGAGTTTTCATTTTAATTGTAGATCTGTTCTTTGTCGTCCTCATTGGGTGAAGATTTGGTGTTGGGGCAGATTTATGAAGCTGCTCGAAAACATGCGACACTTTTCCGCAGGGATTTTGCCGTAAAAAAAGCACTGATGGGAAGTTGTGCCACTCAACATCGCGCCACTTCCTGCTGTCGTGATACTAGAACATTGTGAGTGATGCAAGTCAGACAATCTCGGAGCCTCCACCCTGAACACCACCAGACTCAGTAACAGCTTCAGCTCCGGGCTGTTAGGATGCTGAACTCTCTCCCCTCTAAACACCAGACTACAGAAAGCAGGAATCCGTGTTTCCCCGAGAACAGAACTCCCCCAAAAAACTCTTGAGAACCGCCCCGACCTCCTCAAAATCAGACCGTCTTCTGCCTTTTGCACTTTGTTTTTCGTATGAAGAATTGACTAAACTTTTAACTTGAACTTGAACTTGAAATGTGGTCATACAAACGCCTCAGTTCAACTGTTGCGCAGAACGACATGAGGTCCCTGGAGTATTTTCACATCCGCCCGTGACCTCAAAAAGTGTGAGAACTCCTCACTGAGACGACTTAATAAAAGAGTGACTTTAGAAAACTGTGGTGTCCAGTGGGAACTGACGTCACTACAAAGCGCCGCAGGCTGTGGGAGCAGAGCATTTGTATTAATTTGACTAAAAATGAGTGCGTGACGCTGCCCGATCCTACACGTATCACCGATAAAGAAAAAAAATTAAAAAACTGAAGAAGGAAGTGCGTCAAGTACGTCACAGTGGGGTTGAGAATAGTTGTAGATCGGAGGAAAAACGCGTTGAAAACAGGAGAATAAAGACGATTCCGACATCAGAATGACTCTAAATACAAATATGAAAAGGTAAATGAGGGAAAAAAACAACTATAACGTGGAGAAAAGGTCTGAAAAATCCATTTAAACTCACACAGACAAGCAAAAAGATAAAACTACGGAGGGTAAATGTCACACCCTGGTCTAGTCCTGGTCTATTTTTAGTCCTTTAGTCCAGGTTCAGTTCCAGTTCTGAAGTTAAATCTGGTTTTTTGTGATTTCCCAGCTGAATTCCTCATATTCTCTGGGTCCTTGGTCTTTAAAGTGTGAAATCCATTGACCTAAATAATGACTTTTTCTCCACAAATCCCGAACCACAAACCACTTTAACACAGGGAGACAGAGACGGAGCGGAGGAGGAAAGAGACGCCACGATTTTCAACTCCAGCTCATTATCCCGGTGTCCAAAGGCTTCAGAGCAGCCAGAGCGGAGCCGGGAGAAGAGCCGGGAGCTGGGAGAGGAGTCGAGAGCCGGGAGAAGAGCCGGGAGCCGGGAGAGGAGCCAGGAGTCAAGAGAAGAGTCGAGAGCTGAGAGCTGAGAGCCGGGAGAGGAGCCGGGAGAGGAGCCGAGAGAGGAGAGAGGAGAGGAGCCGAGAGAAGAGACAGGAGAGAAGAGGAGCCGAGAGAGGAGCTGGGAGAGAAGTGAGGAGCCAGGAGAGGAGAGAGGAGCCAGAAAAGGAGAGAGGAGCCGGGAGAGGAGAGAGGAGCCAGGAGAGGAGAGAGGAGCCGGGAGAAGAGAGAGGAGCCGGGAGAGGAGAGAGGAGTCAGGAGAGGAGAGAGGAGCCGGGAGAGGGGGACACAGGGGGGACAGAGCCACTTCTCTCCCCCAAAAGGCCTCACTGCTGTGGGGTTAGACTCAGGTCATGTGATTAATCCAGGGCAAGACCAGGACTAAACCAGGACTGAACATGGACTAAACCAGGACTAAACAGGACTAAACCAGGTCTAAACCAGGTCTAAACCAGGTCTAAACCTAAATATAAACTAAAGACAGTTAAAGAAATGATATGAACAGAAGAACTCTACTCGTATTATATAGAATTATAAATAATATTTAATACAAATATTGATGCTGCTTGTAGAACGCAGCAGTGAAAAGTGAAAGTGGAAGCACATTTTGCCCTCTCCTTTTCCTCTCCTCCCTCTCTCTCCTCCTCCTCCCTCCTCTCTCTCTCTCTCTCCCCCTCTTCAGTCCGTCCCGCCAAAGTAAAGTGGCGTCCGGAGCCTCAGACCCTTTCACAATAAGTCTCCGCCCAGACGACGAGAAGAGAAAAGAGAAAAACAGAAAAGCACTAATCCAGAGTTTATTTGTCTCTTTGTCCCTGTGAGACGACACTTGTCCGGGGCCCCGAGGACACAGCGGAGGTCAGGGGTCAAGAGAGGGAGAGGAGGAGGAGAGGAGGGAGGGAGAGAGGGGGAGAAAGAGAAGAGGAGAGAGACGACAGGAGAGAGTGGGGCAAAGAGACCTAACAAGAGAGAGACAGAGGAGGGAGAGAGGAAGAGAGAGGGAGGGAAAGAGGGGGAGAAAGAGAAGAGGAGAGAGACGACAGGAGAGCTGGGGGGCAAACAGACATAACTAGAGAGAGAGAGAGGAGGGAGAGAGAGGAAAGAGAAAGAGAGGAGAGATAGGGAGGAATGAGAGAGAGGAGGGAGAGAGAAGGGAGGATGGAGGGAGGGGATGGAGAGAAAGGAAGGAGCGAGGGAGGGGGTGGAGAGATAGTGGAAGGAGGAAGAGGAGGGAGAGAGAGAGGGAGGAAGGAGAGAGAGAGACAAGGGAGAGGAGAGGAGAGAGAGACAGTGGGAAAAGAAAGAAACAAAGGAGGGAGAGAGAGGTGGGAGAAAAAGAGGAAGGAGAGAGAAGAGGGGGGAAACAGACATAGAAAGACAGGTAGAGACGACGGAGAGGGAGAAAAAAGACAAAAGAGGAGAGAAGAAGAGAAGCGAGAGGAGGTAGAAAGAAAGACAAAGGAGTGAGTGAGAAAGTAGAGATAGAAGAGAGAAAGAAATGATGCATGGAGAGGGGAGAGGGGAGTGAGTGAAGAGGGTAGGAGGGAGGGAGAGGAAATGAGGAGAGAGTGAAGAGGGGGAGAGAGAGACAGAGGGAGAAGAAAGAGGGAGACAGAGGCACTTGTCTGGGTCAAGGGTTAAGCCGAGACTTTCTGCCTGTTCACACGAGCTAATCACAGTTTGGACAAGAGAGAAAGAGAAAGAAAGAGAAAAAAAGAGAAAAAAGAGAGGGGGAAGAGAGGGGGAAGAGAGGACTTTGACTTTTAACAAAACATTTATAACTTTATCACTTAAATCTGGCAAAAAAACACAAAAAGCAACAATATAAAGAGAAAGAAGAAGAGAAAGAGAGCGAAAAGAAAGATGAGAAGAGAGGAGGAAGAGAGAGGAAAGAAGAGAGAGGAAAGAAGAGAGAGGAAAGAAGAGAGAGGAAAGAAGAGAGAGGAAAGAAGAGAGAGGATAGAGGAAAGAAGAGAGAGGAAAGAAGAGAGAGGAAAGAAGAGAGGAAAGAAGAGAGAGGAAAGAAGAGAGAGGAAAGAAGAGAGAGGAAAGAAGGGAGAGGAAAGAAGAGAGAGGAAAGAAGAGAGAGGAAAGAAGAGAGAAGAAACAGGATAGAGAGAGAGAAGAAAGAGAATAAGAGGTAGAGGTTGGAGAAAGAAAAGAAAAGTCCTGATCAGGACTTCAGATGGACGACTGGAGCTTTTGTGCAGGTTTTGTGTTGATGGAGGAAACCCCAACACAGGCAGAACATGCAAACTCCACATTTACCGCGTTTACATGAAAACTTTAATTTAAAAAACTAATTTAATTCTGAATAAAAATGAATTCCGCTTTAAAAAGAGCGTGAACACTTCACTCTGAATGAAAACGATGATTCAGGATTCAGTTGAAGTGGGCGGTTTATTCTGTTTCAGTCAGAACAATCAAACCAGAATTAAAACCTCGGCGTAAACGAGGCCTCGGACGGACCCGGGAATCGAACCCAGGACCTTCTCGCTGTGAGCCGAGGACTCGACTCCCTCCAGTTTAGAACAGGTCAAATTTTGGACGATTTTTCTTCATTTTCCCCCCAAAAAATCTCTCTCCAAAAAGTCTGTGCCGAGTGTTTTACGGCCACATGTTTGGCTCCAGGGCCGAGCTTCCCTCTCCTCTTCTCCTCTTCTTCTCTCTGTTTATCTATTCAATCTCTCGCTCCCTCACTTTTTCCTCCTCTCCTCTCTCCTCTTTCACCTGTTCTTTAGCTTTAGTGCTCGTCGCCTCCGGCATCAACAACAAACGTTTTATCGGAAAGTGGGACAAGAGAAAAAGAGCAAAAACTGGACAGAGAGAGAGAAAGAAAGAGAGAAAGAGAAGAAAGAAGGAAAAGAACGAGAGAGAAGAGAAGAGAGACACGAGGGAGGAGGGAGAGGAAGTCCTCGGGTGGAGCGTGAAGAGACTGAAAAAATCAACGAGGAGGTGAGAAAGAGAGAGAAGAGAGAAAGAGGGAGAGACGGAAAGGAAGAGAGACTAGGAAAAAGAAAGAGAGGGAGAAGTAGGGGAGAAGATAGTGACGGGGAGAGACAGAGCGAAAGAGAGAGAGAGAAGGGAAGAAAAGAGAGGAAAGGAATCAAAAAGAGGGAGAGAGACAGGGAGAAGAGAAAGAGGGGGAGAAGAGTTAAGGGACAGGCAGAGGGAGAGAGAGAGAAAGAGAGGGAGGTAGGGGCAAAGATAGTGACAGAAAGAGAGAGAGAGAGAGAAGGGATAGAAAAGAGGGAGGAGTTGGGGTACAGGCAGAGAGAGAGAGAGACTGGGGAAAGAGAAAAAGAGAGGAGGAGTGCAAACAGAGAGACAGAAAAAGGAGAGGGTGGAAAGAGGGGAAGGGGGTATACAGAGAAAAAAGGGAGAGAGACTGGAGAAAGAGAAAGAGGGGGGAGAACAAACGGAGAGAGAGAGAGAGAGAAGGGAGAGGAAGGAAAGAGGGAAAAGGGGCAGACAGAGAGAAAAAGAGAGAGAAGGGAGAGAAGACAGTAAAAGAGGGAGACAGACGGACAGAAAGAGAAAGAGGGGGAGAAAGGAGGAGAAAGAGAAAGGAGAGAGGAGATGGGGTACAGGCTGAGAGAGAGAGAGAGACTGGAGAAAGAGAAGTAGGGGAAGAAAAAGAGAAGGAGTGCAAACGGAAAGAGAGAAAGAAAAGGGAGAAGATCGAAAGACGGGAAAGGGGCAGACAGAGAGAAAAGGAAAGGAGAGAAGCGAGGAAAAGAGGGAAAAAAAAGGGAGAGGGGGTGAAAAGGGACAGAAAAGGGAGGGATGGAAAGAGGGGAAGGGGCAGACAGAAAAAAGGAGAGAAAAAGAAGGAGTGAAGGGAGGAGAGGAGCGATTTCCTCAGGAGGGACATAAAGACACAGAACATGAGTGTCCAGAGCTGCAGCTGCTTTTACACTTTCAATCCAGGGCAAATATTTAAATCAGATGTCGCGCCACGAACACTGCACGTTCTACTGTTCGTCTGCGTGTTCTACCCTTTGTCTGCACGTTCTACTGTTCGTCTGCGTGTTCTACCCTTCGTCTGCACGTTCTACTGTTCGTCTGCACGTTCTACCCTTCATCTGCACGTTCTACTGTTCGTCTGCGCGTTCTACCCTTCATCTGCACGTTCTACTGTTCGTCTGCGTGTTCTACCCTTCGTCTGCACGTTCTACTGTTCGTCTGCGTGTTCTACCCTTCATCTGCATGTTCTACTGTTCGTCTGCGTGTTCTACCCTTCATCTGCACGTTCTACTGTTCATCTGTATGTTCTACTGTTTGTCTGCATGTTCTACCGTTCATCTGGGCGTTCTACCCTTCCTCTGCACGTTCTACTGTTCGTCTGCGCGTTCTACCCTTTGTCTGCACATTCTACTGATCGTCTGCGCGTTCTACCGTTCATCTGCGCGTTCCACTGTTCGTCTGCGTGTTCTACCGTTCATCTGCACGTTCTACTGTTTGTCTGCATGTTCTACAGTTCATCTGCACGTTCTACAGTTCATCTGCACATTCTACTGTTCGTCTGCACATTTTTATTGTTCGTTTGCGCGTTCTACCGTTCATCTGCACGTTCTACCCTTCATCTACGCGTTCTACCGTTCATCTGCACAGTCTACCGTTCATCTGCACGTTCTACTGTTCGTCTGCATGTTCTACCGCTCATCTGCACGTTCTACCATTCATCTATATGTTCTAATGTACATCTGTGTGTTCTACCTTTCATCTACGCGTTCTACCGTTTATCTGCACGTTCTACAGTTCGTCTGCACGTTCTACCGTTCGTCTGCACGTTCTACCGTTCGTCTGCACGTTCTACCGTTCGTCTGCGCGTTCTACCCTTCATCAGTCCAATCTGAGCGTTCAGTCCTGCAGTCTGAAGTGGCCTAAACGTCTCTACAAAGTTTTTAGACACTTTCTCTACACAGAAACAACTTTCAAAATGACCAAAAGACGATTCTTCCCGTTTACCGTGACGTTTAAATCCAAGAACCGACCTGCACCGAACGAGCCCGAGTTTGTGTTTTGGAATTTCCTTAACCGTTCCGCTGCTCTTCCTCGAGGTGGAGTTCGGTTTTCCCAGAGTCCCGGACACAAGAGAACACAGCATAAGTCTTACAAAAATCACTTTTAGGAGCTTTGACCATTTAAAAATGTTTAAAAATGTTATACAGAATCTGACCTTTGTGAAACCCGGACTCCCTGTCAGAACGTGGGCAGTTTGGAATTCCCAGAATGCATTGCTTCTATGGGAGAGTAAAATAAGGGGCTGCAGTACCTGGAGCGGCCACTAGTCTGCCTGGAGGGGGAGGGGCTTATCCAGTTTTTAATTACAGATTCATTAGGATCCTGAGGGTGACAGTCCGAGGAACGCTGTCAATCAAACCTGTCTGGTCTCTGGTTTAGTCTCTGGTCTGGGCTCTGGTTTATTCTCTGGTCTCTGGTCTGGTCTGGTCTCTGGTCTGGTCTCTGGTCTGGTCTCTGGTCTGGTCTCTGGTCTGGTCTGGTCTCTGGTCTGGTCTCTGGTCTGGTCTCTGGTCTGGTCTCTGGTCTGGTCTCTGGTCTAGTCTCTGGTCTGGTCTCTGGTCTGGTCTCTGGTCCGGTTTATGTTTTCCTCTCTGAGAATCGGAGCCTGATCTGAATGTTTCTGGATCCAGACGTGTTCGGGCAGAGTCTGTGCAGCTGTGAGGAGGATTATCATCCACAGGCTCAGATTATCCACCACCAAAAGACGAAATCAACTGTGCACCACCAAAATAATCCAGATTATACCGAGAGGAGAGGAGAGCGGTATGTTACGTAGCAACCATCATGTAAACAAGGGCCAAAGCTCATCTAAAATACACTAGTTCTGATTAGATTAAAATGGTGGCTGAGTGGCAACACTCAAGAACACAGCAAGAAGGTTGCGGGTTCGATCCCCGGATCACCCGGGCCTTTCTGTGTGGAGTTTGCATGTTCTCCCCGTGTCTGGATGGGTTTCCTCCGGGTGCTCCGGTTTCCCCCATCAACCCAAAACATGCAGCACCTGAACTAACATCAAGGACCATGTTGTCCACCCTCCTGTGGGCTCACCACCTGCAGAGGGGTTCATAGGGGGGTTCAGGTGCTATGAGGATTGGGCAGCAAACTGCCCCCGCGACCCAGCCGGATTAAGCGGGAGAAGATGGATGGATGAATATATTAAGAAAATATATGTTTACTGTGAGACTTTGTCAAACCCTGAGGAGCAGTTTGAGCCCAAAACCTGAAACAGACAAAAACTGGACTGAGACAGACCCTCAGCCTGGACCCTGGTCTGGACTCTGCTCTAGTCTCTGGTCCGGCCTCAGGTCTCAGTCCTGGTCTCTGGTCCGGCCTCTGGTCTCAGTCCTGGTCTCTCAGGTCCTCCAGAGCTGCTGGAGCCTCAAGTCCATGAGCCACAAACACAGTGACTCCTCCACGACCCCTGAGAGACCATCTGCCCCTGTCTGGACTCTGTGCCACAGACAAATGCCCCACAGACAAATGCCCCACAGACAAATGCCCCACAGACAAATGCCCCACAGACTCAGACACAAACCAGACCAGGTCATTCTCTCCATCCAGATCCTGTTACACTCATCCTCACACCCTTCTGTCTGCTCTCTCTCTCTTTCCTTTACTCTTGTCTCCCCTTTTCCCTCCCTCTCTCCCTCCATCTATCCCTTTCCCAGTTTTGCCCCTACCCCTTTCTCCCTCTCTTCTTGTTCTTCTCCTCCAACCCGTCTCTCCTACCTCCCCTCTTTCTCTCCTCCCTCCCCCTCTCTCTCCCTCTCTCTCATCTTTCTCTCCATACTTTCTTTTCCATGAGCTCTTTTCCCTTCTCTCTCTCTCCCCTCCCTCTCTCCATCACTCTCCTCATTCCTCTCTCTCCGCCCTCTTCCTCCCGCTCCCTTCCCCTCTTTTCCATCACTCACTCCCATCCCCTCTCTCCCCCTGTTCTCCCCCCTCTTCATTTCCCCCCCCTTGTTCTTCCCCTCTCCCCCCTCTCTTCTCCTCCTCCTCTCCTCTTTCTCCCCCTCTTTCTCCTGCAAACACAGAGCAGAGACATGTGGCTGGTGTTGACAGTTTGGATGGATTCATCAGTCTCTCCTCCCTCTGTCCTCCCTCTGTCCTCCCTCTGTCCACCCTCTGTCCTCCCTCTGTCCACCCTCTGTCCTCCCTCTGTCCACCCTCTGTCCTCCCTCTGTCCTCCCTCTGTCCTCCCTCTGTCCTCCCTCTGTCCTCCCTCTGTCCACCCTCTGTCCTCCCTCTGTCCTCCCTCTGTCCTCCCTCTGTCCACCCTCTGTCCTCCCTCTGTCCTCCCTCTGTCCTCCCTCTATCCTCCCTCTGTCCTCCCTCTATCCTCCCTCTGTCCACCCTCTGTCCTCCCTCTATCCTCCCTCTGTCCTCCCTCTGTCCTTCCTCTGTCCTCCCTCTATCCTCCCTCTTTCCTCTCCTCCTCTTCTCTCCATTTCAGACGAATAAAAACATTTCAGTCGCTACAACAACTAAATAAACGTCAGAATGGAGGAGTGAGCGTTTATGAGCCTGTGCGGGAACAGAACCGATCACCTCCTGGACTGAGGGTGAAAGCAACAACGTACAGTGTGTGTGCATGTGTGTGTGTGTGTGTGTGTGTGTGTGTGTGAAGTGTGTGCGTGTGTGTATGAAGTGTGTGTGTGTGACCGGGCCCTGACCCTGGACCAGCTGCTCTTGTTTGAAGATTCACTGTGGATCATGTTTCCCTCAGCACCCGACACACACACACACACGTATAACACACACATGTATGCATATAACACACACACACACACGTATAACACACACACACACACACGTATAACACACACATGTATGCATATAACACACACACACACACACGTATAACACACACACACACACATATAACACACACACACACACACGTATAACACACACATGTATTAATATAACACACACACACACACATGTATTCATATAACACACACACACACACACACACATGTATGCATATAACACACACACACACATGTATGCATATAACACACACACACACACACATGTATGCATATAACACACACACACACACACATGTATAACACACACACACACGTATAACACACACACACACGTATAACACACACATGTATGCACATAACACACACACACGTATAAGACACACATGTATGCATATAACACACACACACACACACACGTATAAGACACACATGTATGCATATAACACACACACACACATGTATGCATATAACACACACACACACACATGTATGCATATAACACACACACACACACACGTATGCATATAACACACACACACACACATGTATGCATATAACACACACATGTATGCATATAACACACACACACACGTATAACACACACATGTATGCATATAACACACACATGTATGCATATAACACACACACACACATATAACACACACATGTATGCATATAACACGCACATGTATGCATATAACACGCACACACACATGTATGCATATAACACACACACACACACACACATGCATGCATATAACACACAAATGTATGCATATAACACACACACACACATGTATGCATATAACACACACACACACATGTATGCATATAACACACACACACACACATGTATGCATATAACACACACATGTATGCATATAACACACACACACACATGTATGCATATAACACACACATGTATGCATATAACACACACACACACATGTATGCATATAACACACACATGTATGCATATAACACACACACACACGTATAACACACACATGTATGCATATAACACACACACACACATGTATGCATATAACACACACACACACGTATGCATATAACACACACATGTATGAATATAACACACACATGTATGCATATAACACACACATGCATGCATATAACACACACATGTATGCATATAACACACACACACACACGTATAACACACACATGTATGCATATAACACACACACACACGTATAACACACACATGTATGCATATAACACACACACACGTATAAGACACACATGTATGCATATAACACACACACACACATGTATGCATATAACACACACACACGTATAACACACACATGTATGCATATAACACATCACACACATGTATGCATATAACACACACACACACGTATGCATATAACACACACATGTATGCATATAACACACACATGTATGCATATAACACACACATGTATGCATATAACACACACACACACGTATGCATATAACACACACATGTATGCATATAACACACACATGTATGCATATAACACACACATGTATGCATATAACACACACACACACATGTATGCATATAACACACACACATGTATGCATATAACACACACACACACACACACATGCATGCATATAACACACACATGTATGCATATAACACACACACACATGTATGCATATAACACACACATGTATGCATATAACACACACACACACACATGTATGCATATAACACACACACACACATGTATGCATATAACACACACACACACACATGTATGCATATAACACACACATGTATGCATATAACACACACATGTATGCATATAACACACACATGTATGCATATAACACACACACACACACATGTATGCATATAACACACACGTCACACACACATAATACACACATACACAGACTCATACACACACAGACATAACACACATACGTATGACACACACATACACACACAGACATAACACACATACGTATGACACACACATACACACACAGACATAACACACATACGTATAACACACACATACACACAACGCACACGTATGCATACACCAGCATATACTCATACAACACACCTACAACACACACACACATAAAACACACACACACACATATAGCACACACACACACATGTAACACACACACACACACATAAAACACACACACATATGCATACACCAGCATACGCGCATACAGCACACACCCGATACACACACACACGTGTAACACACACACACATATAACACACAGTTGGAGAGAAGATCTGGGCCTAAATCTGCAGGTTTGTGTGTTAAATAGTGTCGTCATACTTGAGACCGGCCTCCAGACCACTTTTCTACAGACTTGGTCCCGTCTTGGACTCGAGCGCATTGATCTCTCGGTCTTGATGGAGCTTTGGTCTTGGACTCGAGGTCTGACACTCGACGAGTGCCTTTATATTTTATTAAAAGTGCAGAGGCTGCTCATTATGACTGCAAATCCCATAGGAGAATGTTCCTGAATGTTCTGGACTCGAAAAACCCACTTTATTCACAAGTTGGTTTCAGAGGAAATGGGATTAAAGCAGAGACTCTGAAACTGTGGGTGAGGCTCCAAAAAGTACAGTACAGTCTGCTTGTCTTATTTTAATCCTAAATTAAGATTAATCAGATCAAATGGAGACAGCTTTATAAAAAAAACATTGATATATTTGTGCCAATAACTGTAAAATACATAAATAATACATAAATACATAAATATAGAAAATGGCAAAGATGAACTCCATTTGATTTTAATGGGCTGTTGTCTTGTCTCAGACTCGACTCTCAAAGGTCTCGACTCTCAAAGGTCTCGGTCTTGTCTCGGTCTTGACTCTCAGAGGTCTCGACTCTCAGAGGTCTCGGTCTTGTCTCGGTCTTGACTCTCAACGGTCTCGACTCTCAGAGGTCTCGGTCTTGTCTCGGTCTTGACTCTCAGAGGTCTCGGTCTTGTCTCGGTCTTGACTCTCAAAGGTCTTGACTCTCAGAGGTCTCGGTCTTGTCTCGGTCTTGACTCTCAGAGGTCTCGGTCTTGTTTCGGTCTTGTCTTTTAGAGGTCTCGGTCTTGTCTCAGACTCGACTCTCGAAGGTCTTGACTCTCAGAGGTCTCGGTCTCGTCTCAGTTTTGTCTCGGTCTTGTTTCGGTCTTGACTCTCAGAGGTCTCGGTCTTGTCCTGGTCTCGGGACCCTGTGGTCTCGGACTGGTCTTGGTCTCGTTTGGACGGTCTTGACTATAACACGAGTATTAAACTTGTGTGAATGAAACAAAACCAAACTCCAGGTCTGTTTGTGACGAGGAAACGACATCAGAACAGAACGTAACTCGGGCCCTTTAAACGAACACAGGCGTCTCTTCATAACGGCCGTGTGACGCTCTTCGGCCCATTTTCCTCTCTCTTCCTCCTCCTCCCTCCTTCAGTGCTTCCCTGGACTTGAACTTTACATAAAAAAGCCTTTTATGAACAGCGTCTCTCAGACACAATGTGACTCCACACCTCGGGCGAGCGGCGTTAGCGTTGTTAGCGGGGTTAGCGGTGTTAGCGCCATTAGCGGTGGGTGGGATAAAGGGACTAATAAGCTTACTTTCAGCCGCACTGGTCAGCCTGACGCCTCCACAAAGACCCATTACCCCCCCTCTCTGGCTCTTTTCTCTTTCCCTCCTTCCCTCTCGCTGCAGAACCAGGTCAAGAGCTTCTGAATGGAATTCCTCCGTCACTATTCAAGCCTTCTCCCGTCAGCCGGAAACACAAAAAGCAACGCCGCAGATCAACAAAACATGTTACACTGCAAAACGGGAGGTACAAACGCTTAAGTCTGTCAGAAAATTGATTTGTTTCTTCTATTTTTAAGTTTGTGCCGAGAGAAACAATAATAAACGTACCACATCCACACTGTAAACAACAGAAAAGCACGTTTCTCGAAAAGGAGCGAGAAAAAAAATTATCCAATTCAGAAATTCTGTGGTTGCTCCTGTGCATTGATGAACTTGAAACTTTACAAATATTTACGTATCGCAAAATAAATTACACACTATTAGGGATGTAACAGGAACGTAAATATGATATCGTATCGTCAATAACATCGTGGAGCATCACAATATATCGAATCCCAAGTGTCTTTGCTTAAATGAACAGTTCTGATGCAGAAATAGCTAAAAAAAACAGAGGGAACTACATAGACCATGATCCTTTGCTCCGTTTCAGTGCAGACGACATGAAGAAATAACTGTTCTCAGCACTTTTACATCTTCATTATCATTTAAGTGCTTTAAATGCTTCACAAGACTTAGTCTTAGTTTAGTCCTGGTTTAGTCTTAGTTTAGTCCTGGTTTAGTCTTAGTTTAGTCCCAGTTTAGTCTTAGTTTAGTCCTGGTTTAGTCTTAGTTTAGTCCCAGTTTAGTCTTAGTTTAGTCCTGGTTTAGTCTTAGTTTAGTCCCAGTTTAGTCTTAGTTTAGTCCTGGTTTAGTCTTAGTTTAGTCCCAGTTTAGCCTTAGTTTAGTTTTAGTTTAGTCCTGGTTTAGGGTAAATAGGGACATCTAAACCAGGACTAAACTAAGACTAAACCAGGATTACATCAGGACTAAACCAGGACTATCACAATTTTTGACTATTCTGATCCTCACCAACAGTAAAGAGGAGCATAAATTGTCATTTATTTCACCAAAATACAGAAAATCGTGTCTACGAATGACCATAAAACAAAAAAATCCTCAGATAATCTCTCACTCTATTTGAGGAAACTATGGTAGAAATCGCCACTCTGGTCTCTGAAAACTGAGAAAATCACTTACAAACTCATCGTGGTGATTAATGAAGACGCTCTGAATGCCTGAGGTAAGTGAGGAGTAACTTTGGAGCGCTGCAAACGGCTTAAAAGTGAAGTTCTCGTTCTTTTTTAACGTTTTAAATGAGTAAAAATGAAGTGGAGCCTTTACGCTTTGACATATTCGACTTCCCTTTGTCTTGGCTTTGGTCTGGATTTGTAACTCTCCATAAATGTCCCATAGTTCGAGGTGTTGGGGTCAAAACGGGGACTTAAAAAGACGCTCTTCAAAGACTTTCCCTTCAGACGCTGAACTGCAGAGTCCACAGATGCACAGAGCCCAGAGCCCGAGTGTGACCCGGTCTTTGGTCCTGGATTAGACCTCTCAACAGCCCCATAAACCTGACTAAGACCTGACATAGTCCTGACATAGTCCCGGCGTAGTCCTGGTTTAGTCCGGATCAAAGCGCCGCTCACACACACTCTTTGGGAGTCTTGGAGTCTTCGGGGTCATCGCCACAAATCACAGCAGAATCGGCCTTTAGTCTCATTTAAAATCTGCGTTTTCTGGTCTTTTTTTTAGTGCAGATTTTGGTATTTTGCAGGTTTTAAAGGCGCATTGTGTAACTTTTCTGCTCGTTTCTATGGAGACGTCGTTGCTCTGCCTGGAAAACTTTACATTTATTCAACTACAGGCGGTTTTACAGCTCAGAAATACCTCAAAAAAACAACATTCTGACACAGATCTGAGCTCTAACTCGGTCCGGTTTGGTCTCCATGGCGACGGAAAGGTGTAATGCCGCACTGTGGAACATTCCAGACAAAGCAAAAACATCGAGAAAAGCGTTTGACGGAGCCTCCACCAGAAAAGTTACACAATATTGATTTGATTTTTATTTCGAGTTTGTGCCGAGAGAAAAACAATAATAAGAAACACAAATTTCTCGAAAAGTAGCGGGAAAAAAAACAAGCCCCAGTTCACGACGTAGTTTTAAACATTAAAAAATTATGTGTTCGCTTAACAAATATTTACATATAGCAAAATAAATGACAAACTAGGCAATACAAACATAATTTTAACCCAATTTCTTTCTCTTTTTTGTATTATTACGGTCGTACAAACGAATAATTATGTTAACGACGGCACAAAAGTTTATCGTTTACGATCGTACAAAATAAAAGTTAATGTTAAAGAAAAGCAGGTGTTTAGTTCATAGTCGTGGGTTTACCGGAATAAATTAATGGGAAATAAACTTCTGGAGTACAACCTCGTGATGTCACAAGGTGGAGCAGAGTGTTTTCAGCTCTGAGGAGAGACATGAAAATTAAAAATGTGTGAAACTAAAACGTGTGAATGAAACAAAACTAAACTAAACTGCGTCTTTCAGTGAGAAAAACATGATAAGAAGACAGAAAAACACTTAATAATAAAACGTGGAGAAGTCCCGCCCCCTCCGGATAAGCCCCTCCCCCTCCGGGTTAAGCCCCGCCCCCTCTCAGGTACTGCAGCTCCGGGAGTTTGGGCCCAGAAAGAACTAGAGCGCAGTGCATTTTGGGAATTCTGACAAAGCATCGACAACTTTCCCAAACGTCGGATTTTGTTCGATTCTGTTCTATTTTCACGGCATAAACCTTTGGGTCCACGAGCCAACGAGCTCAGGCCACTGAAAACAACCCGACGCCATCTTGGGTTCACCATATTTTACTGTAGTTTTCTGGGGGATCAGTTTCTGTAGTTCTGGGCTGAAGCTGATGCTCCTCACAGACAGAAGAAGAAGAAGGAGAAGGAGAAGAAGAAGAAGAAGAAGAAGAAGAAGAGGGAGAAGGAGAAGGAGAAGAAGAAGAAGAAGAAGAAGAAGAAGAAGAAGAAGAAGAGGGAGAAGGAGAAGAAGAAGAAGAAGAAGAAGAGGGAGAAAGAGAAGAAGAAGGAGAAGAAAAGAAGAAGAAGAAGGAGAAGAAGAAGAGGGAGAAAGAGAAGAAGAAGGAGAAGAAAAGAAGAAGGAGAATGAGAAGAAGAAGAAGGAGAAGAAGAAGAAGAAGGAGAAGAAGGAGAAGAAGAAGGAGGAGAATGAGAAGAAGAAGAAGAAGAAGAAGAAGAAGAAGGAGAAGAAGGAGAAGAAGAAGAAGAAGGAGGAGAATGAGAAGAAGAAGAAGAAGGAGAAGGAGGAGAAGAAGAAGAAGAGAAGAAGAAGAGAAGAAGAGTTCAGAGGCTCAATGGGAAACACACATGAGCTGATCTACGTGTCTCCTGCTACAACTATCAACTCTCTCTCTTTCTCTCTCTCTCTCTCTCTTTCTGTCTCTCTCTCTCTCTCCCTCTCTGCTGCTACAATTATCAACTGTTTCTCACCCTTTCTCGTTCTCTCTCTCTCCTTTTTATTGTCACTCCCCTTTTCTCTCTCTCTCTACCACTTTCTCTCCACACTCTGTCTTTTGCAGAATGTTAACACCCCTCTGTCCTCTCTCTCCCTCTCTCTGTCCCTTTCTCTCTCTCCGTCTGACCCTCTCTGCTGCTTTTAGCTCTTTCAACTCTTTATCTCTTCCTCCCCCTCCTCTTTCTCTCCATCTCTCTCTCTCTTTATCTGCATCTCTCCCACTCCATCTCTGCTGCTGTTACAACTATCAGCTCCCTCCCTCTCTCTCTCTCATCTCTCTGTTTCTCTCTTTCTCCCCCTCTCTCTCCCATCTCTCTATATCTCTGTATGTCTTTCTTTACCCCCTCTTCATCTTTCTATCTCTTTGTTTCTCCCCTCTCTCTTCATCTCTTTCTCTCTCTCTCTGTTTCTCTCTCTCTCTCCCCATCACTCTGTTTCTCGCTTTTTCCATCTCTCTCTCTGTTTCTCTTTCTCCCCCTTCTCTCTCTCTCTCATCTCTCTCCATCTCTCTATCTTTGTTTCTCTGTCTCCCCTCTCTTTCCATCTCTCTCTCTCTGCCCCCTTTCTGTTTCTCCTTCTCCCCCTCTCTCTCTTTCAACTCTCTCCATCTCTCTATCTGTTTCTCTCTCCCCCTCTTCATCTCTCGCTCTATCTTTGTTTCTCTCTCTCTTCATCTCTGTCTCCCCATCTCTCTATCTCTGTTTCTCTTCCTCCATTTCTTTTTCCATCTCTCTGTTTCTCTCTCTCTCTCTTTCTGCTGCTGTTACAACTATCAGCTCCCTCCCTCTCTCTATCCCTCCGTCTCTCTATTTCTCCCTCTCTCTCTCTCCCCTTTCTCTCTCTGCTGCTACAACTAACAGCTCTTTCTCTCTTTCTCCCCCCTCCCTCTTTCCTCTTTCTCTCTCTCACTCCATCCCCGCTCCTGTTACAACTATCAGCTCTCTCTCTCTCTTCCTCTCCATTTCTTCTCTTTCTCTCCTCCTCCTCTCCCTCGTTCTTCCCCCTCGGACTCTGAGCCGTGACCTCCGTTCGACCTCGCGCTCCTGAACTTTTCCTTTAAGACTTTTTTTTTCTTTCTTTTCTTTTTTTTCCGAGGAACTTTACGACAAAAAACCAAACCCAAACGTCTCGTACAGGAGCTCCGACGCTCTGGGATTTCACAGTTTTTCCGCTTCAGATTCAGATTTCAGATTTTACGCTCGGCTGAAGATAAAAACGTTCGACTAAACACGTTTCTGAGCACGACTTTCGCTTCAGATTTACTGCATTTTCACGTTTTTATAATCAGAAAAGTGAATACAGGAAAAAAAAAAACAATATCGAGCTAAATTTAAAACATTTTTTTATTTAAATGAAGAATATTTTACTCTATTTGAACAGATTTGATTTTGTTTCTTATTTTAAGCGCAAAAAAGTTGTGTTTTTCCTTATTTTAAATGTATTAAATGTGTATTTTCATATTTTAACTACAAAACGTCTTGTTCCACTTGTAGATCGTTTTACTTTTCAAGTGAAATTTACTTAAATCATGATGAAAAGTCCTTAATTCAAGTCTAAATTTAGGGTTTTTTTGCGGGGACAGAAAAAGAAAAATTCTGAATTTCGAGTTATTGATAAAAAGTATTAAAAAAATACCTCTTTTACTTTATTATTTCTGCTCTGTTCCACCTCAAACTGAACTAAAAATGTAATAAATGTCAGTAAAAACGAAATATATAATAAATAAAATAATAAATATATAATAAATACAAATGAAATAAATAAATGTATTTTCTATTTTTAAATAAAACTTTTTTTTTTTTCCTATTTTCTGCAGAAATTCTATTGTGATTTTTTTCCCCCATCGTCGCCTCAGGATCTGTTAATGCGTTTGGTCAGATCTGTGCACTTCTCCTCCTCTTCCTCCTCTCATCCTCTTCTCCTCCTCTCCCTCCTCCTTTTCCTCACTCTCTCATCTTCCTCTCCCTCTATTCCCTCCTCTCCTTTTACTTTCCTCTTCTCCCCTCCTCTTTTCCTCCTCCTCTTCTCTCTCCCCCTTTTCCTCATGCTTTTCCTCTCCCCCCCAACTCTCCTCTTCCTCACCCTCTCATCATTTCTCCTCTTTTACCTTTCTACTCTTACTTTCCTCTTCTCCCGCTCTGCCCCTCTCTTCCCCTTCTCCTCACACTCTCTTCTTCTGCTCCCACTTGTCTCTTCTCCCTCTCTCCTCCTCTCCTTTTACATCCCTCTTCTCCACCTCCTCTTGTCCTCCTTCTCTCCTCCTTTCCTCACGCTCTCCTCTTCCTCACTCTCAATTCCTGTCTCCTCCTCTCCCTCTACTTTCTTCTTGTCCCCCTCCTCTTTTCTTCCTTCCCTCTTCCTCATTTCTCCGTCTCCTCCTCTTCCTCCTCTCCTTTCCCTCCTCCTTTTCCTCACCCTCAATTCTCCTTCTCTCCTCCTCTCCTTTTACTTTCCTCTTCTTCCCTCCTCTTTTCCTCCTCCTCTTTTCCTCCTCTTCTTTTACTTTCCTCTTCTCCCCCCTCTTTTCCTCCTCTTCTCTCTCCCCCTTTTCCTTTCCCCCTCGCCTCATCTCTTCCTCACCCTCTTCCTTATCATTTCTCCTCTTTTACCTTTCTACTCTTACTTTCCCTCCTCCTTTTCCTCACCCTCAATTCTCCTTCTCTTCTCCCCTCCTGTTTTCCTCCTCCTCTCCTCCTCTTCTCTCTCCCCTCGCCTCACCTCTTCCTCACCCTCTCATTTTGTCTCCTCCTCCTCTTCTCTCCTCCCCATTTTCCCTTCTCCTCTTCGACTCTCCTCTTCCTCACCCTCTCATTGTTTCTCCTCTTTTACCTCTCTACTCTTACTTTCCCTCCTCCTCTCCATCCTCCTTTTCCTCACGCTCTTCCTCTCCTCTTCTCACTCTGTCATCTCTTCTCCTCTCCTATTCTCACCTTCTCTTCTCCTCCTCACCTCCCCCTCTCTCCATCCTCCTTTTCCTCACGCTCTTCCTCTCCCCCTCGCCTCACCTCTTCCTCAAACTCTCGTCTCTTCTCCTTCTCTCATCTCCTTCGCCCCCCTCTCCCCCTTCTCTCCTCCGTCTGTCCTTATCGTCTCCCCCTCCTCCTTTTCCTCACACTCTTCCTCTCCCTTCCTTCTCATGTCCTCCCCCTCTGCTCCTCATCTTCCCCTCTCTCCATCCTCCTTTCTGGGAGGACAGTTCTGTAGTTCTGGCCTCCTCGCTTCACCTCTTCTCACCCTCTTGTCTCTTCTCCTTCTCTCCTCCTCTCCTTCCTCCTTTTCCTCACTCCCTCATTTGCTTCTCCTCTTTCTCTCCTCCTCCATCCCCCTCTTCCTCACACCGTAGTGACCCGGAGTGCAGGAGGAGGAGGAGGAGGAGGAGGAGGAGGAGGAGGAGGAGGAGGAGGGAGCTGTCATGGAGCTAAGTGCCCGATGTCGGCTGCTCGTTCCTGGACACGAAGTAGCACTCTGCCCCCTCCCTGGAGCCCTGACACCTCACACACACACACACACACACACACACACACACACACACACACACACACACACACACACACACACACACACACACACACACACACACACACACACACGCACACACACACACACACACACGCACACACACACTCACACACACACAGACACACACTCACACACACACACACACACACACACACACACTCACACACACTCACACTCACACACACACACACACACACTCACACACACACACACTCACACACACACACACACACACACACACACACACACACACACACACACACACACACTCACACACACACACACACACACACACACACACACAGACACACACACACTCACACACACACACACACTCACACACACACAGACACACACTCACACACACACACACACACACACACACACACACACACACACACACACACACACACACACACACACACACACACACACACACACACACACACACACACACACACACCTGCTCTAAAGTGTGCATATTCTACAGAAACAAGCTCAGAAACTCTGATCTAAGTGCTGCATTTTAACACCGGCCGTAGTTTAAATGACGAGTTTTACACTTCGACAGGATTTAAACGAGGGAACGAGGGACACATGACGCTGAGGTCACCGACTTTTATCCGCTCACGCTCGCGTCACAAACCAGGAAGACGCTCGGAAACCTGCCACGACGACAACGACGAAGACGACGAAGACGAAGACGACGACGAAGACAAAGACGAAGACGAAGACGAAGACCGGTGCAGCTCCCGACACTGACTATGACCAAACCCACTGGAGGAAAAGTGACCGTGGGCGAAATGAAGCCTGAAAACGTATCTGCGGTTTGGAATCATCCGGAATCTTCTAATCGCATTTACCCCAAGTGTTGCCACCTGACCCGGGTTTACCTGATACTCAGTCCTGGTTCAGTCCTGGTTCAGTCCTGGTTTAGACCTGGCTTAGACCTGGCTTAGACCTGGCTTAGACATGGTTTAGTCTTGGTTTAGACCTGGTTCAGTCCTGGTTCAGTCCTCGTTTAGACCTGGTTTAGATCTGATTTAGACCTGGTTTATTTCTGGTTTAGACCTGGTTCAGTCTTGGTTTAGTCCTGGTTTAGACCTGGTTTAGACCTGGTTCAGTCCTGGTTTAGACCTGGTTTAGACCTGGTTCAGACCTGGTTTAGTCTTGGTTTAGACCTGGTTCAGACCTGGTTTAGTCCTGGTTTAGACCTGGTTCAGTCCTGGTTTAGACCTGGTTTAGACCTGGTTTAGTCCTGGTTTAGACCTGGTTTAGACCTGGTTCAGTCCTGGTTTAAACCTGGTTTAGTCCTGGTTTAGACCTGGTTTAGACCTGGTTCAGTCCTGGTTTAAACCTGGTTTAGACCTGGTTTAGTCCTGGTTTAGTCCTGGTTTAGACCTGGTTTAGTCCTGGTTTAGACCTGGTTTAGACCTGCCTCTTGTTTTGGAAATGGAAGATTTGCCAGAAACAACGCGGCGAAGCAGAAATTCAGTTTGTCAACAGGAAAAGTTTCCAAACTGCTTCTTCTTGTGAAACGTGGCGGACGAGGCCTTAAATGTGCCTGAAGGGAGGAGACGAACCCTTTGTGTTCATGAACAGCGGTGACGGAGGCTCGGTTGCGCATTTTGGCAACAGAAGTACGACCGAACAAAGGATTCTCTTCCAAAGATCGTGAATATTTCCTCAACGCGCCGACTTTGACAAACGGAACTGAAACACAAACATTTTAATCATCAAAACAGTGAAAATGTGAAATGTGTCGCGTGAACGAGTTTCCTTCACCTAAAAAACAAAAAACAAAACTGTAGCTGTAACTAAATAATTCAGTAAAATATGCCAAAAAATCCTCTTGGTGATATATCGATACGGCAGCCCACGATATCGATACTGTGTCATCACAATAATATTATATAATATTTTGATGGTGTGATTGTCACCAATAGTGTCTGTGTGCACTGGTGTATGAATAGGTCAGCAAAATGCTTTGAGGGCCCTGAAGGCGGAAAATGTTGTATTACACACGACTATTTACTATTTAACTTTAAAAAAAACTACCGCTTCATGACATCACAAGGTGGAACAGAGCGTTTTGAGCTTTGGAGATGCACAAACTAATAATAAAACATGACTCAAACATGTGTGAATGAAACAAACCTCAGCTCCAGCTCTGATTTTGAGCAGGAAACGCCATTATAACACGTCTTAAGAGTCCGTTTCTCGTAATATCGGACGTTTAATCACCCCCAGCTCTGTAATTTGATTCTGATCGTCGCCTCTCCGGCTCCAGCCCCCCTCCCTCTGCGTCCCTGACCCCATCACGTGCTTCTGATTTGGGGCTGCGGGCCGGAGCTCCCCCCCCCCCCCCGTCCCCAAGCGTTTTATGGAGCCGACCTGGAGGGTGCTGAGTCCGGCTCAGATTTACGGCCAGACGAGGTGCGCGGCGCTCGGGTACGGAGAGTCTGGGGGTATTATCGCCAAAGGCCCACCCAGGTTTAACGGGGAGACGCTTTTAAAGACTCCAGAGCGGGATTAACTCATTGTAAAACACGACTAATTTAACGGCACTTTACCCGACTTATTTTTACGGTCTTAAAAACGGGAAAAACACGACTTGTTCCTCGCTTGCCTCAAGCATTCAGAGCGTCGTTATTACGCTCAACGATGAGCTTATAAGAGTTTTTCACAACTTTAAGAGACCAGAGCGGAGTTTTGCATCGGAACTGTTCTTTTAAGCGAAGACACTTGGGATTCGATACGTTGTGACGCTCCACGAAGTTATCGCGAGACCTTTGACGATACCGATATCACCAGATTTACGTTACTGTCACGTCCTCATTCCAAACACGACCCTCTCCTTTGTCCCTCTCTCTGATCCTCCGATAATCTGCGGCGTTAGCGTAACCGAGCTAATGGACTAGCGCTCCTTAGCATTAGCGGCTAGCGGAGGAATGCGCCCGAGTAACGCCCGAGGCTCCGTCATCCGCGCCAACAAAAGGCCCATTGAGGCGTTCGGGCGGCGCTTTGATGTGGAGACAAAGATCGCGATTCTGTCCCGACGCCGTTCGATAAGTCCGGACGTTTTGGACGAGAGGACGACGCGTTTGAGAGACAAACTCGGCCGCAGAAATGAGCCTCAAACCAGGAGAATCTGCAGACGATTTCAGATAAAAGTTGATTCATTCTCTTTTGGAGATTTTTCACTTTTTTTTTTGGGACGTGACCTTAAAACGTAAAAACGTGTGATGAATTCTCCTTAAAAACAGACGAGTGGATTTAAAACACGGAGAAATGAACGAGCGTAAATGAGGAAATGTTTAGGTAAATGTAAATATTCTCTCTCTCTCCTTCCTCATCTCTCTCTCCTCCCTTTCTCTCTCCTTTCTGTCTCTCCTCGTCTCTCTCCCCTTCCTCTCTCTTCCTTTTTCTCTTATAGCTCCTCTCTCTCCTCCCTCTTTCCTCTCTTTTCCCCTCCTTCTCTTATATCTTCTTTCTCTCTCCTCCATCCTTCTCTTCTCCCTCTCACTGCTCTCCCTCCTCCTCTTTCTCCCCCCTCTCCTTTCTCTCCTCTCCTCCTATATCTTCTCTCTCCTCGCTTTCTCTCTGTCCTCTCTCTCCTCGCTTTCTCTCTGTCCTCTTTCTCTCACTACTTCTCCTAAACCCCCTTCTTTCCTCACCCTCACTCTCCCTCTCTCCTCGCAGATCGGACTTATATTCATCCCTCTCTCCTCTCTTTCCTCTCTCTTCTCTCTCCTCTCTCCTCTCCTCTTTCCTCTCCTCTCTCCTCTCTTCTCTTCTCTCCTCTCCTCTCTCCTCTTTCCTCTCTCTTCTCTCTCCTCTCTCCTCTCCTCTTTCCTCTCCTCTCTCCTCTCCTCTCTCCTCTCCTCTCTCCTCTCTCCTCTCTCCTCCTCTCCTCTTTCCTCTCCTCTCCTCTCTCCTCTCTCCTCTCTCTCCTCTCTCCTCTCCTCCCTCCTCTCTCCTCTCTCTCCTCTCCTCTCTTCTCTCCTCTCTCCTCTCCTCTCCTCTCTCCTCCTCTCTCTCCTCTCCTCTCTCTCCTCTCCTCTCTCTCCTCCTCTCCTCCCTCTCTCCTCTGCCCTCTCTCCTCCTCTCTCCTCTCTCTCCTCCTCTCTCATCTTCTCTCCTCCTCTCTCCTCCTCTCTCCTCTTCTCTCCTCTCTCCTCCTCTCTCTCCTCTCCTCTCCTCTCCTCTCTCCTCCTCTCTCTCCTCTCTCCTCTCTCCTCTCTCCTCTCTCCTCCTCTCTCTCTCCTCCGTCTCTCCCTCGTTCCTCCTCCTCATATCAGTTTCTTTTCTCTCCTCTCAGACTCGCGGCTCTGATCAAAGCTCCAGACTCAGACTCTTGGCTCAGAGTGAGTGTGATGCTCAGAGGCACCAGGGCAGAGCAGCGTCCGACTCCAGAGCTGCACTTAGCAACAACACGGACGACAGCGACAAGTACTTTATCTGACAAGTACTGATAGTAGTAGTTAGTAGTACTGGTATTTATAGTACAGATAAAATACACGGTCAGTTCACATGTTTTTGCAGTAGTAGTTGTAGTAGTTGTAGTAACAGTAGTAGTTGTAGTAGTAGTTGTAGTAGTAGTAGCAGTAGTTGTAGTAGTAGTAGTAGTAGCAGTAGTAGCAATAGTAGTAGTAATAGTCGTAGTAGCAGTAGTAGTTGTAGTTGTAGTAGTAGTAGTAGCAGTAGTAGCAGTACTAGTAATAAAACAATATGTAACAATAATAGTAGTAATAATCGTGTAACAATAATAGTTGTAATTGTAGTAATTGTAGTAGCATATAATAGTAATAGTAATAATAATAATATATTAGTAATAGTAATGTAATGTAGTAATATAATAATAATATAGTAATATATAATAATAATAATAGTAATATATAATATCATAGTATAATAATATAATAGTAGTTGTAGTAGTTGTAGTAGTAGTAATAATTAGTAGTAATAGTAATAATATAGTAGTAATAGTTGTAGTATAGTAGTAGCATAGTAGCATAGTAATAATAGTAGTAGTATAGTAGTAATATATGTATATAGTAGTAATAGTCATAGTAGTAGTAGTAGTAGTAGCAGTAGTAGCAGTAGTAGTTGTAGTAGTTGTAGTAGTAGTAATAGTCGTAGTAGTAGTAGTAGTAGCAGTAGTAGTAGTAATAGTCGTAGTAGTAGTAGTAGCAGTAGTTGTAGTAGTATTGTAGTAGTTGTAGTAGTTGTATTTGTAGTAGTAGTTGTAGTAGTAGTAGTAGTAGTAGTAGCTGTAGTAGTAGTAGTAGTAGTTGTAGTAGTTGTAGTTGTAGTAGTAGTTGTAGTAGTAGTAGTAGTAGTAGTATTTGTAGTAGTAGTAGTAGTAGTAGTAGTAGTTGTAGTAGTAGTAGTAGTAGTAGTAGTAGTTGTAGTAGTAGTAGTAGTTGTAGTAGTAGTAGTAGTTGCAGTAGTAGTAGTAGTTGTAGTAGTAGTAGTAGTTGTAGTAGTAGTTGTAGTTGTAGTAGTAGTTGCAGTAGTAGTAGTAGTTGTAGTAGTAGTTGTAGTTGTAGTAGTAGTTGCAGTAGTAGTAGTAGTTGTAGTAGTAGTTGTAGTTGTAGTTGTAGTCTCTAAGTATATTGAAAAGCACAATGCAAGTGTATTATTATTATTATTATTATTATTATCATTATCATTATTATTATTTCACACAGTCACAGATCTTCTCACTAAACCCTACATATATCTGGATCATTGTGAGGAGCCGTTCTCCCTCTGGACTCTGAGCAGCTGCAAACAGAGCTGCCCAAACGGCCCAAAACAAATGAAAACCGAGCGCTGTGATTGGTGGAGCCGAGTGCCAGTTCTGCCCGGCGACAGGGCCCAGGGCTGTAATCAGGCCCTTCTGGAAAAACACGGCGGAGCCCACATGAGACGGGCGCACCGACGCTCCTCTCTAACTGCGGTACGAGGCTGGAACGAGCGCCCCGGACCTAAATCGGGCCCCGCGCTCGGCCGTGGACGGGGCACCCAGAGGTGAAGGGCCCCGCGCACCAATGGGAGCCCGCGCCGCGACAAAATGGCCGCCCAAAATACCCTCCTGAGGTCCAGAGCTGAGGATTAAACACGGGTTTGAGACGCGGCGTCGAGTTTCACCGAACTGAAGCCAAACGACGGGTCTGAGAAAGAACCCGAGACTGGACTAAACCAGGACTAAACCAGGACTAAACCAGGACTAAACCAGGACTAAAGGAGGACTAAACCAGGACTAAACCAGGACTAAAGGAGGACTAAACCAGGACTAAAGGAGGACTAAACCAGGACTAAACCAGGACTAAACCAGGACTAAACCAGGGCTAAACCAGGACTAAACCAGGACTAAACCAGGACTAAACCAGAACAAAACCAGGGCTAAACCAGGACTAAACCAGGACTAAACGAGGACTAAACCAGGACTAAATCAGGACTAAACCAGGACTAAAGCAGGACTAAACCAGGACTAAACCAGGACTAAAGCAGGACTAAACCAGGACTAAACCAGGACTAAACCAAGACTAAACCAGGACTAAACCAGGACTAAAACAGGACTAAACCAAGACTGAACCAAGACTAAACAAGGACTTAACTAAGACTAAATCAGGTCTAAACAAAGACTAAACCAGGACTCAACCAGGATTAAACAGGGACTAAACAAGAACTTAACTAAGATTAAATCAGGTCTACACCAGAACTAAACCAGGACTAAACCAGGACAAAACAAGGGCTTAACTGAGACTAGACCAGGTCTAAATCTGGACGACACCAGGACTGAACCAGGATTAAACAAAGACTAAATCAGGACAAAAGCAGTTCTAAACCAGGTCCAAACCAGGACTGGACCAGGACTAAGCCAGAGCTGAGCCGGGACTGAGCCAGGACTAAACAAGGACTAAAGAAGGACTTAACCGAGACTAAACCAGGAGTGAATCAGGACTGAACCAGACCAAACAGAACCGCTGACCTCAGGAGGCAAATACGGTGTGCACTTTTCCAGCAGTGATTCACAGACTAAACAAAGACTAAATGAGGACTGAACCAGGACTAAACCAGAACTAAACGAGGACTACTGTAAACCAGGACTAACCAGAGTCAAATCTGGTAAAAATCAACATGACCACCGAGGGAAAAAGAACAAAACATTTCACAGGAGACTGAAAAACCCGGAGGATTTCTGCAGAATCAAAGTCTCGTTTCTCTTTCCTCGCTTCCTTCTCCTCGCTTCCTCCTCCTCGCTTCCTTCTCCTCACTTCCTTCTCCTCACTTCCTCCTTGCTTCCTTCTCCTCACTTCCTTCTCCTTGCTTCCTTCTCCTCGATTCTGCAGGAAGTGGGTGAGGAAGTCCCGCCCACCGAACTTTTAAACTTTTCACTGAGACCATAAAGTTTCATCCTTTTCTCTGGTGTTTTTTCCGAATGCCTCCCTCAGTTTAACACATTCCTTAGTCCTGGTTTAGTCCTGGTTTAGTCCTGGTTCAGTCCTGGTTTAGTCTTGGTTTAGTCCTGGTTTAGTCCTGGTTTAGTCCTGGTTTAGTCCTGGTTTAGTCCTGGTTCAGTCCTGGTTCAGTCCTGGTTCAGTCCTGGTTCAGTCCTGGTTCAGTCCTGGTTTAGTCCTGGTTTAGTCCTGGTTCAGTCCTGGTTTAGTCTTGGTTTAGTCCTGGTTTAGTCCTTGTTTAGTCCTGGTTCAGTCCTGGTTTAGTCCTGGTTTAGTCCTGGTTTAGTCCTGGTTTAGTCCTGGTTCAGTCCTGGTTTAGTCTTGGTTTAGTCCTGGTTTAGTCCTTGTTTAGTCCTGGTTCAGTCCTGGTTTAGTCCTGGTTCAGTCCTGGTTCAGTCCTGGTTTAGTCCTTGTTTAGTCCTGGTTCAGTCCTGGTTTAGTCCTGGTTTAGTCCTGGTTCAGTCCTGGTTTAGTCTTGGTTTAGTCCTGGTTTAGACCTGGTTTAGACCTGGTTCAGTCCTGGTTTAGTCCTGGTTTAGTCCTGGTTTAGTCCTTGTTTACTAAACTAAACCAGGACTAAACCAGGACTAAACCAGAGTCTGTTACAGCGCCTCCTCTGGTCACACTCTGTTACTGTGTCTCCTCACAGATAAGATCGGGACTGGACCCTGAGCACGAGACCCACCGGCCTCTGAATCATGTGAAGACGAGAGGCCGGCTCCCAGACGTCTGGCACCTCCACTCCTCCTCCACTCCTCCTCCACTCCTCCTCCACTCCTCCTTTCCTCTGCACCTCCTCTCCTCCTCCACTTTTCCTCTCCTCTTCTCTACACTTCCTCCTCCTCCTCTTCTTCGCTCATTTACACACACACACTCCTTTACACTTATTTACACTCTCTTTTCCCTCATTCCTAGGGCTAAACCAGGACTAAACCAAGACTAAACTAAGACTAAATCAAGTCTAAACCAGGACTAAACCAGGACTAAACTAGGACTAAATCATGTCTAAATCAGGGCTTAAGTAAGACTAAATCAAGTTTATATCAGGACTAAACCAGACCTAAACCATGTCTAAACCAGGACTGCACAAGGACTAAACTAGGACTAAACCAGGTCTAAACCAGGACTGGACCTGGCCACGCTCCTTTACACTTATTTACACTCTCTTTTCCTTCTCTCTTTTCCTCCTCTTCTCCCTCGTTCCTTCACACTCGTTCACACTGAGGAGCGACAGAAATCGGAGCGTCTGAGTCCAGAGGAGATGTGAAGATTATCACCAGAAATGATCCGACAGCAAAACAGCAGAACTGCACTGAGCTCCGGCAAACACAACACATAAAGCTGCACTCTGGAACTTTTCTGCCCACCGCTTGTCTCCATGGAGATCTAGACATGTTCAGCACCACGGCAACACATTTATCTAACACCAAGTGACAGGTCAGATCTGTGGAGGGGCGTTTTTAAAGGTGTTTTCTGAAGAAATGCAGAACTGTGGAGTTGAACAGCCCAGTGGCTCCGTGTGGTTTACAGAACACCAGACAGGCCTTTTTTGCAGTGTGTCCATTTTGATTGGTCCAAACTTTGCCAAACGGTGAAGTGCAGGAATCTCCGAGGTCCGAGAAGCTCTCAGCCCTTTCCAAGCAGCTCACCAAAGGATTTCTGAAGTATATTTGTGCTTAATTACTCAAATCTAACGGTAAATGTGTCATTTTGTTTTCTGACCCCAGAATCTGTTCATTTTAGCACTTTTAGCCCCGTGTGTGAAGGAGAGAGGGAGGAGAGGAGGAGAGGAGGAGAGGAGAGGAGGAGAGGAGAGGAGGAGAGGAGGAGAGGAGGAGAGGGGGGGAGTAGGGAGGAGAGGAGGAGAGGAGGAGAGAGGAGAGGAGAGGAGGAGAGGAGAGAGGAGGAGAGGAGGAGGAGAGGAGGAGAGAGGAGGAGAGGAGGAGAGGAGGAGAGGGCAGGAGAGGAGGAGAGAGGAGGAGAGGAGGAGAGAGGAGGAGGAGGAGGAGAGGAGAGGAGGAGAGGAGGAGAGGAGAGGAGGAGAGGAGGGAGGAGAGGAGGCAGGAGAGGAGGAGAGGAGGAGAGGAGGAGAGGAGAGGAGGAGGAGAGGAGGGAGGAGAGGAGGAGAGAAGGAGAGTAGGAGAGGAGGAGAGGAGAGGAGGAGAGGAGGGAGGAGGAGAGGAGGAGAGGAGAGGAGGAGAGGAGGAGAGGAGAGGAGGAGGGAGGGAGGGCGCGTCAGGCCGGAGTTGGGCTGTTTTGAGCTGGAATCGTGGCTGATCCTATTGTGTCAACAACAAACCAAAGAATTCAAGAGGATCAGGAGAAAGACTCTAATGAGAGAGGGAGGAAAGAGGAGAGAGGGAGGAAAGAGGAGAGGAGGAGAGAAGAGGGAAAAGAGGAAGGAGGAAAAGAGAAAGAGAGAAGTCAGAGGCGGGAGGGAGGAGGGAGAGAGGGTGCAAAGAGAGGGACAGGAGGAAAAGGGGGAGGGGGTATGGAGAGAGGAGGGAGGGAGGGAAGAGACAGAGAAGGTAGGGAGAGAGAGAAGAAAAAGAAAAAGGGAGGGAGAGCGACTGGGAGGGATGGAGAGAGGAAGAGAGGTATGGATAGAGATAGATGGACAGAGGAAGGGAGGGAGAGAGGCTAAATTCTGCTAATGAGCGGAGAGAGGGAGGAGGAAGGGAGGGGAGAGAGGGGTAGAGAGACAGAGAAAGAAGGTGGGAGAGAGGGATTGTGAAGAGAGAGAAAGGATGGAGAGAAAGAGAGAGGAACTGAAGCTAAACTCTGCTAATGAGCGGAGAGAGGGAAAAGAGGGAGGGAGGCGGAGAGCGAGGGAAGGAGAGAGAGACTAAACTGTGCTCTTGAGCAGTCCCTCCTCCCTTCCTCCCTCCTCTCTCTCCCTCTCTCTTCCTCCCTTCCTCCGTCTTTTCCCTCTCTCTTTAGTTAAATCGGAGCATCTCTCGCTCCGCTGCTTCTGCCAATATCTTCATCTCTCTCTCTTCTTTTCCTTCTGTCTCACTTTCTCCCTTACTCCCTTTGCTCACCCTCTCCCTCCCTTTCTTTCTCACTCATTTATCTTTTTCTCCCTCATTCGCTTTTCCCCCATCTGTCCCTCTTCCTACCTTCTCTTTCTCTCTCTCACCCTCTTTTCTCTCCTCCTTCCTTCCCTCCCTCCTCTCTCATGCTCTTTTCTCTCCCACACTCTTCTTCGCTTCTCTTTTTCTCTCTCTTTTTTCCTCTCTCTATCTCTTTTATTTAATCTGAGGTGTGCGTCTCTCACTCCACTGCTTCTGTCAATATCTTCCCCTCTCTCTCTCTCTTCCCCTCTCTCTTTCTCCGTTACTCTCTTTTCTCCCAATCCCTCCCTCTCTCTCTCTTTTCTAGTTTTTTCTTCTTTTCTCCCTTTTCTCTTCCTCTTTCTTTCTTTAAATCCCTCCATCATCTGCTTCTGTTGATATCTTCCTCCCTCTTTCCCTCTCCCTTCTCACCTGACTCTTTTTTCTCCCTCTCTCTCCCCCTCCCTCTCTCTTACCCTCTTTTTTCCTCTTCCTCCCTCCTCTCACACGCTCGTTTGTCTCCACCACTCCTCTTTTTTCCTCCTTCTTCTTTCCTCTTTCTCTCCGTCGTCAAATCCGAGGTGTGCGTCTCTCACTCCGCTGCTTCTGTCACTATCTCCCTCTTTCTCTTTCTCCCTTACTCTATTTTCTCCACTCCCTCCCTCTCTCTTTTCTTCCGTTTTTCGTTCTTTTCTCCCTTTTCCCGTCCTCTTTCTTTCTCCTCTTTCTCTCACGCCGCTGCCTCTGTCAATATCTCCCTCTCTCCTTCTCCCTCCCTCTCTTTTCTCTCCCTCCATCATTAAATCGGAGGTGTGCGTCTCTCACTCCGCTGCCTCTGTCGATTTCTTCTCGGGTGAAGGTGCCGGACGAGACAAAACCTAATTCCGACATCAAACTTTCATGTCCCCGAGGCCGGAGGGAAGAAGTGAACGAGAGGAGGAGAGGAGGAGAGAGGCTGTTAGCGCCCTCCCTCCATCCCTCCCTCCATCCCTCCCTCTCGTGACCGGCGGCGGATCCGCGTTTGGGCGTTTTAGCGGTGACCCTTCGCAGCGCCGAGTGCCAAAGCTTTTATTTATTGAAAGTGTCCTGGAGCTGAGAGGAGCTTTAATGGCCGCCGCGCGCCGTTAGCCGTGTTAGCGATGCAGGGTTAGCGGCCGCGGCGTTGGCGTTGGCGTTAGCGTTAGTGTTAGCGGTAAAGGTGAGGCGTCTGAGTGCGCTTTAATGTGTCCTGGTCAGTGTAAAGTGCAAAGAAGTGAGACAAACACACTTCTGCTTGACCCCGATTCTGACGGAGCGAGAAAGAGGAAGAGGAAGAGGAAGAGAAGAGGAAGAGTGTCCCCGGAGGTTTGACAAGAACGGGAAATAAAGAGCGTAGAAAATGTGACGAATCGATATGAAACTAGTGTCCTAGTGTATAGACCTGGTTTAGACCTTATTTAGACCTGGTATAGACCTGGTTTACATCTTGTTTAGATCTGGTTTAATTTAGGCCTGGTATAGACCTGGTTTAGACCTGGTTTAGACCTTATTTAGACCTGGTATAGACCTGGTTTACATCTTGTTTAGATCTGGTTTAGGCCTGGTTTAGTTTAGACCTGGTTTAGACATGGTTTAGACCTGGTTAAGACCTGATTTACACCAGGTATACATCTTGTTTAGACCTGGTTTAGACCTGGTTTAGACCTGGTTTACATCTTGTTTAGACCTGGTTTAATTTAGACCTGGTTTAGACCTGATTTACACCAGGTTTACATCTTGTTTAGACCTGGTTTAGCTCTGGTTTACTTTAGACCTGATTTAGGCCTGGTTTAGACCTGGTTAAGACCTGATTTACACCAGGTATACATCTTGTTTAGACCTGGTTTAGGCCTGGTTTAGACCTGGTTTTAAACCTAGTTTAAGTCTGGTTTAGACCTGGTTTTAGACTTGATTTAAACCTGGTTTAGACCTGGTTTAGACCTGGTTTAGGCTTGGTTTAGACCTGGGTTTAGACCTGGTTTAGGCCTTGTTTAGACCTGATTTACACCAGGTTTACATCTTGTTTAGACCTGGTTTAGCTCTGGTTTAGTTTAGACTTGGGTTTAGACCTTGGTTTAGACCTGGTTTAGGCCTGGTTTAGACCTGGTTTTAGACTTGATTTAGACCTGGTTTAGACCTAGTTTGGACCTAGTTTAGACCTGGTTTAGACCTGGTTAAGACCTGATTTACACCAGGTTTACATCTTGTTTAGACCTGGTTTAGCTCTGGTTTAGTTTAGACCTGATTTAGGCCTGGTTTAGGCCTGGTTCTAGACCTGGTTTTAGACCTGGTTTAGACCTGGTTTAGACCTGGTTTAGACCTGGACCACTGAGGGTTACACACATATACGGCCACATGGAAAGAGAAAAGAAAGTGCTGCCATTTAGTGCTGAAAATCCCATTCTATTCTCTAAAGAAAGAATGTTTTTTTTTGTTCATCGTCACATCAGAATCAGTCCTGAGCCTATTCTGTTATTTTTGTGTGTGTGATTATTAAGCAGAGACACAGAAGCAGGTGTAAAGTCCAGACAAAGACACTTAAAGAGGACGACAAAGCACCAATCAGACTGAGTTTAGTGAAGTGGTGAGAGCTTAAACCCTTCGGACGAGAGCTAAACAAACACCAACTCAGAGGAGCCGAAGACGCTAACGCCGCTGTTTTAAAGCCACTTCAGAACAAAGGACAGAGAGCAAACATATTAGCACAGCGAGAGAACAGAAGAGACGCCTTTTGTCTGACCTGCGAGAGACTTTTGGCTCACAGAGAATTTAATCAGGTCTAATTTAATTAAGAAAGTTCCCTGCTCGTCTGCTCAGGGTGAGAAATGTGCCAAGTGTCCCTGTTTTTGACCAATTTTACCCCTGACAACAGTAAAAAGAGGCAGAAACTGTCATTTGTTTAGGCAAAATACAGGAAAATCGCTTAAAAACGACCAAAACACAAAGAAAATGTGACTATACTGACTCACATATTTGTCATAAATTGTTTCTGCACAACAATTTCCCTTAATTTCAAACTCGTTTCACAATTTTATTATTACCAAACACCAAAAAAAACGGATAGTATTTTATTTTTCTCTATATTTTTGGGCTGCTTCCTCTTTTCCAACACACCCGTTTCAAGGAATTTCCTCTGACTGTGTGTGTTTATAACGAGGGAAAAAGTCGCTCTAAGTGGAGTTAATTCTCACACACATGGAAAATGACACATCTTGGTGTGTGTAATTGTGCATCTCTTTCTATTTTTATTTAAAGGTTTATTTCAGTCCAAATGAACAAATCCAAATGTAATTTCCACCCTGGAAATGCAGAAGTGCTGTGGCTCTGGCCCTGGACCTGACAGGAGCTGTTTCCAGGACTGGACCAGGAAAGTCATGGAGCCACTGCACTTTTTTTGTTTTTAGGGCAATAAGGAGATTTTTAATTTACTTACAGACTTGAGATTTTGCATTTTTGTAGCTAAGGCCCTAAATTAAGCATTTTATATGACCAAAAAGTTGTTTCTACATGTTTGCTGTGGGTTTTGTATAAAAGAGTGTGAACTTTATTTTATTATTTTTTTCATCTTTATTTCTGGTCCTGTAGCTTTTATCACAGCCTCATGACACAACTACAGCAGCAGATTGTGAAATAACAGGTTGGACTGAACAAAAGGAGGTAGAACACTTCATTAGGGGTAAAAGGGGCAGTTTGAAAAGCAAAATTAAGAACAAAATCCAGGCGAAAAGAAATGTACTAAAACTGCCCTCAGGTCTTCAAGGTTAATGTGCCAACAATTTGATGCTCTGTGCACTTTTGATTCAACATGATTCGATATATTTCACATCGATTCGATACTGTTCAGTGGAAAACAAAGTCTAAATCGTGGCTGTGATACTAAAAATCCACTAAGTTAATACAAAAAACACCCATTTTACTCAAAACTGTGAAAATGTCAACACAGTTCTCGCTCTTACATAGAATAATTTCGTAAAATATAACTGTAAATACTCTTGTCGATCGCGACAGCAGCCCGTGATATCGGTACTGTATCGTCAAATTAAACGATATTAATGACAATATTTTGATATTTTTGCACATCCCTAATAATGAAAACTCCACATTGCATCAGGTTTGTGAAGTCGTTGTCCAGTTCTGTGTCATGTTTTTGCATATTTACGGAGAATTGTAGCCGGGGAAACGGCGGCTTGGACTAAATCTTACCGCTAACTGGTCCGGGAGAGATCGCTAAATGACTCAAACATGCCTGGGTAACACATAAAACCACTTCGGGCAGGTTTTTTAATGAGGGAACAACGTATATAACAGTACGAATCCACTTTTTACAACCCCGTGTGTGTTCTGGAGCTCAAACACAAACACAGGAGGTGAGAGACAAAAGCTCGGCCGTTTGTACATTTGTTTTAAGTGCGCGTGAATAATTGAGGCGCTGCTTAACCTCTGCGCTGTCCCTGTGTCGTCCCTCCTCCTCCTCCTCACCGCTGTAATGTCCCTCATGCGTTATTTACGTCTCCACGGAGACAATAAGCAGGTGAACAAGCGTTTTTAATCAATCCGAACACCAGTAATGATGAGGTACGTGACGTTTATGGGGAATTAACTGCCAAAACATCACATATTTAGATCATCATGTTACGTTTTATTGTTTTGAAAATGTTAAATTTGCCGAAAACATGTTTTAAAAGTGGGAGTGTAACGATATCCAAGTTTCACGGTACGATATTTATTGCGATATCGTGGGAAAGCTCACGATATTACGATATTCTACATAATAAGACTGACTCTAAAACGCTTTGTCCAGTTCATTTGGTGCAACATTTATCGTCATTAGGGATGGAACGAAATCCAAATCTCTCTGTACGATATTTTCACCATAAACATCTCACTGAACCAGATTTATTACAATATTTTGTGGTGAATCTGCTCCTTTTTCCTCTAAAAATGCTTCACGAGAATTAATCCAAAGAATGAAGATGTAAAAGTGCTTAGAACAGTTATTTCTTCATGTCGTCTGCACTGAAACGGAGCAAAGGATCATGGTCTATGTAGTTCCCTCTGTTTTTTTTAGCTATTTCTGCATCAGAACTGTTCATTTAAGCAAAGAGACTTGGGATTCGATATATTGTGATGCTCCACGATGTTATTGTGAGACTTTTAACGATACGATATCACCAGGTTTACGTTATTGTTACATCCCTAGAAAAAACTACTGCACATCGCATCAGGTTTGTGGAGCTGTAGTGTACAGTTTTGTGTCATGTTTTTGTGTATTTTTGGATGGAATAAAATCTGACATAATTTCACAGGCCAATAATTTTGTCAATTCTTGTTGAAATAACATAAAATTTTCAGAAACAGATCCAGATTTTATATTTAATGTTAATCATTGTTAGTCATTTTGTGCATTGGAATCTGCTCCACACACTCACCCAAGACTGTGCAGCTTTCAATGCAAAATCAGGAAAAACTTCACCAACTGGAAAACTAATTTGGACTTGGGACCAAAAATGTAAAGAGGAAGGAGCTTCTGCCGGGCTAAAGGATCTGGACCAACATCAACATCAGGAGAGAAGGTCGAGGAAGTTCGTGAAAAACTCTTGCAAAGTCCGTAAGGACAACAAGTTTGGAAACCCAGATTCCTCAACTGACTGTTCGGCGCTTCTTCAAGTCTCTGTCGCGTCAGGGTTGGGCGGCAACACAGTAATCCATCATCATCACCGTCATTATAAAAATCTGCATCAGGAGCTAAAACCACAGCAGGACTTCCTCCCCTCCGCTCTCTCTCCTCTTCAAACGCGGTTCCGCTTGGAGATTTCCGTCCACACGCAGCGAGGAAGAAGAAACAAACCCGACTGACGCTTCGTGTGTGAAGTTGAGCCCAAAAGTTTGTGACGGAGACGTTTTATTGAAGCCGAGAGTCGAGAGGGGACGAGGCTGAAGAGGAGAAAGTTCCCGAGGACGAAGTCAGACTTTCACGGAGGAGACGGTAAAGAACAATTTATGGTTCGGCATCAAAACGTGTTTGTGTCGACCGCCGTGCACCTCCCGCACTTTCTAACGACGCCTCAAAACGCCGCAGACATAAGGGCTGTGATTGGTCCTCTGCACCGCTCTACATTTCCTCCACTCATTCTAGACTGAACCGGGTCTGGAATAAGCACTAACCCAAGTCTAAAACATGATACTAAACCAGGACTGTACTGGGACTAACTCCGGTCTAAACCAGGACAAAAATCAGGTCTGAAATAGGTACAAACCCAGGACTAAACCAGGTCTAACCCAGGTCTAAACCAGGTCTAACCCAGGTCTCTAACTCCAGTGTTACTCGGGGTTTTCAGCCAAAGTTTATTCTCGTCTGTACAGAAGCTTTTAAAACTCTTTTTACATTATGTACATGAATCGTCCACAGCTGAAACTGGAAAAACTAAAACAGAATTATTAAATTTTTATTATTTCTAAAACAAAACAAGTCAAAACTCCCCAAAAAAACTGCGAGCGAAGCCTCAAATCCTCCAGAACCAGAGCGAGATCCATTTCCATTGCTCCGCTCATTCTAGACTTTGAGTAATAATGTGTTTAATGCAGCTTTGGCACATTTGTTTACGTTTTACACAAACCAAACTTCAAACCTCATGGCTCATTTGCATACAGTATAAGCGCTGATAAAAACAGCTCGTGCACTGATGCTGATGCGATCGAACGCGCCGCAAAGTTTGGTTTGATCAGAACTTGTGCCTCATCTTCAAATATAAAACTGCGACTCTTCTCTAGCTTCGGGTTTAGGTGCAGCTAAAGAATAATTCTATACCGCGGTAAAATGCTGAGAAGGTTTAGACACAGAATTCTGGACGTTTTCTCTTGTCGTTTGCTTCTAAACCCTTAAAAGAGCTGCAGACGAGCTCAGGATTCGCCAAACCGTCATTCGTCTTGTCACTCTAATAACACTAATCTAAAAATTGGTGCTAAAAAGAAACCGATTCGGTCTCATTTCTCTGCGCCGTTTGATTCACAACAGTCGACCTTCACCAAAACCCCGGACAGGCCCCGCCCCCGGAGCGTAAATCATCCGCAGCCTGCTCCACTTCGCCGTAAAAACATAAAACATCTCGCGGTCCTGAACTCCGAGACACAACGACAAACAAAGCGCCGCTGCAGGGACGGCGAGCGCAGACGGAGGGTTCGGTTTACCAACATCATTTACAGGAACGCCGTGAATCATGCAGACAGTTTAGAGCCACGAACTGTAACCAGCTGTGAAAATGAATTATAGTCCTGGGTGGTTTTGCCTAAAGTATGATTTAGAGACAATGACGAGGAGCAGGGGCAGAGGAGAGGGTCTGTGCGACACTCCATCTTTTGATTTTCCAAAAAGAATAAAATGGGAAAACAGTTTATTCCAGTTTCTGTTTCAGCGTCATCAGAAAACAGATTTCAAACTCTATTTCCAGTATTTGATTTAAAGTTTAAAGTAGTAACACCAAGCAAAAAACAGTCATCGTGCCTGTTTCAGCTTTGATATTTCATTAGTTCTGCTGCCTGGAGCCTATTTCTAAGTTCTCGGATGCATCAGTTTGTATCAGTGGATGTTTTAGGCTCCAAATCCAGGTTAAATAAATCACAGATTTGGTAGAAGCAGGAAAGACACATGAGGAAATTTCCGGCACACTGAAGCAAAATGGAAATGAGTATTGGAAATTAACCTAAGACACAAAAGATTGACGATTATCACGACAGCAGGAAGTGTCGCCATGTTGAGTTGCGCAACTTCCGGTTGAAGCTTTTCTCTGGCAAAATCCCTGTGGAAAAGTGTGTCATATTTTTGAGCAGCTTCATAAATCTGCCCCGACACCAAATCTTCATCCAACGAGGTCGACAAAGAACAGATTCTGTCCATGAAGAATTTATCCACGACGATCAAGGGTGCGCACTTGGAAGCGCCGGAGCTGTCCTTCAGAGACCCGCGGTGGTCGACTTTACTTGCCCTCGCGCTGCCGCCGCTGCCGCGTCCCGGTGCGCACTGGCAAACCCGGACACATCCACGTCAGGAGCTTAAATCCTCCGTTGTGCGCGCTCCGGGGTCATGTGAGCCACAGGTGACTGGCCTGGACAATTAACTGTGTTTTACCTGTGTTTAACCCATTTTCGGTCATTTATGGAGGTGAGATAAAAGCAATTCTCTATGTGTAACTGTTGGCCCCTGTAATATTAATCATTTAGTTGTAGAAATGATTTAATTAAGCTTTTAGGGGGAGTTACGTAAGGTGGGAGGGGCGAGGGGTGTATAAAGGTGCGCCCTGCCGCTCAGCACCGGGTGTCAGTCTGGTCTCTACTCTCGTCGTGTCTGGTCGGGTCGTGTCTTGTCCTGGCTACAATGAAGGTAGTGTTTCGCTGGACAAGCGAGGGAGCGAGCGAGCAAACGATTGAGAGACTATGGGAGAGTGGAGCAAAAACTAGAGAGAGACTTGAAGGAGAAGTCAACCTTTTTTTTGCCTGCCCTGTAAATAGACCTTTTTTCTCACTGTTTCACTGTAAATATTTCCTGCACCCATTTTTGCGCCTGTTTTCCTGTTCTGCACTGTGGAATAAAACATCCTAAACGAGCATCCCGACTCAGCCTGAGTGTTTTGAAGAGGACCCCGTGACACTGATCCTAGAATTAAAATTAAAACTCAATTTTGTGATACACAGACTGAGAGATTTGTGCAGTTTAAATGGTCGACATTTAATCTGTGAACATCTGTAGCGTTTAAACTGCACAAATCTCTTAGTTGATGCTAATATCGACCTCACAAAATCGATTTTTAATTTTAATTGTAGAATCAGTCTGAACAAGTTCCTTCTGTTTTCTTCAGGACCAGAACCTTAGTTTTGCTCAGTCGTTTCACTGATGCTCGTCGTTGTTTTCGTCTTTCTTCCCTCGATCGTTGTGGATAAATTCTTCATGGACAGAATCTGTTCTTTGTTCCTTGTTGGATGAAGATTTGTTGTTGGGGCAGATTTATGAAGCTGCTCAAAAAATATGACACACTTTCCCACAGGGATTTTGCCGTAGAAAAGCCTCAACGGGAAGTTCCTGCTGTCGTGATAATCGTCTATTAAAATCGGGACCAAGACCGTTTTTTGATTTTGAATAAACTTTAAATTAAATATTGGAAATAGAGGTCGAAATCTGTTTTTTTTGTTTGACACTAAAACAGAATAATGACATAACAAACTGTTTTCCCATTTTACTGTTTTTCGTTCTTAATTGAAACTTAAAAGAACGAATTATACACGGATTCGAGAGGTTCGGAGGAATCACGGTCGACGCCCTGTGACCGTTTCCGGAGCCACGTTACGCTGATTTAACTCATCGATCTTTCATCTGCGACACGTTTCCTCACTTAAACCCCAAACACACCGATATTTTCTGCGTCTGCGACCCGCCTTAATGACATCATCAATACGAGACGACAGGAAACACTCCCGGCGCATCCTGTGTCTCCACCTGCACCTCCGGGTTTTACGAGACGTCGTTACGCGGCACTAAAGCCTCGTTTGTTTTCGTTTAGATTGACCGGACGCTGCGAAGTTAAGCTAAGACGCACCGACGGCGACTTCGGTAAAATGACCTAAACAAGCGGCCACCTAATGACATCATCGGGTGGAATCAAATTGACTCGAACGCGTGTGAATGAAACAGAGACGCCTCCAGATGAGCTGAGGACAGAGACTGAAACGGGTAAAAGCTCAGAAGCCAATTTAGCCGAAGAGACGTCGTTAAATCTTAAACGGGTCAATAATGAGTCTGAGAATTAAAACGTCAATACAGGAAAAACAGTCAGAGCTCAGGCTGAGAGACAAATACTGATCCTGACAGAGAGAAGAGAGGGAAAGAGAGAAACCAGAGGGACGGAGAGAAGAGACAAATACTGATCCTGACAGAGAGAAGAGAGAAACCAGAGGGACGAAGAGAGACTAATACAGGAAACAGAATCAGTGTTTACTTTTAAGAGACAAATACTGAGCTGGGCAGAGAGAAGAGGGGGATGGAAAGAGAGAAACCAGAGGGATGGAGAGAGAGATGAGAGGGACGGAGAGAGAGAAACCAGAGGGATGGAGAGAGAGACGAGAGGGATGGAGAGAGAGAAACCAGAGGGATGGAGAAATGAGAGGGACGGAGAGAGAGAAACCAGAGGGATGGAGAGAGAGACGAGAGAGATGGAGAGAGAGAAACCAGAGGGACAGAGAGAGAGAGACGAGAGGAACGGAGAGAGAGAAACCAGAGGGACGGAGAGAGAGACGAGAGGGATGGAGAGAGAGAAACCAGAGGGACTGAGAGAGAAACAAGAAGGACTGAGAGAGAGAGACCAGACACAGAGAGAGAAACCAGAGGGACGGAGAGAAACCCTCTGTGAGTGTGTTCTCAGGGTCATCTCTCTCTCCTCTCTGTTCTCGATCCTCATCTCTCTCTTCTCTCTTCCTCTGTTCTCAGCACTCCTCACCTCTCTCTCCTCTCCTCTCTCTCTCCTCTCCTCCTCTTATCTCCCTCTCTCTCTCCTCTCCTCTCTCCTCTCCTCCTCCTCTTATCTCCCTCTCTCCTCTCCTCTCTCTCTCTCTCTCCTTTCCTCCTCTTATCTCCCTCTCTCTCCTCTCCTCTCCTCTCTCTCTCCTCTCCTCCTCTCCTCCTCCTCTTATCTCCCTCTCTCTCTCTCCTCTCCTCTCTCTCGCTCCTCTCCTCCTCCTCTTATCTCCCTCTCTCTCTCTCCTCTCTCTCCTCTCCTCCTCTTATCTCCCTCTCTCTCTCTCTCCTCCTCCTCCTCTCCTCCTCCTCTTTTCTCCCTCTCTCTCTCTCCGCTGCTCTTATCTCCCTCTCTCTCTACTCTCCTCTCTCCTCTCCTCCTCCTCTTATCTCCCTCTCTCCTCTCCTCTCTCTCTCCTCTCCTCTTCTTATCTCCCTCTCTCTCTCCTCCTCCTCTCTCTCTCCTCTCCTCCTCTTATCTCTCTCTCTCCTCCTCTCTCTCCTCTCCTCCTCTTATCTCTCTCTTCTCTCTCCTCCTCTCCCCTCTCCTCCTCTTATCTCCCTCTCTCTCCCTCTCTCTCTCTCCCTCTCTCTCCTCTCCTCCTCCTCCTCTCCTCTTCTCCACTCGTCTCTCGCTCGGTCGCTCTGATCTGATGGGACGTGGCGTCTCTGGTGAACTACCCGTGTCCACGTCGCTCGATCAAATATTCAATAGCCCCTCGCCGTTCATGGATCTAATACGGCCACCGCTAACACGCTAACGCGCTAAAGAACCAGGGCGGGCCCCTCTGCGCTCCTCCCTCTGCCCGTCCCGGAGCTCCGTGTGTGGGGAGGGTGCGGCGGAGCGAGGCCTGGGGCTCAGCGGGAGGTCGAGGATCCAACAAACCCCTGATCCCCGACGACCAGAGTTCAAGAGTGCAGAGAGAGAGCAGAGAGAGTGCAGAGAGAGTGCAGAGAGAGTGCAGAGAGAGTGCAGAGAGAGTGCAGAGAGAGTGCAGAGAGAGTGCAGAGAGAGTGCCTTTACGCCCTTTACAGACGACAGGAGCAGACAGGAGCAGAGGGAGGAGACTCGTGTTTGTGCTAATTTTAAATCCACGTTTAATTATTGAAGCTGTTTGCGTTTAAAAACACAAAGGTTTGTGGGGTCACTGAAGAGTTTTATCATCAGACAAACTCAGAACGAGGTTTAACGGAGCAGAAAATAAAGAACAATATAAAAACTATGACCAAATAAACGTGCGTGAATAAAGTCAGACGTATTTTACACCAGAGCAGGAACTGAAAGAATCACTTTTAATCAGCCCTCAGGACCCCCCTCCACAGCCTCCTCTCTTTTCCTCCTCCTCTTCCTCCTCCTCCTCCTCCTCAGGACCCCCCTCCACAGCCTCCTCTCTCCTCCCTCCGTCTCCTCCCCTTTTGCCGCTCTCTCTCTCTCTCTCTCTCTCTGTAAACAGCGCCCCCCGCAGCTGCTCCGGGGCCTGTTCTGCCGATGGGCCCGGACACCGAGCTGCTGCGCCTTCCCTCTCCCCAGCCGCCTCCCTCCCTTTCTCCCGCCGCATTGTTGCTTCCGACTACTTACATTTTTAACAAGCGTCTCCTCTGTCTGCTCAGCTCGGCCGTGTGCTCTGAGAGGCTCTTATTACTGACATGAATTGGCGCAGCAGTGGATCTCTGTTACTCTCTCTGGTTTGACTTTCTCTGGCTGAATTATTGATGAGGACGGTGTTAAGGACGGACAGGCGCTGCATTAGGCCGAGCGGTGGAGAGGTGAGGAGGCCGAGCGGTGGAGACGCTGGCGTAACGCGACGTCAGGACGAACCGCCGTCGAATCGAAATCGCCGTCTGCAGTCGTGTCGTTGACTCGTTTACGAGGCGAGTCGAGCTTTGAGGTTCAGAAATGACTAAAACTTCCCCAGATTATTACGTCGCGGGTAAAAATATATATCCGCTTTTCTGTATTACTTAAATTTTTTGGTTTACGTTTCACTAAATTAAACCTAAACCAAGACCAACACAGCGAAAAAGGATTTATTTTATAAAAGGATTTATTTATATTACAACTTATTCTAAGCACTTTTTATATTAGCTCAGTCCAGGTTAAGCCTCTTTAACTTCCTTCTCAAACTTCCTTGTTTTTTAGCAGACTGGGTGCATTGGGGCATCACTTTCAGGTTAACAGGACCAGGGCCTCTCAAAATGAACCGATTCACCCGTTTATACATCAATATGCACCACTGTGGTAGTCAAGACGGCACTAATCGAGACCAAGACCTGTCCGAGACCAGGACAAGACCAAGACCTGTCCGAGACCAGGACAAGACCAAGACCTGTCCGAGACCAGGACAAGACCAAGACCTGTCCGAGACCAGGACAAGACCAAGACCTCTGAGGCCCATCGAGACCAAATCGAGACCATCTTAGTCATTTTCTACCTTTATTTGTATTTTTTGAGTTATTTCGGCACAAATATATCAATATTTTTTATAAATCCATCTCCATTTGATGTGATTAATGTTCATTTATGCATAAAATCGGCCGAGCAAACTGCACCGTCCCCTTTTTTCGGACCCTCACCCACAGTTTCAGAACCTCTTCTTCAGTCCAACCTCCATTGGAACTCTGCAGAAAAACTGTCGCTGTTGCAGTTCCAGCTCAGAGTCCGTTCTTTCTGGTCAGATTGTGTTCAAACGAGCTTCAGACAGAGCGGTGCCCACAGTTAGCATCACACCCCATGAAGGTAATAAAACATTCTGGGAGGAATTTTGTCGCTCGGCCGTTTAAGTTTGTGAAAGAGTCGAAGTGAAGCGGACGTGTGGCGAGAAGTCATGTTTTATACAAACCGACGTGTTAAAAATAACCGCTTTTCTTTATTATTTTGTTTTTAAAGGAGCGCCGCCACTCTCCTCCTCCTCCTCCTCCTCTTCCTCCTCCTCTTCATCCCTCTGCACTTTCAGCTCTATAAATAAAGGCTTTTCCACCTCTCTACCTCCTTTTCTCTCTCCTCCGTTTCTCTTTCACTTGACGCTCGGACTGACACGAGGCCTGGAGCTTCTTTTCTTCCTCTTTCTCTTCCCTCCGCTCGCTCTGTTCATCTCTGAGTGGACGAGTGCTGATGGTGATTCCTTGGAGAGGTCTGAAGGCCCCCCCTCCTTCCTTCTCTCTCTCTCTCTCTCCATCCCTCTTTCTTTCCACCTCTCTTAGTTTGCTCACGGTGGTTCCTCGGAGAAATGTGATGTTTTTTTCCTCTCTCTTTCTTCCTCTTTTCTCCCCTCCTCTTCCTCTCCTTCCCCAGTTCCCTCTCTCTCCCTCTCCATCCCTCCCTCCCTCCTTCTCTCTCTCTGTCTCTGAGTGTTGACTCCTTGGAGAGGCCTGAGGTTTGTTTCTGTGAAAATGTGGAGTGAGAGCGTCACATTCACAGAGGGTTTTAAAAGCTGCTCTAAAAGAGGGAGTGAGAAAGAGGGAGAGAGGGAGGAAGAGGGGAGAGAGGGGGGAAGAGGGGAGGGAGGGAGAGAGGAGAGATGGCGGGAAAGAGGAAAGAGGGAGGGAAAGGAGGGAAGGAGAGAGAGGAGAGGAGGTGTGTGTGTGTTTACAATCTGCTCCTAAAGTGTCTGAGGAGATAAAGGACTAAGAGAGGGAAAGAAGAGAGAGAGAAAGAGAGGGAAGGAGGGGAGAGAGAGAGAAGGAGGGAGGGAGAGGGAGAGAGAGAGGAGAGAGGGAAGGAGTGGAAGAGAGAAAACAAGATAGCGGGAGAGAAGGAGCGAGAATGGAGAGGGAAAAAGCATGAGAGAGGAGAGAGAGAGAGCGACAGAACAAAGAGAGGGAAAGAGGAGAGAAAGGGAGAAAGAGAGAGGAGAGAGGGAAGGAGGGAGAGAGAATAAAGAGACAGAAAGAGGAGAGAGAAAGGAGGGGAAGAGAGGGAAGGAGGCAGAGAGAGAAAATAGAGAAAGGGAGATAGTGGGAGAGAAGGAGAGAGAACGGCGAGAGGGACAGAGGGAGAGAGAAAGAGAGTGGAAAGGAGGGAGAGAAAGGAAAGGAGGGGGAAGAAAGAGAGATAGTGGGAGAGAGAACGAACAGAGAGAGGAAAGAGGGAAGGACGGGGAGAGGAAAGAGAGATAGAGGGAGAGAGAACAAAGAGAAGGAAAGAGGAGAGAGGGACACAGAGAGAGAGGGAAAGAGGGAGGAAGGCAGGAGAGAGGGAAGGAGGGAAGGAGAGAGAGGAGAGGAGGTGTGTGTGTTTACAATCTGCTCCTAAAGTGTCTGAGGAGATAAAGGACGAAGAGAAAGGGGGAGGGAGGGAGGAGAGAGGGAAGGAGGGAGAGAGAGAAAAAGAGCGATAGTGGGAGAGAAGGAGAGAAAATGAAGAGAGGGAAAGAGGGAGAGAGAACAACGAAAGGGGAAGAGGGGGAGAGAGGGAAGGAGGGAGAGAAAGAGCAATAGTGGGAGAGAAGGAGAGAAAATGAAGAGAGGGAGAGAGAGGAGAGAGAGAAGTAGGGTGAGAGAATGAAGAGAGGGAAAGATGAGAGAGGACAGGGAAGAGAGAAAGGGAGATAGTGGGAGAGAAGGAGAGAGAACGATGAGAGGGGAGGAGGGAAAGAGAAAAAGAGAGATTGGAGGGAGAGAGGGAAAGGAAAAGAGGGAGAAAGAGGGAGGAGAGAGAGGAGAAAAAGAGCTAGAGGGGGAAGAGAGAAGACAAATGGGGAGAGAGAGAGAAAGAAAGAAAAGAGGAGAGTGAGAAGAAGAGCTCCATTATTTACTCTCTAACAGCCTGAAGCACTACAGACCTAACAGAGGAGAGATGGAGAGAAGTAAAAGAGAGGGAAGAGTGAAGAGAGAGAAGAGGGGGAGAAAGGGGGAGAGAGGAAGGAAAGAAAGAAACTATCTGCTGTCAGAAAGTGCCACTCTCAGGGGGTGTGTGGTCTGGAGGAAGGAGGGTAAGGAGGGAGAGACGGAGGAGATGGGGAGAAAGGGAGGAGGATAAGAGATGAAGAGAGAGGGAGGAAGGAGGGATGGAGAGAGGGATGCTGTTCACGCTCGTATGAAGTGCAGAGTCAGTGTCCTCGGCAAACTTTTATAAACGCAAAAGCTAAAGTTCAGTGACTCTCTTGCTCTTTCCATCCCTCTCTTTCTCCCTGCCTCTATCCTTCCCTCTCTCTCTCTTTCCCTCTGTCCATCCCTCTCTCCCTCCCTCCCTCTCTCCATCCGTCCCTCTCTCCGTCCGTCTGCCTGCGGGTTTGTTCTGAAGTGATTGTAATTGGTGGCAGAGAAAAGTAATCTCACGCCTGTCTGTCTCCAGAGAGGAGAGAGGGATGAAGAGAGGGATGGAGAGAGGGATGAAGAGAGGGATGGAGAGAGTGAAGAGAGGGAGAGAGATAGAAAACAAGAAGCTGAGGGTGAAGAGGGGGGCTAGGAAAAGAGAGAGAGGAGAGAACAGTGTAGAAAGAAGAGAAAGGGGAGAAAAGAGGGAGGGGGTTGAGGGAAAGAGAGTGATAGAGGGATAGATAGAGTGATAGCGGGATAGAGGGAGGAATGCGGCAGTAGTAAAGGAGTGGGACATGAGACAATGGGCGATATTTAGAGCGATTCTGGAGCAGAGAACAGGGACAAAGACACACTTCTGTGGCCCGTGAGAAAAACACAGAACTGACTCTACGAGAAAAAAACGAGAAGAGAGAGGGAGGAGAGAGGAGAGGAGAGAGAGAGGAGAGAGGGAGGAGGGGGAGGAGAGAGGAGAGGAGAGAAGAGAGAGGAGAGAGGAGAGGAGAGAGGAGAGAGGGAGGAGAGAGGAGAGGAGATAGGGAGAGAGAGGAGAGAGGGAGGAGGGGGAGGAGAGAGAGGAGAGGAGGGAGAGAGAGGGAGATATGGAGGGAGTGAGGGAGAGAAAAAAGAGAGAAGGCGAGACAGGGAGCAAGAAAAGAGAAAGAGGAAGGAGAGGAGAGAGAGGAGCCAGTGGAGATGAGAGAGGGAGAGAAAAGAGGGAATCGGAAAGACAAGAGAGAGGGTGAGAGAAAGAGAGAGAAAGGGAATAGAGAAGGGAGCGGGGGAGAGAGGGAGGAAGAGGACAGGGATGAAACGAGAGAAAAGAGAGAGAAAAGAAAAGGCGCAAAGGGAGAAGAGAGAGGGTAAGAAAGAGAGAGAGAGGAAGGAGAGGAGACAGGGGTGATAAAGAGTGAACAGAGGAGAAGAATGAAAAGAGAAAAGGGGAGAGAGCGAGAGAGAAAAGAGAGAGTGGAAGGAGAGAAAAGAGAGGAGAAAGTGGAGATGAGAGAGGGTAAGAAAGAGAGAAAGGGAGAGGGGGAGAAGAGACCGGTGAGAGAGTGAGCACAGAGCAGAGGGATGGAAAGAGAGAAAAGAAAGCGAAAAGAGAGAAAGAGGAAGGAGAGAAAAGAGAGAAGCAAGTGGAGATGAGCAAGAAATGAGTTGGGAGAGAGAAGAAAGAGGGAGGGAGAGACAGCGAGAGTGTGTGTGTGAGAGAGAAAGAGGGAAAAAGGGGGAGTAAGAGGGAGAGAAAAAGAAAAGAAAGAGAGAGAACTATCTGCTCTAGAAAAAGCGCCACTGCCAGAGCTGTGAGTTTGGAGAAGGGAGAGAGGGAAGAAGGGAGGAGAGAGAAGAGAGGAAGGAGAGAGGGAGGAGAAAAGAAAAGGTTTAGGGTTTGGAGGGTGAGAGAAAAGGAGGAGAGAAGGAAGAAGGGGTGAGGTTAGGCTGCTTCATTCGTACTCGTAGATAAATTTGTTTTACAGAAGCTGGAGCGACGGAACAAGGGAGAGAACGAGCGAGAAAAGGAGGAGAGAAGGAAAAGAGGTGAAGAGGAGAAAGGGGAAGCGCAGAGAGAGAGAGAGAGAAGAAAAAGAGAGAGAAGAAGAATCCTCTCTTTCGTCTGCTGGAGGCTCCAAACACAGAAGCACCAGGACGGGGGGTCGGGGCCTTAATCCGGCCCAGAGACAGAGCCCCGAGCTGGGGTCTGCGGCCGGGCTCAGGGGGGTCCGGGAGGGCATCTGGAGCAGGGGTGAGACTGAGGACGAGGGGACGAGGCAGGTCTGCGGGAGGGCGAGGAGAAGCGGGTCTGCGGGAGGGCAAGGAGGAGCGGGTCTGCGGGAGGGCGAGGAGGAGCGGGTCTGCGGGAGGGCGAGGAGGAGCGGGTCTGCGGGAGTGTGAGGCGGGTCTGCGGGAGGGCGAGGAGGAGCGGGTCTGCGGGAGGGCGAGGAGGAGCGGGTCTGCGGGAGGGCGAGGCAGAGCGGGTCTGCGAGAGGGCGAGGCAGAGCGGGTCTGCGGGAGGGCGAGGCAGAGCGGGTCTGCGGGAGGGCGAGAGGCGGAGCGGGTCTGCGGGAGGGTGAGGCGGGTCTGCGGGAGGGCATGGAGGAGCGGGTCTGCGGGTGGGCGTGGTGGCGCGGGTCTGCGGGGGAGTGTGGCGGGTCTGCGGGAGGGCGAGGAGGAGCGGGTCTGCGGGAGGGCGAGGAGGAGCGGGTCTGCGGGAGGGCGAGGAGGAGCGGGTCTGCGGGAGGGCGAGGAGGAGCGGGTCTGCGGGAGGGCGAGGAGGAGCGGGTCTGCGGGAGGGCGAGGCGGGTCTGTGGGAGGGCGAGGAGGAGCGGGTCTGCGGGAGGGCGAGGCGGAGCGGGTCTGCGGGAGGGCGAGGAGGAGCGAGTCTGCGGGAGGGCGAGGCGGAGCGGGTCTGCGGGAGGGCGAGGAGGAGCGAGTCTGCGGGAGGGCGAGGCGGAGCGGGTCTGCGGGAGGGCGAGGCGGGTCTGCGGGAGGGCGAGGAGGAGTGGGTCTGCGGGAGGGCGAGGCGGGTCTGCGGGAGGGCGAGGAGGAGCGGGTCTGCGGGAGGGAGAGGAGTAGCGGGTCTGCGGCAGGGCTAGCAGCAACGGGACTTCGAGAGGGCGAGGAGAAGCTGGTCTGCGGGAGGGCGAGGAGAAGCGGGTCTGCGGGAGGGCAAGGAGGAGCGGGTCTGCGGGAGGGCGAGGAGGAGCGGGTCTGCGGGAGAGCGAGGCGGGTCTGCGGGAGGGCGAGGAGGAGCGGGTCTGCGGGAGGGTGAGGAGGAGCGGGTCTGCGGGAGGGCGAGGCGGGTCGGCGAGGCGGGTCTGTGGGAGGGCGAGGAGGAGCGGGTCTGCGGGAGGGCGAGAGGAGCGGGTCTGCGGGAGGGCGAGGAGGAGCGAGTCTGCGGGAGGGCGAGGCGGAGCGGGTCTGCGGGAGGGCGAGGCGGGTCTGCGGGAGGGCGAGGAGGAGCGGGTCTGCGGGAGAGCGAGGCGGGTCTGCGGGAGGGCGAGGAGGAGCGGGTCTGCGGGAGGGTGAGGAGGAGCGGGTCTGCGGGAGGGCGAGGAGGAGCGGGTCTGCGGGAGGGCGAGGAGAAGCGGGTCTGCGGGAGGGTGAGGAGAAGCGGGTCTGCGGGAGGGCGAGGCAGAGCGGGTCTGCGGGAGGGCGAGGCAGAGCGGGTCTGCGGGAGGGCGAGGGGGAGCGGGTCACTTCATGACATCACAGGGTGGAACAGAGCCTAATAAAGATAATAATAAACACAACTCCAGGTCTGTTTTTGAGGATTTAACATTATAACAGGATTTAAAGCTCACAAGAGTCCGTTTTATTTAATATAACACATTTAAAGTGCGTATGACTGCTTAGATTTCTTATTTCACGAAAATATAACCAAAAGAATGGTTCAAATAGAGATCCCTAGATGACTCAAACACCTTTAGTTATTCTACATATTGAAACTACTGATTCAATGCAACATTTAAGCTTAAAAACCTTTGGAAATAAACTTAAGAAATACAAAAATACAGTAAATCTGTAAATCAGTGACTCATTAAAAGTTGTAATATTCTGGTGTAGGTTTTGCTATCTGCCCGTTTCCATGGAGATGGTGTTTCTGTGCCTGGAGGGTTCCACAGTGTAGCATTACACTTAGAAAATACATGAAGCCAAGCAGGTTATAGGTTAGATCTATGGAGAGGCGACCTCAGTTACAATAATAATTCATGTTCTTGAAGCTAGATTTGAGCAATAAAGTTTAGTCCTGGTTTAGCCCTGGTTTAGTCCTGGTTTAGTCCTAGTTTAGCCCTTGTTTAGTCCTGGTTTAGTTCTGGTTTAGTCCTGGCTTAGTCCTGGTTTAGTCCTGGTTTAGTCCTTGTTTAGTCCTTGTTTAGTCCTAGTTTAGTCCTAGTTTAGTCCTTGTTTAGTCCTTGTTTAGTCCTTGTTTAGTCCTAGTTTAGTCCTTGTTTAGTCCTAGTTTAGCCCTTGTTTAGCCCTTGTTTAGTCCTAGTTTAGTCCTAGTTTAGTCCTTGTTTAGTCCTTGTTTAGTCCTAGTTTAGTCCTTGTTTAGTCCTAGTTTAGTCCTGGTTTAGTCCTAGTTTAGTCCTTGTTTAGTCCTAGTTTAGTCCTTGTTTAGTCCTGGTTTAGTCCTGGTTTAGTCCTTGTTTAGTCCTAGTTTAGTCCTTGTTTAGTCCTTGTTTAGTCCTAGTTTAGTCCTTGTTTAGTCCTAGTTTAGCCCTTGTTTAGTCCTAGTTTAGTCCTTGTTTAGTCCTAGTTTAGTCCTTGTTTAGTCCTAGTTTAGCCCTTGTTTAGTCCTGGCTTAGTCCTGGTTTAGTTCAGGTTTAGTCCTGGTTTAGTCCTGGTTTAGTCCTGGTTTAGTCCTAGTTTAGTCCTGGTTTAGTCCTGGTTTAGTCCTGGTTCAGTCCAGGTTTAATAATTTGGTTAATTATCGTTCAGTTTTGGTAACACGAAGTTTAACGAGTAAAGGTTCTGTGTACAGACTCTGGTGGGGACGGGGCTGCAGGAGTGTTCGTAGTACATTCATGTATTCATAGTATTCATGTATTCACAGTATTCGTAGTATTTGTAGTACACGCAGTACAGTGGAGTAATTGTTAGTACTCGGTGCAGACTTGTGTGTGACAGACGACAGATCAGACGCAGCTCAAACCCCAGAGGCAGAACTCTTCAGCCCGTCTCTGTCCGGTGTGAGGCCCCCCCCCGAGTGTGTGTGTGTGTGTGTGTGTGTGTGTGTGTGTGTGTGTGTGTGTGTGTGTGTGAGTGTGTGTGTGTGTGTGTGTGTGTGTGTGTGTGTGTGTGTGTGTGTGAGTGTGTGTGTGTGTGTGTGTGTGTGAGTGTGTGTGTGTGTGTGTGTGTGTGAGTGTGTGTGTGTGTGTGAGTGTGTGTGCGCTCGCTAATGCTAACACTGTACTCCATTCAGTCCTCCATCTCTCTCCCCCTCTTCTTTTCTCTCTCCTCTCCTGTCTCCGAGGCAGTGTCTGTGTCTGCTAACGCCAACACTGCGCTCTATTCACTCTTCCCCCTCTTCTCTCCTCCTCTCGCTCTCTCTTCTTCTTCTCCTCTTTTCTCCTCCTCCTCCTCCTCTCTTCCTCCCCCTCTCGGCTCACCCGCCCACGGCCCCAAACTCGCCCACGTCCGCCCCGGTGACATCACAGAGACAACCGGACAAAGAGGAGACAGAAGAGAAACACCTCGACAAACAACGAAGTCACTTTAAACCCACAAACCCACACAAACACTCACATATATATATACTGTATATATATACATAAGTCGGACGATTTCAGATGCTAAAATGTGATTATGTCGTGTTGTCAGATGGGTTTAGAGACACTTTTTCCCGTTCGCAACATCGTACTTCACCGTGAACTCTCCAAAAGGTCTTTTCAGAACTGTTAAACTCAGCACACGCAGCATCAGTAAACAGTGCTGAGGTTGAAACTGAGCTCCACTGTGTGTCCTCTGCATTTGACCCGTCCAAGGGCGTAGATTTTGGAAGACATATACGTGCACATTTATCCCGATATCTTTCCAAACTCTATCGTATTCATTTAGCGTGTTTTATGATATGTTCACGCCGTCCAAAAACGCCCTGGACGCCCTGTTTGGAGCCTCCGCATTTGCATTCGGACGCCGCTGACCAGGGCATCGGCTGTGGTCTGCGAGTGCCGTGTTTTCCCCGGTCTAAAACGTGACTTTAAGTGCACAGAAAACACATCAGCGGAGCCCCGTCCCTGCGCGTGGCCCCGGGCTCCCGGCCGTGGAGCCCCGAGCCGCCAAGGTCCCAGCCGCAGGGAGCCGAGACCAAACCTACGTCCAGAGAGTCATTGTCTCTGGGTTAAACCTTTATTTGACCTTTACTTATCCAGGTCCAAGTCGATTGAGAACCAATTCTCATTTACGACGACAACCCGATCCAGAGGCAGCACAAATAACAGAAATAAGGAACAATACAAAAACATACAGATAAAACGTTGGGCTGTTCACAATAAGAGTCTGAAAGAATCACTTAAAAACAGTTCCACACATCAGAAATGACATGAGGGGGTCTTAAAGGCGGCTCAGGAGATCCTAGTACGAAGCTTCAAAGTTTTCTGCAGCTCGTTCCCAACATTAGGAGCAGAAAAGTAGAAAGAGGAGCGACCCGGAGAAGTGCCGACTCTTGGAAGTCACTGGGGAGCAAGTTGCGAATACTGGCAGAACTATTAAGAAGAGAACGAAGGGAATGAGGGGTTTTTACCAATGGGCGTCTTGTAAATGAAGTGATACCAGTGCAGCAGCCTGTGGGAATGGAGGAAACCCGACAGCGGGACCAGCTCCGGGTCTTGAGCTGGTCTTGGTCTGGACTTTAGCCGGAGGCAAACACCAACCCAAGACTTAGGTTGATGAGGGAAACCAAAACAAACACACCCAGTCACAGTTAGGACGTGCAAACCGTACAGGGGATCGAACCTAGACCCTTCTCGCTGTGTGAGAGTGAACTCTGGAGGCCTGGCATGTTCATATACTGAGACACAGATGAGGTAGATAGAGATAGAGATAGAGAGCGATGAATAGATAGAGAGACAGTTTGGCCCCAAAGAAAATTCAAAGTTCGGCAGCGGCGCCATAAAAACAAACACACATCCGTCCGTCCTCTTCCTTCATCAGCTGTACTGACGTAAATGACTTCCACTGAGACTGAGAACAACTCTATCACGGAGTATGTAGTCAAAAAACTACGGAAGCCAGGAGGGCTCAAAACAAAAAGCCACAGTGGAAGTGGTTGTGGGATTCTATTTTCCGACGGATCAAGTGAGGAGGAATGGGAAAAGTTTAGTCCTGGTTTAGTACTTGCTTAGTTGTAGTTTTGCCCTGTTTAACTCTAGTTTAGTCCAGATTTGATCCTGGCTTAGTCTTGTCTTAGTTCTGTTTATAGTTCTAGTTCAGTCTTGGTTCAGTCCTGGTTTAGTACTGGTTTTGTCCTAGACTGGTCCTGGTTTAACTCTAGTTTCTGATTTGATCCTGGTTGAGTCTTGGCTTAGATCTGTTTCTAGTTTGAGGTCAGTTCTCACTTAGTCCTGGTTTAGTCCTAGATTAATCCTGGTTTAATTCTGGTTTAGTACTGCTTTAGTTCTAGTTATAGTTCTGTTTATAGTTCTAGCTCAGTTCTGGTTTAGTTCTAGTTTAGTCCTGGTTTGATTCTGGTTTCGTACCGGTTTAGTTGTAGTTTTTTCCTGTGGTTAAGCTCTAGTTTAGTCCTGATTTGATGATGGATTAGTCTTGTTTTAGTTCTGTTTATAGAAGAAGAAGAACAAGAACAAGAACAAGAAGCAGAAAAAGAACAAGAAGAACAAGAAGAAGCAGAAGAAGCAAAAGAAGAACAAGAACAAGAAGCAGAAGAAGAACAAGAACAAGAAGCAGAAGAAGCAGCAGAAGAAGAACAAGAACAAGAAGAAAAAGAAGAAGCAGAAGAAGAAGCAGAAGAAGAAGAAGAAGAAGAAGAAAAGTAAAGGAAGTGAACAAAGCTGCAAACTTAAATAAAAGTAATTGAATTGTTTTGTGGCAGGGTCGATGTCACTGTCTGACCGTCGTACATAATTTCCCGCTCGATCCTCCTCAGTTGGTGCGTTTTTGTTGTGTTGCGACGTTTGTATTTGTCGTGAGACCCCTCGGCTTCCGTAAAAAACGCATTAACACCACAGCAAAACAACAACAACCAAAAACGCTCTCATAAGGACGTGTAATTAACCACCACATCTGACCATAAACACAGAGATTCTGAACACAAAGACTCATCGTTTTTGCTTCGCGACTTCGGCAACAAGTCGTGTTTGTTTTCCCAGCTCAAAAAGTCAACACCAACCAACAATTTCCTGCATTAAAAATGGTCCCAGATCAAAGCGCATGGTGAGGTTTGGTGAGCGCCGCCGAGCCTCTGATGGTTTAACTCGGCCTCTCTCCTGCGCCCTTTACCCGGACCAGGCTCTCCGGCGCGCACAGTTCACCCAAACACAGCCCTCTACGACACTTCACTCGCATTCTTCTCCTCCTCCGCTCCCCCCCCGAACAATAGCGGCCATTTTGAGGACCTCCCCCCCCTCCCCTCCTCCCACGGCGGCGAGGGGCTTTGAACCCTCACCCCGGACAGTCCCCTCACTGTGCCATGTGGTGAGGGGAAAGGCCACACGACAAAAGTGGATTGTTCCGAGTGGTGCGGTGACGTTTGATGGGGGGGTGAGAGTGTGTGAGAGCGCCCCCTGTGGTCAGATGAAGGAAAGATAATGAAAGATGGACTCACCTGTGAGACGAGAAGAGGAAGAAAACAGGACACGGCACATGGAAAAGAAGAAAAGAAAAGATGGTTAGACTTTTAAAACTACTTATTTTATACAAGATACAACTTTGGAAATCAACTTAAGAGACACAGAAATGCAGTGATATCCGTATTTTAATTACTCATTAGAAGTAGGGTTCCACAGTACGGCATTAAACCTCCAGGAAATCCACAAAACCGAGCAGGTGACCTATCCAGGCCAAGGTTTAGGTTAGATCTGTGGAGAGGCGATCTCACTCACAATAAAAATCAAGGTTTGGAAGCAATTTTTGAGCAATAAAGTTTAGTCCTGATTTAGGCCTTTTTTACTCTTTGTTGAGTACTGGTTTAGTCCTGGTTTAGTCCTGGTTTAGCTCTAGTTTAGTCCTGGTCTAGCCCTGGTTTAACCCTGGTTTAGTCCTTGGTTTAGTCCTGGTTTTGTCATGTGTTTTAGTCCTAGTATAGTCCTGGTCTAGCCCTGGTTTAACCCTGGTTTAGTCCTTGGTTTAGTCCTGATTTAGCCCTGGTTTAGTCCTGGTCTAGTCCTTCTCTCTCGTCTGAACCACACTTGACCTCAGAGTCCTAAAGTTGAAGTTAAAGTTGAATCTCCGGTGACCCTGGACTCGGACTCAGAGGTGAAGGAGGTGAGGAGACGAGGTGAGGAGGTGATGGAGGTGAGGAGGTGAGGAGGTGATGGAGGTGAGGAGGTGAAAATGAGGGACACTGACATTTATAATTACATTTAGATTCTTCTAATTACATCATCAGGACAAAGGTGAAACTCGGGCTGGAGTTCACCGGGAGGGCATCTGGTTTAGAGCGACAGGACCAATACAGAACACAGAACCCCTCCTCCCAAAAAATAAAAAAAACATCAAGACAAATACAGTATAAACGGACTCTTTTCTACCTCAAAGTTAACAGTGAAAAACCATTAACACTTTGGACACTGTGGATGAGGCAGGATAAGTGTGTTGCCCAAAAGCACAACAGCAGTGTGTCCTAGAGGGACTCGAACTACAGACCTGTGGAGCAGTGGTGGAAGCTCTACCAGTAATTAAGCATTAAACATCAGAAATATCCTGAAACTTCTCAACTAAAAAGGCAAAAAGGAGCTTGAAAAACACCACTTCATGACATCACAAGGTGGAACAGAGCGTTTTGACACGAGGATACGACACCTACTACTGCACCCGATATTACTACTACTACTACTACACCTACCAATACTAATACTAGTACTACTACACTTGCTGCTATTATTACTACTACTACTGCACCCGATATTACTACTACTACTACTACACTTACTTTTACTACTATTACTAGTACTACTACACTTACTGCTATTATTATTACTACTACTACTACTACTACTACTACTACTACTACACCTACTACTACTAATACTAGTACTACACCTACTACTACTACACTTACTTTTACTACTATTACTAGTACTACTACCCTTACTGCTATTATTACTACTACTACTACTACTACTACTACTACTACTGCACCCGATATTACTACTACTACACCTACTACTACTAATACTAGTACTACACCTACTACTACTACACTTACTTTTACTACTATTACTAGTACTACTACCCTTACTGCTATTATTACTACTACTACTACATCTACAATAACAACTACTACTACTACAACTCCTACTACTGCTACTACTACTACTAATACTAGTACTACACCTACTACTACTACTGCACCCGATATTACTACTACTACTACTACACCTACTACTACTAATACTAGTACTACACCTACTACTACACTTACTTTTACTACTATTACTAGTACTACTACACTGCTATTATTACTACTACAATAACAACTACTACTACTACTACACCTACTGCTACTTATACTACTAATACTACTACAATGACTACTTCTACTACATTCACTACTACACCTACAATTACAATGAAATCAAATAAAAAACGTGAGGCCAAATGTGGAAAGTGACTCGTGAAATTCATATATTTATAATTCAGTTTAAGTCTCGTCTCGTGTCTCGTCTGTGTCCCCGGTGAAGGTGGAAAGTTCACGTCTCCACAATTAAAACCTTAAAGCTCCTGTGTGTCTGTGACTCCTGTTTGACCCTCTGCTCCGTCTCTCCTCTCCTCTATTTCTCTCTCTCCCTCTTTCTCTTTCTCTCTTTCTCTCGTCTAACCCAGAGGTTTCTTTTTGATGCAATAAAGGTCTATTACAAATCTCTCTCCGTCTCTTGGTGTTGTGTGGGGGTCAGGACTCTCTCTCTCTCTCTTCTCTCTTTCTCTCTGTACTATGTGGGAGCCGTAACTCTTTCTCTCTCTCCCTCTTTCTCCTCTCACTCTCCCTCCTCTCTCCCTCCATCTCTCGCCCCCTCTTTCTCCCCATCTCCCCTCTATCACTCCCTCTCTCTATTTCCCTCTCATCTTCTCACCCTCTCTATTCTATCTCTCCTTCTCCCAGTTTCTCTCCTCTCTCTTTCTCTCCTCTCTCCCACTTCTCTCTCTCTTTCTATCCTCTCTCTTTCTCTCCTCTCTTTCTCTCCTCTCTCTTTTTGTCCTCTCTCTTTCTCTCTCTCTCTCTCCTCTCTCCCACTTCTCTCTCTCTATCTCTCCACTCTCCCACTTCTCTCTCTTTCTATCCTCTCTCTTTCTCCTCTCTCTTTCTCTCCTCTCTTTCTATCCTCTCTCTTTCTCCTCTCTCTTTCTGTCCTCTCTCTTTCTGTCCTCTCTCTTTCTCTCCCACTTCCCTCTTTCTCTCCTTCTCTTCTCTCCCTCTACTCTCTCCTCTCTCCACTGTCCTTTCTCTCCATCCCTCTCCTTCTCTCCTCTCTCTGCCTTTTTCTCCCTCTGTCCCTTCTATCTCTCACTGTCTCTTCCTCTTGTCTCTCCCCTCTCTCTATTTCTTTTATCTCTTCCTCCTTCTTTCTCCTCTCCCTCTCTCCCTCCGTCTCCTGGTCCTGTCCTGTGTGAGGGCCATGTCTCTCTTTCTCTCATCCCTCTCTTCTCTCTTTCTCCATCCTTCTCTTCTCTCTTTCTCCATCCCTCCGTCTCCTGGTCCTGTCCTGTGCATCTCCATGTCTCTCTTTCTCTCATCCCTCTCTTCTCTCTTTCTCCATCCCTCCTTCTCTCGGTCCTGTCCTGTGCATCTCCATGTCTCTCTTTCTCCCTCTCTTTCCCTCTTCTCTCCCTCCTTCTCCATCCCTCCTTCTCTCGGTCCTGTCCTGTGCATCTCCATGTCTCTCTTTCTCCCTCTCTTTCCCTCTTCTCTCCCTCCTTCTCCCAGTCCTGTCCTGTGCGTCTCAGTGTCCCCGGGGCCCGGCTGAACTTCCTGTGGAGGTGTAGGGACAGACACAAAGCATGCTGGGAGGAGGCGGGGCCCAGGGCATGCTGGGAGGAGGCGGGGCCCAGGGCATGCTGGGAAAGACGAGGTGCGGAGATGAGTGTCTGAGCTGGGCTTAGAGCCTGATCCAGACGCTCAGAGCGTCTTCATAAACTCTCCTCCCGGGGTCACGTGTTACTCTGACTCTGCAGGGGGTGCCCTACGTGTGAGTGTACGGAGGGATGTTCAGCGGTCACCACGACGACGCTGACAAAAGTGAGTTAAAATAGGCCAAAAACTCAAGGAAAAAACAAAAAAAAAAATCACTACACTCCCACTTCTACAACAACTACTACTACTACAACAACTACTACTACTACTACTACTACTACTGCTACTACTGCTACTACAACTACTACTACTACTACTGCTACTACTGCTACTACTACTACTACTACTACTACTGCTACTACTACTACTACTACTACTACTACTACTACTGCTACTACTGCTACTACTACTGCTACTACTACCGCCACTATTACTACCCATACAAATACTCCTTCTACCCCTACTACCGTATTTTCCGGAGTTTAAGTCACACCAGCCAAAAAATGCGCAATGAAGAAGAAAAAAACATATATAAGTCGCACTGGACGATAAGTTGGATTTTTGTGGGTAAATTTATTTGATAAAATCAGACTCCCGGAACAGACATTTCATCTTCAACAGGCTGAACATGTGTCTGGTTTGTTCACATCACATATGAACAGTTATTCAGAAAACTAGAGCAGAAACAGAAGAATAAGTTTACCAAACTCTTGCTCCAAATCACTGAATCCACTGAATTCTTCATCCTCGGTGTCACTTCTGAGCAACTCCACCAACTCCAGATAAATCCAGCTTTTAGCCGTGAGGAGCTTTTGCGTTTTCTTCATCGCAGTTCGAGTTTCCTCCACTTTTCTCCATCAAACACAAGTTTCTCTCACTCCAAACTTTTCTTTCTGCTGCTCGATTGCTCCTCTCTACCACCGCTCTGCACGTTTCCGTTACTCCGCTCAATATAAATGCAAATCTAACCGCCTTAAAAACTTGTTCGTGCCGCTCTCCATCAGCCTGATTAACAGACAAATAGCTGGTCTCAACAAAGCAAGTGAAGGCTCAGAGAATTTGGACTGTACGTGTGAGGTGTATATGTGAACATTCATGTTGTACATTTGAAGTCTGTTTGTTATTAACATGTTTTCTATGTATTTATTGTCACTGTCTGTTGTTGTGTGAAGCAGTGTTGTCCCCTTCCAAGACACATTTCTACTACGGGAGACCAATAAATACACCTTAACCTTAACCTTAACCACTGAGTAATAATGTGTTTAATCCGGCTTTGTGCACATTTGTTTACGTTTTACAGAACAGGTCTGAGGTGCTGCAGGTGAAGTGACAGTGGTGCAGGAGGAAGAGCCTGAGGCGCAGCAGATACTGGTACACAGGCCTAGAGCGCCCCCCGTGGCCTCAGGGTGATAATAACATGTGAAATTATATCTCACTGGTCAAAACATGTTGGAGTCCCTCGACGCAATAAAGGACTTTAATATATTCAGTCGGTGCCTCAGGTTTGGACCTCGCCCATGTTACATTTACAGTTAGACGAACTGAAATATTTCATATATAAGTCGCACCTGAGGATAAGTCACAGGAAACAAACCATGAAAAAAGTGTGACTTATAGTAGGAAAAATACGGTACTACTACTATAACTGCTACTACTACTACCACTACTACTTCTGCTACACTCTGACCTCGCTCTCTCGTCTGTTACTCTCCTTTTTCTTTCCTTCTAGTAGCACAAAAGTGAGTCGGAGGCAGTGACCTAAAAGTGTGAGATCTGGACTTTAAAATTCAACCCTGGGCGAGATTTTACAGAGAAGGAGAGAAAGAGAGAAGGAGGGAGAGGAGCAACTGAGAGATGCATGTGTGTGTGTGCTGCTTTGCTTGTGAATGTCCCACAGTGAAGCATTAAAATGACCTAACTCGGCCTGGGGAAGTCACCTGTTTGTTTCCGTGGAGACACATGAGCAGCAGTGTTGGTCCCTCCATGAATGTGCAGTATTTATCTGCATCTGAACAATACTTTCTGTTATATAATGTAATATGTACGTTTTTAATGTTATTCACTTCAAATAGTAAAGCAGTGCACAAATCAACTCTTTTACAAAATTGTTTATATGAAAAAAATATTCTTAAGCTCATATGAAATGCGTGAAAGTTCAGTTTTCTTCCGATTTGAGGTACAGTGAAGATCTTTGGTCACACCAGCTGTTCTCCTCTAGATACGAAGCTCATCTTGGACTTAAATTGAAGCTTATACCTCAACATTCTCGCAATAACAACTCCATGAAGACAAACAGGTGGCAAAATCTGCACCAGAAATGTTACACAATGCACCTTTAACATGAGATACAGACTAATAAGTGAAATTCTGTTTTTAGTTTTAGTTTTTTGAGACATGGAACAAGGAAATCACAAATAAATACCCACTGACGCACATGTTTTCAAACCAAATTAAAAATCAGGATTCCAGCTCATGTTTTTGTCATTTATAACAATTTTATCTCCTGAAACTGAAGAGCAGAGGGTCGGATAAAGCAGAGGAGAGGGTCAGGATACAGCACGTGTTCTCGGGGCCTTTATAAGTGAATAATTGGTTAAATTTGAGACAGCGCAGGCCTAAGTGAGTGAATACGCCGCTGTAACGGTGTAATTGTGTGAGGTGATAGCATTAGGGCGTAAAGAGGTTAAACGGCGCTAACAAACAAACCCAATGAGATTAGCTTCACTCTTAAAGTCTGTGTTGGTGAGATTCCGGCGGCATTAGTGTGTCCGGTGGAGCGTAACTGGTTTAGAGTGACCTGCCCTTCCAACAGGCTCCGCACAGACCAGGTTTGGAGACGCTGAAATGAAAGAACCTTTGACGAACATAAAGCCGCACTGTCACTCGACCTGCGCTGCCACAAGTTAAAGCCTGCGAACAGCTGAGCAAAAATAAATCGTAATAACACATTTTATTGATGTGGCGCTTTCCTGCACACTCAAAAACACCATACAGAGATCACAATTTACAAAGTAAGGACTTAAAAATGAGGTAATGAGACAATTCGCCTATGTGCACGGGATTCCTGTGGACCTCCGGTGATTTGTAATAATTGTGGAGGACGCCTGAGATCTTAATCACGTGTGAATTCACCGCGTCTGTAATTTGCAAGTAAAAATTCTGCCACGAATGACCTACTATATTTCACCGAACACAGTCGTCCGGTGATAGTGTGTCTCAGTGTTTGTCGTTTTAATTACGCATCTTTTCTATCGCTTTTCCTTCCACGTTCTTTTCTCTTCCGGTCTCAGTCAGTGTCAGTGAAATAGAGGAATTTACGGCTGATCCCGTGCGAATGCGCTGCCAGAAACGCAGAGGTGGCGCGGTAAGTTGCACATGACCAGATTTCCTCAGGTTGTACTTATCCCAGGCGAATATGGTTTTCGATATGAAAAGCGGTTCTGAAAAGATGGGGTTTCTGCAGTTTCGGTACAGACACCGATTTGTTGAGGTTCGAGGGCCCCGTGGATCAATAGAAGGAGAATAGTTGACGCGTGTCCAGGACGTTTGCTGTGATGGTTCTATGTTCTATTATTACATAGAACCATCAGCAGAGGTGATCGCCTCAGCGGTTTGGGGCTTATGTAAATATTTATACTCCGATAATGACATGGCATAGATTTTTTGTTTTATAGTGATTGTGGCTCCCCGCCCTGGTTCCCGGTTTTGTCTTTTTCTTCTCCTTCTTCTGGATAGTAACATCGCTACGTCACTGGATAGCGGATAGTCGTCCCTGACTGGTTGACGTAACGCGTCTGACGGCAAAAGTTCAGCGTTTACAACTTCTGCCGTCAAAGCCTGAACGCTCAGGATGATGCCAGATTCTCGCCATGCTGACGCCTTAGACGCGCCTCCACATAGATTTCACATTTAAGCTTGTGAGGTAAGACGGGGCCTGAAAAATCTACCAATGGGGCGAGACCTTTTTAAAGAGGAGATATTATCCAAAATCATCTTTTTAGGAGATTTCTACCATGTTTTAACATTGTTTTCTCATTAAAAAACACGTCTGAAGTGGTTTTATAGGTCATCCATGGACGTTTGAGTTGTTTAGCGATTGCTCCTGGACACTACTCGAACCCTCTTTACAGCCTGTGCAAAGGTCCGCTCACTTTACAACTTCCCCAACCTGATGCGAGTGGAGTAAATGGTCACATTTTTATACAGCGATTCCACCTTCATAGCACTTTACAACAATCACTAACCCACTCATACACCAGTGTTTGCAGAGGCCTGGCGTGAGGTGTGATAAGAGTCTTGCCTAAGGACACGCTCTACCAACTTTCTACCATGTTTTAACTGTTCTCTTATCAAAAACACACCTGAAGTGGTTTTAAAGTCATCTGTGCAGTGTTTGAGTCATTTAGCGCCCTACTCGAACCCTCTTTAAACTTAGCTGTAAGATTCTATCTACAATTTACAATGTTTAGACCACAAGCCTACATCAGAAATGCTCCCACACAACAACAGATCTTTTTCACAATGGCTGAAATGTCCCGCTGTAGGTTTGCTTATTCTGTGGTAAACGTGTGTGTAAATGTGTGTCGTATTCTCCAGCAGCTTCATAAATCTGCCCCATCACCAAATCTTCAACCGACAAGGTCCACGAAGGAGAAACATGAAGAAGAATGAAGAATTTATCCACAACGATCGAGGGAAGAAAGACGAAAACTTAAAGGAAACGACGACGAGCATCAGAGAAACGACTGAGCAACACTAACGTTCTGGTCCTGAAGAAAACAGAAGGAACTTGTTCACTCAGATTCTACAATTAAAATTAAAAATCGATTTCATGACGTCAATATTAGCGTAGACAGATTTGTGCATCTCTAGGACCAAAACGTTAACCGGACGTTCTGCAAACCTAAACTTCCCGCCACTGTGGAAAAACTCAATTCTCCATAAATATATATATATATATATATATATATAAAAGAAAACGTGACACAAAACTGTACTCTACAACTTCACAAACCCGACGCGATGTGCAGTAGTTTCGTTCGCATGCTGATTGTGCTGTGACGGTGCTCTGAAGGGGGAGTGATTTAGCACAAGGAGCAAAAAGACAGACTTACAAAAATATATAAAACATGTTAATACGGAATGTTTTCCGTGTAAACAGCATTTTAAACATGATAAAAGGTGACATGAGGATCTAAAAATATTTCTCTAATTCTCTCTAATTTAATGCCCCATCCCTATTTTTTAATTTTACTGTGATTTTTTAAATGTTTTGATTTGTTTGTATTGTGATTTTAATGTATTTCTTATTCCGTAAAGCACTTTGAATTACTTTGCGTACGGATTGCGCTGTACAAATAAACTTTCCTTGCCTACATATGTTGAAAGTGTAAAATAAGATGAAGGGAAATAAAATTATAAGTCGAATTCTCAATATTTCTGACAAAATTAGCATAAAACGCACTAATCCTGGACCCCAAACCCCCCCCAGTTCACGTCAGGAACCTCCTCGGAGCCCGTGTTTTTCATGTGGCCCTGACTCGACATTGTGCAGACCCGGGGCTAACGCTAATGCTAGGTCGCTAACGGCTAATGAGCTCCGCGCGAGGCCTGGTTTGTGTCGTTAAAGGTGAGCGCGGGGTTGGGGCGGCGGGCAGGGGCAGAGGCTCGTACGGCGTAATGAGAAGTGAAGGTTAAAGTGCAGAACATTTGTGCGATTGTGCCGCAGACACAGGAGCTCGGGCTCGGGTTTCCTCTGAGTTTAAAGGAGGTTTCAGAGGGTTTGACTTGAACCATCTGTGCAGAATAATCATGGACGCCGGGTTTGGGGGGAGACGCAGGGTTTTACTCTGGGGTTTAACTCTCAAAGGGTTTAGTTTGTCTGAGTAAAACAAAAACACTGGGTTTTAATGTTCAATTCCTGATCGTGAAGAATGTCGAGTTTTAAGCATTTTATTTTAACAGTCGGTCCTGGTTTAGTTCTGGTTTGTTCCTGGTTTAGTCCTGATTTAGTCTTGGTTTAGTCCTGGTTTAGTTCTGGTTTAGTCTTGGTTTAGTCCTGGTTTAGTTCTCGTTTAGACCTGGTTTAGTCCTGGTTCAGTCCTGGTTTAGACCTGGTTCAGTCCTGGTTTATTTCTGGTTTAGACTTTGTTTTGTCCTGGTTTAGGCCTGGTTTAGTTCTGGTTTAGACCAAGTTTAGACTGAGTTTAGTCCTGGTTTAGACCTGGTTTAGTCCTGGTTCAGTCCTTGTTCAGTCCTGGTCTAGTCCTAGTTTATTCATGGTTCAGTCCTGGTTTAGTCCTGGTTTAGTCTTGGTTTAGTCCTGGTTTAGTTCTCGTTTAGACCTGGTTTAGTCCTGGTTCAGTCCTGGTTTAGACCTGGTTCAGTCCTGGTTTATTTCTGGTTTAGACTTTGTTTTGTCCTGGTTTAGTCCTAGTTTAGACCTGGTTCAGTCCTGGTTTAGTCCTGGTTTAGACCAAGTTTAGACAGAGTTTAATCCGGGTTCCCTGGGACAGTCCCTGTGTCCCTGTCCCTGCAGATTTATCCAAAACCGGTGATTTGTCCCAGTTTTGTTCCTATTTTTGACCAATCTGATCCTTGCCAACACTAAAAAGAGCCATAAACTCATTGTCATTTGTTTGGGTAAAATACAGAAAAGCTGCTTAAAAACGACCAAAACACAAAGAAAATGTGATGATACTGACTCATTAGTACCGAGTGCACGACCTTTTTCCTTAATTCCGCACTCGTTTCACAGTTTTATTTTTACCAACCACCACAAACCTGAGGATATCCCAGATTTTTATTTGGAAAATCCAGTCTCCTCGCTCCCTCTTGTTGGTTGCAAACACTTTGAACTGTACATTATCTTATATTTTAATCCGTCTCTGTGCTGGAGCTGGTGTGAACAGTGTAAACGCCGCGGATCACGTGACCTCGCTCCAGGCACACTCCGACCCCTGACCTCCGACCCCGCACAGGACGACCTCCATTACCTCACAATTACCTCGAACAAATGGTTTTTCCTTTGGCCGCGTGGGTCACGGTTTCACACAGCTCCACTCGGCCTGTTTGTGTTGGGCCTGATTTATGACCGGAGCTGAGAAATGTTCGCCTCTGTTAGCTTGTGTTAGCCTCTGTTAGCTTGTGTTAGCCTCTGTTAGCTTGTGTTAGTCTCTGTTAGCTCGTGTTAGCCTCTGTGAGCTTGTGTTAGCCTCTGTTAGCTCGTGTTAGCCTCTGTGAGCTTGTGTTAGCCTCTGTTAGCTTGTGTTAGCCTCTGTGAGCTTGTGTTAGCCTCTGTTAGCTCGTGTTAGCCTCTATGAGCTTGTGTTAGCCTCTGTTAGCATGTGTTAGCCTCTGTGAGCTTGTGTTAGCCTCCGTTAGCTCTGAGGGTCATGCTAATGTGACCAGAATTTCAAAATAAAAAACTGGGCTCGGTTTTTTTGGTGGTTGGTAATAATAAAATTGTGTAACAAGTGCAGAAATTAGGAAAACTGTTTTGCAGAGACCATTCAGGACGAACATGAGCCAGTATAGTCACATTTTCTTTGTGTTTTGGGCATTTTTCAACAGGTTTTCTGTATTTTACCAAATCAAATGACAGTTTATGTCTCTCTTTACTGTTGGCAGGGATCAGATTGGTCAAAAATAGGGACACCAAGGAGATTTCTTGTGTAAAACCAGGACAAATCACTGGTTTTGGATATTGTAAAATACCAAATAAGAGCCCGGACGTTTATTTGTTTCAATCACTGAACAGACCAGGCATTTATTTGAGGCCGGGCGGCGATTTGGGGCATGTGATTAATTCTTTCCTCACAAAAATCCTGCTCAGAAAACTGGGAAAATATGGTACTCAGATTCTTTTAATTGTCGCCGTTGTACGAAGCTACGATGACACTGCAGGCTTCCCCCGATTTGCCAAACTGAAGTAATTTTACTGCCCGCTATGCTGCGCCATCTTCCCTTTTTTTTAATGTCACTTCAAAATAGGGATTTCAGTGAAGGTGACGGATGATTAGGTAATACAAGAAGTGCCCTGACATATTTTAAAATCTCATGAAATAACAACTCATCATTTCATTCTAAAGAGACTTAACCAGATGTTTTCACGTAATAATGTAAATGGTCTTTTCCCAGTACAAATGTTTTTTTTATGTATAAGCAGCTCCTGAGGTCAAGACAAGTCCTCTGTGTACTGGCTGCATCTAATTATAGTGTTTTTATCGTCCATGAACCAGGAAGTGCTCTTGTTGTCGATGGCATTACCATTACCATGCTAAACTTTTTACTTTTTCTGTTATTTCTACATCCGGAAAGTTCCACAATATGGCATTAAACTGAAAGGTGCATTGTTTTTTACTCACAGACAAAGTAAAAATAAGTATACTGTTTACTACTTTTTACTTTTTCTGTTATTTCTACGTCCGGAAAGGTTCACAGTATGGCATTAAACCTTTCTATCTCCATGGAGACCAAACCGGACCAAGCTAGAGGTCAGATCTGTGGAGAGGCGAACCCGCTCACAGTCAGAAACGTCGTTTTTCGAGGTATTTCTGAGCTCTAAAACTTTAATTGTAACTGAATAAACGTAAAGTAAGAGCTGTGAAGTGTCACACTGTGGAACATTCCCGGCAGAGTAATGATGTATCCGTGGAAACAAGAAAGAAACGAACCTCCAACGTGAGAAAACCGCCAGGGAAACGGGCCACGCTTATTTGTAGAAAGCTGTAATTTTCATTTTTTTCAGGACAGAAGTGAGTGTCGGTTGCACTTTTGCTCCAGAGCAGAGAAGGGCTCCATATCTGGAAATCCGACCGCGAGCATCATAGCAACCGCAAGAGCCAATCAGGATTTAGGTCGTTAAATGTGCCGCCCTCCTCATGGCAGAGCTGCGATGCATCATATATACGGAGTATGGATGTGATACTCTGCACGGGCCGCTGGATTTAAGTGATTCTGCAGAATAATAAGGAAACTTTGAGCTTTTATGATCAAACTTTAAATAGTAAGTTTGAGTCATTGATTTATGTTCTATGTTCTGTTACGTGCGAACAACAATAGAGTCGCAATTTAACGAAATTTACTTTAATTTATGCTAGTTAAGATTCTAGTAACGTTAGATATTGTAATTATTTGAGATATTTTGTCATTTTATTTCAGAAATCGTCACTCGGGGGGAAAGCGGGAAGGGAACTTACTTAGCAACGAAACGCACGAGCTGTCAATCAAACCTGTTGCTAACGCTAGGGGGAGGGACTTCGGGGAATGAAGGCGTCTGATTGGTCCGTTATTTATGTTCATATCTTGATTTAGGAACGAAACAGAGAAATGAAAACATCAGGATCCTGTGTCGCGGCTTCAGACGAAAAGTTTAAGACCAAAATGTCGAGGCCACAGCAGCAGGTCCAGAGAGAGGAGCCAGAAGAGACTAATGTGAGTCAACGGGAAAAAGGGAGAGAAGGAGCCGGAAGAGCCTCCTGGAGCACTTCCTGTTTGGCTTTGTCCACTCATATATACGGTCTCTAGTTCGAGGGCTCGATTTCGATCCTCCAGAACCTCCAGAACCTCCAGAGGCCGCGACCTTTGGGATGAGCGGCCGGTCGGGGGTTAAATTACCGCAAACTCTACCTTTACAAACAAGGTGTCTGTGTGTGAGGAGAGAGAAACACCCGGGGCTAATCCCAGACTCTATTGTTCTGTTTTACACTTTAAGAGCCGCTTTCACTCCACGACTCTTAAACCTGCGCTCAGGCCGACAAAACGAGGCTATAATTAAACGACAGTGAAACTTTACACGGGGAACTTTGGGGCGTAAGTGTGAATTACAGCGTCAGAAGCACCACAAATGGAGCAGTTAAAGGTTAAAAGAGCTGCTCTAAACCAGCGTTTACGTGAGAACTTTAATTTCAATCTGTGTGTTGTTTGTTCATTTGCTTTTCAAAATAAAACCAAAATTAAGAAAACGAAAAAACAACTCTTTTCTTCATTACTTGTCTCTAAAAACCAAAATTAAAAAGCAGATAACGATTCGTTTTTTCAGTTTTTGGTTTTGTGTTTAAATGAAAAATGGAGAAAAAAACGGATAACGGATGATTCCAGTTTTCTGAACCAAACTCCTGTCCTTGTTTCAGTCCTGGTTTAGTCCTGTTTCAGTCCAGGTTTAGTCCTGGTTCAGTCCTGGTTTAGTTTTGGTTTAGTCCTGGTTCAGTCCTGGTTTAGTCCTGGTTCAGTCCTGGTTTAGTCCTGGTTTAGTCTTGTTTCAGTCCTGGTTTAGTCCTGGTTTAGTCTTGTTTCAGTCCTGGTTTAGTCCTGGTTTAGTCTTGTTTCAGTCCTGGTTTAGTCCTGGTTTAGTCCTGGTTTAGTCTTGTTTCAGTCCTGGTTTAGTCCTGGTTTAGTCCTGGTTTAGTCCTGGTTTAGTCTTGTTTCAGTCCTGGTTTAGTCCTGGTTTAGTCCTGGTTTAGTCCTGGTTTAGACACAGATGCTCCACACTGGATATCAGGACCAGGAGTTTGGTTCGGTAAACGGGAAACGTCCGTTATCCGTTTTTTCCATTATTCATCTAAACAAAATCTAAAACAAAAAAAACCCAAATCCGTTTTTTGTTTTTTTTTTCATTTTGACTTTGGAGACAAATAATGATGAAAAGAGTTTGTTTTTCGTTTTCTTATTTTTGATTTTATTTTGAAAAATGAATGAACAAAAGACACACAGATTAATTACGAATAAAAATAAATTCCGCTTTAAAAAGACTTCGTAATGAAAACGATTATTCTGAATTAAGATTTTCAAGCCAAATTAATGTATTGCTCTCGTCTCTTCTGCAGCTCTAGATCGTTCAGGAAAGGTTCAATTAGGTCCTGTAAATGACTTTTTTTCAGTATCGATACCCCGGTTGACCGATATTTGTGCTTTTAAGCGTATCAACCGTTGACCATAACTCCCCAGAAGATTCCGATATTATGTTTGGCCTGAATACGGATAAAAAAGTACCTGGATAAAGCTTTGTTTATGACCGTAGTTGAACCTAACAAGGCCGTTACTGACCCAAAAGTCCCATCTTTTAACAAAAAAGCACTAAAATGCCCAAATAAACGTATAGGGACAGGTATATTTTTCTATTTTAGACCCATTTACACAGTTATTTAGTGTTGGTTTTGGCGTTTAGTGGCTCTTAACACACTGCGAAAATGTGCGCACACTGAACTCTATGCAGTTTTGTAGTAAAAGAACATTGTGGATGAGTTTGTACTAACTTTTAATGTGATAATTTGGGAAAAATGACCTAAATCAGCTCAAAAATAAGGGCAGAGGTCATCGGCTGTGAAAAATTGCACACCGTTCGCTCTAGTTTTAGTATCAATGAGGGGTTTTTTTTGGTAAAAAAAGAGCGTAAACACAGATTTGAGTCCCGCTAAAGTGATGTATGTGCTGCACACTCTGGTCACAGCTCCAGGGGACGTGGAGTGAAGTGGGGCGGTGTCATCTGCACTTCTGCGAACAAAAGGCCCATAGAAAAACAGAAGAGGCGCTCTCAACACCAGAGGCGCGTCTTTGTGGAGGTCCAGAGCCTCACAGAGACCGGGGAGTCCCACAGTGCGTTTGTGAGTCCATTTAAACTCCAGCAAAACTAAAGGAGACGTGAGGATGACAGGCTGGGACAGAGAGAACATGCAAACGCTTCACGGAGAGACCAAACCGGACCGAGTTACAGGTCAGATCTGCGGAGAGGCGACGCCGCTCACAGTCAGAATGAATGTTTTTCGAGGTGTTTTTGAGCTGTAAACAAGGTAGAGCTGTTTAATGTCACACTGCGGGACATTCCGAGCAGAGCAAAGCCATAGAAACAAACACGTGACGAACCTCCAACCGAAAAGTTTGCGCACACAACTCGACTTGAATAAATCTATTAACTATTTTCTGGACGGCAAAGATCCACGTTCCAGTCTGAAAAGTCGTAGTGAGGTCCTGGGTATTTTCAAAAGATACAAAAAACCTGGAATCTGAATGAGAAACACAAAACTAATCTAAAACCTGCCAATATAAACTTGTTTTTTTGTCAGTCAGGCCCGTCAATGTAAATTTGGGGGCCCGGGGCAAGAAGCCTTACATGGGCCCCCACTAATATAAATTAATAGGAAGAGGATAAAACATTTTAAATAAAGAGGAAATGTCTGAATAGAAGAATGAATAGATTACATTACATATGCATATACGCGGTACATTTACACACAGAATAAATAAATAAACTGAGACACCCAAGACTGCACCACTCAGTCGAGCAGGATATTGCGCTGCTTTAAATATTGCACTCAATCAGCTATTGCACGGTATCAATACTGCAGTCAATCAAAACTATTAAAAATATTGCCCTGTTTTAAATATTGCACCCAGTCAAAACATTGCACTGGATTAAATAAATATTGCACTTATGTCATAATATTGCACTCTATGAAGTATTGCACACAGGAGGACGAAGGGGGATCAGTCAGTGCACGTGCGGATTCAAAGTGATGTTAAATTTGACTATTTTTGCATGTTCCAGACCGAGAAGTCGTAGTAGGTCGAGGAGAATTTTCACAATTATATCCGAACAAGAAAGACACACAAAAAATGAAATAAAAAGGGGGGTCAGGGACAAGAAGCCTCACATAGGCCCCACTTCTGATGTAAATGAATAGGAAAAGGGTCAAATTTTGCCTGGACATCAGAGCCCTTTGCTTCCCCCGTTTACTCAAGTTTTACTCAAGTTTTACTCAAGTTTTACTCAAGTTTTACTCAAATTTCACTCAAGTTTTCCTCAAATTTAATCACGTTTTCCTCAAATAAATTTTTTACTCAAATCTAATCCAGTTTTACTCAAGTTTTACTCAAGTTTCACTCAAGTTTCACTCAAGTTTCACTCAAGTTTTACTCAAGTTTTACTCAAATTTTACTCAAATTTATTCAAGTTTTCCTCAAATTTAATCACGTTTTCCTCAAATTAAATTTTTACTCAAATCTAGTCCAGTTTTATTCAAGTTTTACTCAAATTTTACTCAAGTTTTACTCAAATCTAATCAAGTTTTACTCAAATTTAATCAAGTTTTACTCAAATTTAATCAAGTTTTACTCAAATAAGAGTATATCACACTGTACAATAAATAACTAAAGTAGGAGTAACTGTACGAAGTGTAAAAACGACTCAGAGAAGTTTTAAAAAATCGCCCAAAATCTTCGCCCAAAATCACCGAACTTGAGTTTCGATCACTGCGAGTCTTCAGTTCACGTAAAACTTTTCCTCTACACGTTTCGGTGTTTAGCGCGAAATGTCCAAACCCCGAACACCCCGAACCGGAGTCACGTCGGAAGGTTTGTGAGCGAGTGTAAAATAAACACGGGGAGGGAGGGCCACATGTCCACAAACAAACTGCGTCTCTGCTGCTTCCTCTTTTATTTGATTAGACCCAGAAGTGCGGGTTAGAGCCGGGGCTGCGCCGGGAACAGCGTAATGGCAAAGGGAAGTAAAAGAAGAGAGACGGAGGAGAGGAGGAGGAGGAGGAGGAGAGGGGGAAGACTAACCTCCTCCATCTGGCCGAGGGAATGTGATGTCACGATGTCAGATGGAGAGCAGAACAGGCCGAGCGCTCGACGGGAGATTCCCTGTTTTATAATGTTTTTTATACCGTTTTTAAATGTCAAAACAAAAGATTAAAGACGCCGGACCTGATTTTTACCATCTTGAAAACAGGAAAAACAAAATTACTTCATTTGAAACCGTGCGGAGGAGCCCAGAGTTACTCCTCACCGACTTTGTGCCAAACAGGAAGTGCTCCAGGAGGCTTTTCCGGCTCCTTCTCTCCCCTTTTCACATTGACTCACACTGAGATCATATTTTATCTCCTCTCTCTGGACCTGCTGCACTGAACCTCGTCATTTTGGGCTTAAATTGTTCGTCTGAAGCCGCGACACAGGATCCTGATGTTTTCATTTCTCTGTTTTGCTCCTAAATCAAGATATGAACATAAATAACGGACCAATCAGACGCCTTCATTCCCCGAGGTCCCTCCCCCTAGCGTTAGCAACAGGTTTGATTGACAGCTCATGCGTTTAGTTGCTAAGTGAGTTCCCTTACACCGTCGGGGGGTCACTGTGTTTTGACAGGTCTGAATGACGTTTACATTTATCCAATGGCAGAGCGGCTTTTCCGGGATTTAACCAGATTCACGACTTTAACAAGTAACAAGTCCCAGAACTGTGAAGTTATTTCAGATCATTTTAACCCCTGAAGACCTGAGGGTAATTTTAGTACATTTCTCTTCGCCTGGATTTTTTCTTAATTTTGCTTTTAAAACTGCCCCTTTTACCCCTAATGAAGTGTTCTACCTCCTTTTGTTCAGTCCAACCTGTTATTTCACAATCTGCTGCTGTAGTTGTGTCATGAGGCTGTGATAAAAGCTACAGGACCAGAAATAGAGATGAAAAAAACAAAAAAACAGAAAATAAAATTCACACTCTTTTATACAAAACACACAGCAAACATGTAGAAACAACTTTTTGGACATAAAAAATGCTTAATTTAGGGCCTTAGCTACAAAAATGAAATTAAAAATCTCCTTATTGCCCTAAAAACAAAAAAAGTGCAGTGGCTCCATGACTTTCCTGGTCCAGTCCTGGAAACAGCTCCTGTCAGGTCCAGGGCCAGAGCCACAGCACTTCTGCATTTCCAGGGTGGAAATTACATTTGGATTTGTTCATTTAGACTGAAATAAACCTTTAAATAAAAATAGAAAGAGATGCACAATTACACACACCAAGATGTGTCATTTTCCATGTGTGTGAGAATTAACTCCACTTAGAGCGACTTTTTCCCTCGTTATAAACACACACAGTCAGAGGAGTCGACCATCTTGACTCACTTCACTCTTTGGCAAAGTTTGGCTCGATCAAAATGGACGGAGCGCATGAGTTTGGGGAAAACAAAGTTCCTGTTGGACACTCGTTTTGCTCCCGTCATCACACAGCGTGAGTGTGACGTAGGATAAAGCCGCAGAAATGTACGGAAACCTCTATGTCTGCACTTTCAGAGGGGAAAAGGAAGTTTCTGTCTTTTACCGTTACAAAGTTCTGCGCGGTTATGCGGTGCAGTGTCGTAGGTCTTCAAGGGTTAAAATGTCCAAATAAAAACACAAAGATCCACAGTTGTCATAGATTAGAAACTATAACAAACACAATCACACTCCGAGTTTTCCCTTAGTGAATAAAGTCCTGTTATCAGTGTGGTCCACTCTCTAACTCCACGTCCTCAGCAGATCTTTAGTTTTTATTTATTTATCTGAACAGAACTGAGGACAGAACAAGGTCAGAGGTCAGAGGTCAGAACAGTGTCAGAGCCAGAAGTGAACGAGGGTCTGAGGGTCTGAGGCTCTGAGGGTCTGAGGGTCTGAGGCTCTGAGGGTCTGAGGGTTTGAGGGTTTGAGGCTCTGAGGCTTTGAGGGTCTGAGGGTTTGAGGGTTTGAGGCTCTGAGGGTCTGAGGGTTTGAGGCTCTGAGGCTCTGAGGCTCTGAGGGTTTGAGGGTTTGAGGCTCTGAGGGTCTGAGGGTTTTGAGGGTCTGAGGGTTTGAGGGTTTGAGGCTCTGAGGCTCTGAGGCTCTGAGGCTTTGAGGGTTTTGAGGGTTTGAGGGTCTGAGGCTCTGAGGGTTTGAGGGTTTGAGGCTCTGAGGGTTTGAGGCTCTGGGGGGTCTGAGGCTCTGAGGGTTTGAGGCTCTGAGGGTTTGAGGCTCTGAGGGTTTGAGGCTCTGAGGGTTTGAGGGTTTGAGGGTTTGAGGCTGAGGGTTTGAGGCTCTGAGGGTTTGAGGCTCTGAGGCTCTGAGGGTTTGAGGCTCTGAGGGTCTGAAGTTCTGATTCTCTGAGGTTTAAACTCTGGGACGCTCTAAACCTGGACACGTCTGTGACCCGGCCTGATCCTCCGTCGCTCCTCACCGCAGGAGCACCTTTAAACAACAGTACTCGAGTAGAGTTGTTCCTCCATCTGGACTGAGGAGCGGTGTTCACCCCGAGGCTACGCTCCCTCCCCTCCTCCCTCCCCTCCATCCCGGCTTTCTACCTTATCTCTTCTCTCTCCTCTTCTTTTTCTCTCTCAGTGTTTTCTGTAGAACTTCTGAACATGTTTTCCTCATCACAGAATCCACATCCTGCAGCAGCTGCTGACCCCGCGGCTCCGGCCTCTGGATCTCATTTAGGGCCGGGCTAAAGCTAACACTGCTAACATCGCTACCATAGCTAACGCCGCTACCACTGCTAACACCGCTGTCATTGCCCAATTTGCGTCATTCTGTGAATCTTCGTCGCTCGTGCTGGTCGTAGCCTGATTATATTGTACGAATATATATTTTATAAAATGTTCTGTCAGTGTAAAGCTGAATTCACCTTCACTTAAGTTAAATCCAGCTCAGAAAGTAAGATTCAGAATGTTTGTATTTAGCAGAATCCTGTGTGACTCTAATCACAAACACGTTCAGTTTGGACACACCACATGTGTATTTCCCCCTACGCCAACGGAAAAACTGGAACTTTGGGACGTGTATTTTTAGAATGTATTATTATGCTCGCAGATGTCAGAAAATAGGATCCAACCCATGTTTTGACGCTCTGCATGAGCACAGGGAGCATCTGTTGTTGTGTTTGTGCGTTCACCATCAGTTCTGTGTCGCCTGAACGAGCCCAGGTCCAAAAAGTTCATTAGTTCTTTGAATTTACTTTGGAAATCCTGGCGTTTCCTGTGATCAGCCTGTACAGACGGTAAACACAGGCCTGATCAGCTGTTCGTTTCACTTTGGAGCTGTGGACTAACGGCTAAACTCACATAAACACTGACGCCTGCAGTGTGGACAGGCCCTGAGACGCCACGTTTCCCTGCAACTGTGATAAGTGCCATTGGGAAACAACCACTGTCACCACCACTAATGCTGCTAATGCTACGCTCTGCTGTTAGCATACCAGCTAGCTGCTTTAATGGAGCAGCTGCAGGGGTCATTTGCTGGAGGCAGAGGTGGACTCAGATCAGCTCATCTGCTCCAGAAAATGGAGAAAAGACAAAGGCCTGACACACGGAGGTCAGGAACATGCGACGCTGAAGCTTCAGTGACGTAAACAGGTGTTTGAGAAGTGAGAAGTGAGAGTTTAGAGCTCTGACTTACACCTGGGACAATTTAAATGAAGAATACACGATACAAACTGTTCTGTAAACACGTCAAATCATGTGAACGTGTAAAGTTCTGACCCAGAGACCGGGAAGGACGATCGGACGCAGAGAAACATGAGCTTAAACTACTTCCATAACAAACACGGAGTTCTTATTCTTAACGAAAGCTCGAACAGTTTCCCTTCGAGCTTTGGAAGAGTTCGGTTTGTACTGATTCTTTATCGATTGTCACGCGTTGGTTTTCGTCTGTGTCATTGATTTTCTGACTTTCTGTTGTTAAATCGGCCGTTTGGTGAGTCCCTGTGAGGCGACGGCTGTTCAGACTTTGGGTTTTACAGAAATGCACTGAATTTTAGACTTGAGCACTCAGAAAACGTCCGTGTCTACAGTGAAATGCTGTTATAGAGGTGAGGAATGATCTGTTGGTTACGTCAGTACAGTCGTCCCTTCACCTTTGGCGGCGGCGCTGTTTCATGGATTTAAAAAATAATAATTTTATGTAATTTTGCGCTTTTGGAGATGTAAACTCAGGGTTAGGCTCCTCTCTGGGCCCCGTCACAGCTGGAGGCGCTGGAGCCTGTTTATGTACAGACAAGTGCATCATGGGTAAGAGGGGAGACATGTTATCGGCGACGACTCAGCGGGAGGACGACAAACAAAGACATAAACAACACACGCTTTTGTCACGCTCTTAGTCCTCTTTAGTCCTGGTTTAGACCTGGTGTAGTCCTGGTTTAGTCTTCGTTTAGTCCTGTTTGAGTCCTGGTTTAGTCTTTGTTTGGTCATGTTTCAGTCCTGGTTTAGTCCTGCTTTAGTCTTCCTTTAGTCCTGTTTTAGTCCTGTTTTAGTCCTGGTTTAGTCCTGCTTTAGTCTTAGTTTAGTCCTGTTTTAGTCCTGTTTTAGTCCTGCTTTAGTCCTGCTTTAGTCTTCGTTTAGTCCTGTTTTAGTCCTGGTTTAGTCCTGGTTTAGTCCTGGTTTAGTCTTCTATTAGTCCTGTTTTAGTCCTGGTTTAGTCTTCATTTAGTCCTGTTTTAGTCCTGGTTTAGTCTTCGTTTAGTCCTGTTTTAGTCCTGGTTTAGTCCTGGTTTAGTCCTGGTTTAGTCTTCGTTTAGTCCTGTTTTAGTCCTGGTTTAGTCTTCTATTAGTCCTGTTTTAGTCCTGGTTTAGTCTTCATTTAGTCCTGGTTTAGTCCTGGTTTAGTCCTGGTTTAGTCTTCATTTAGTCCTGGTTTAGTCTTCTGTTAGTCCTGTTTTAGTCCTGGTTTAGTCTTCATTTAGTCCTGATTTTGTCTTCGTTTAGTCAGAACAAAACGAGTTTTGTTTCTTTTTTGGTCATAACATTTTATTCCCTTTTACAGCATTTTCTCCAACTTATGTCTTGTCTAAATAAATAAATATGTCTGTAAGTCATGGAAAAGTCATGGAAAAGTCATGGAAAAGTCATGGAAAAGTCATGGAAAATTCACTTCAGGTCATGAAAAAGTCAAGTTTTGAAATGTTGTTAGAGAAAAATAGTGTGAACCCTGGAGATAGACACGTTTTTACACCATAATGTGTCGGCGCTTTTCCTGAGACGACAGAAACTCGCCGCCGTCGACACGTGCGGCCCCAAAAGTCCCACTTAAATCCGCTCTATTTATATTTTAAGTACGTTTCCTCCATTCTGTTGTTGTTCCCCGGGCGGCTCCGTCTTTAGAGCCGCCAGAGTCTGGGTTTAGTCCTAGTTTAGACCTGATGTAGTCCTGGTTTAGTCCTAGTTTAGACCTGTTTTAGTCCTGGTTTAGTCTTTGTTTAGTTCTGGTTTAGTCCTGATGTAGTCGGGGTTTAGTCCTAGTTTTGACTTGTTTTAGTCCTGGTTTAGTCTTCGTTTAGTCTTAGCTTAGTCCTGGTTTAGTCCTGATGTAGTCCGGGTTTAGTCTTCGTTTAGTCTTAGTTTAGTCCTGATGTAGTCCTGGTTTAGTCTCCGTTTAGTTCTATTTTATTTTTAGTTTAATCCTGGTTTTGTTTTTGTTTAGTCCTGGTTTAGTCTTAGTTTATTCCTGATTTAGACCTGGTTTAGTCCTGTTTTAGTCCTGGTTTAGTCCTGGTTTAGTCTTAGTTTAGTCCTGGTTTATTCCTGATTTAGTCCTGATTTATACCTGTTTTAGTGATTGTTTAGTCCTGCTTCAGTCCTGGTTTAGTCCTGGTTTAGTCCTGGTTTAGTCCTGGTTCAGTCCTGGTTTAGACCCAGTTTAGTCCTGGTTCAGCTCTGGTTCAGTCCTGTTTTAGTCCTGTTTAAGTCCTGTTTAAGTCCTGTTTAAGTCCTGTTTAAGTCCTGTTTAAGTCCTGGTTTAGTCCTGGTTTAGTCCTGGTTTAGACCCAGTTTAGTCCTGGTTCAGCTCTGGTTCAGTCCTGTTTTAGTCCTGTTTTAGTCCTGGTTTAGTCCTGTTTTAGTCCTGTTTTAGTCCTGTTTTAGTCCTGGTTTAGACCTGTTTTAGTCCTGTTTTAGTCCTGTTTTAGTCCTGTTTTAGTCCTGTTTTAGTCCTGGTTTAGACCTGTTTTAGTCCTGTTTTAGTCCTGTTTTAGACCTGGTTTAGACCTGTTTTAGTCCTGGTTTAGACCTGTTTTAGTCCTGTTTTAGACCTGGTTTAGACCTGGTTTAGACCTGGTTTAGACACGTTTTTACACCATAATGTGTCGCCGCTTTTACTGAGACGACAGAAACTCGCTGCCGTCGACACGTGCGGCCCCAAAAGTCCCACTTAAATCCGCTCTATTTATATTTGAAGTACGTTTCCTCCATTCTGTTGTTGTTCCCCGGGCGGCTCCGTCTTTGGCGCTGCCCGTTTGACCCCGTGGCAGTGGAGCGCGGCGTACGGTTTCAGACGCCCGGCCCGTTCTGGTTTGGTGGGTCATTCTTCATTCGGCCCCACTGTAATTTAGACCCGGGGCACTTCAAACGACAGCACCGCACGTAAACAGGAGCGGCCGGGGCCTCGCCGGGGAGTTCAGCCACCGCAGAAATCAGGAGGCCGAGGAGGGCTGTAATCGCACTGATTACACAGAGCAGAGGGACCGGCGGAGGAGCGAGTGTGTGAGGAGAGGGGAAACTAAAGGGGCTCGACCTGCTTCTGAACGGCTTCAAAATGAAGAAACACAGAGCTGGTTTGGTTTGAATCCCTGTGTCGTTTGTTCACTCGGTTTTCAGAATAAAACCAAAAATAAGAAAGAAAAAAACAGCTCTTTTCTTTATTTGTGTCCAAATGCAAAATGAAAAAACTGACCAAACTCCTGGTCCTACAGGACTGAACCAGGACTAAACCAGGACTGAACAAGGACTAAACCAGGACTAAACCAGGACTGAACCAGGACTAAACCAGGACTGAACCAGGACTAAACCAGATCTGAACCAGGACTGGACTAGGTCTAAACCAGGACTAAACAGGACTGAACCAGGACTAAACAAGGACTAAACCGGGACTGAACCAGGACTAAACCAGGACTGAACCAGGACTAAACCAGGACTGAACCAGGACTAAACCAGGACTAAACCAGGACTGAACCAGGACTAAACCAGGACTAAACCAGGTCTGAAACAGGACTGGACCAGGACTGAATCAGGTCTAAAAAGGTCTTAAACCAGGACTGGACTAGGATTCAGTGTTTCCAGCAGAAAATTGGTTAGTCAAGGTGATGACTCCCTGGTTCAGTCCTGGTTTAGTCCTGGTTTAGTCCTGGTCCAGTCCTGATCGGCTCAGTGGTCCCTCCGTATGCAGACGCTCCACTGTGGATATTAGGTTCAGGACTTTGGTTCAGGAATCGGCCATTATCCGTTTTTACATTATTCATTTAAACGCAAAATCGAAAACTGAAGAAACTAATCGTGATCCGTTTTTTCATTTTGATTTTAGTGACAAATAATGTAGAAAAGACCTTTTTTTTCTTCTTATTTTGAAAAACGACTGAACGAACGACACATGGATTGTTTTAAACACTTTGCGCTGGTTCCAAGTTCTTCCTCCTTCTGCATTCAGAGCATCATAATTACTCACCAAGATGAGTTTATGAGCACTTTTCACAACTTTCAGACACCAGAGCGGAGTTTTACAGTCAAAATAATGCAACAAACAGCGACTATAATTCTAAATGTGCACTTCCTGATTCTCTGGCAACAAATTTCCCTATAATACAGAAATGAGGACTTAAGTTTCACTCATAAACAGTGAGAAAACACTTGTTCAATTTCCGTAACTTGGATCATAAAGTGAAACATGAGGACTCAGGCTTTTTCCCAAAACAAGACGACCTCAAGTCCTGAATCCTGGAGGTTCTGAGCTTTCACATGAGGCCTTTTCATCAACCGAGAATGAGAAAAACGTGTATTTTTCCTTCATCTTCAGGTTAAAGCTCTGGAGACACAGGTTCAGGTGTGATTTTAGCTTATTTAAAACCGTAAGAACACAAACTCCTTCATAATAATCCAGTACATCAGGCCTCCTCCTGAAACCGAGTCCTTTGTGGGAACATTTGACATCGTTAAACTCTGTAGAGAGCAGCTATTGTGTTGAACCTCATTTGAACTGCTCGAACAGACGACCTCAGAGCAGTTTGACCCCAGCACAGAGTCTGAAACTGTAAATAACTGCAGGACAATAGAAGAGGCTGTACAACTCCACGGGTTTGGGTTTAATCGAGCAGAAACACAAAATATTGAAGCCATTTGTGTGTTTACATCACGGAGGCCACACATGTCAACGGAAAAATGCAAAATGAAAGGTACAGATGTTAAATGACATCAAATTTCACTGGTTTTAGGATCACAAATCAAGATAATTAAAGTTCAGAGTTACAAAATACACACAAAAAAACACAAAAAACAGCTCTGAAAGTCTGTGTCTTGTTGATATCTTGTTTTGGCTCAAGTGTTTCCATAAAAAAGTCCAAACGTGTCCAAAGAAATTCATGATTTGAAGCCGATTCCATGGAAATAGAAAGTTAAAACCAGAATTTAGAACTTTCAGCATGAAGATAGATATGTTTTATTATGTTTTTATGCAGTTTCAGTCGGGTTTGTGGAGATGCGAGCACGTTTTTCAATGAAATAAACACAACCAAAAGGAAAAATCATGCTAAAAAAGGTACATACTGTTGTTTTATGTTTAAACCTGTGAAAATGTCAAATGTTTTGCTCCATTTTTTCACAGTTTTATTGAAAGAAGCTGTGGCAGGACCCTGGCTACTGATTACAAAGCGATTTTCTTCAACAAAACGTCCATTTTTAGGGCTGCTGGTGATTCCTGTTGGAGAATATATAATAAAACTTGCATTATTTGTTCACCAGCTTCTTTAATATAAGCACCAAAACGCTCCCTGATACAAAAACGTCAATAGTTTGCGTTTTTATTTGAGAAATCGATGTCATAATTTCAGATGGAGGGAGGAGCCTGTGTAAATCTGTGAGAAATTCACTGTTTTTAAAGAAATCTCCAAACTTCTCATCCATAAATGTTGAGCTTTCTCTTCTCTTCTTTTGGCTTTAAAGTGGTTTTAGGTCCGTCACCTGCTGTTTTCTCTGGATATGTCATTGTTTTGCCTGGAATGTCCCACAGTGTGACATTAAACAGGTCCACTTTACATTTATTCGATCACGGGTGGTTTTATCGCTCAAAAATGCCTAGAAAACACAGATCTGACCTGTAACTTGGTCTGGTTTGTGTAATTAGGTTCTTTTTTCAGACCAAGGAGTTTGTTTTCATACCTGACAGTTTCGATCAGCTGATTTCTACACGTTTTGGCGCAGTTTTCCTGCCAGTGGAGGCAGGACGACAACAAACACAATCGCTGGATTTAAGAGGCAATCAAAATACGTAAACGTGCCCATGGGACGATGAACCGGGACGAGGGGGCTTTTCTGCTCTCACACACCTGGGAAACTGTCCCGAGGAAGTCGGGCCACAGGTGGCGCTGTCGTCCTGCCTCCACCGGTATGAAGATGGCGCCAAAACCTGTTTAAATCAGCTGAGCAACATCACGTGACTCTGAGGAAGACCACGAGTGAGCAGTCGAAAGTGTCAGGGATGAAAACAAAACAAAACAACAAAGCCAAACTCTTGATCTGAAAAAAGAACCTAATAACTTCTATTATCGGAAAACCAAATGAACCTCATTAGTTTGGTTTGATCTTCATGAAGATAGAAACGTTTAATACCAAATAGGGATGTAACAATATCCAAGTCTCACGATACGATATTCTCACGGTACGATATTTACTGCAATATCGTGGGAAAGCTCACGATATTACGATATTCTACATAATAACAAGACTGACTCTAAAACGCTTTGACCAGTTCATTTGGTACATTTATTGTCATTAGGGATGGAACGAAATCCAAATCTCTCTGTACGATATTTTCACTATAAACATCTCACTGGACCAGATTTATTACAATATTTTGTGATGAATCAGCAACTTTTTCCTCTAAAAATGCTTCACGAGACTTAATCCAAAGAATGAAGACGTAAAAGTGCTTAGAACAGTTATTTCTTCATGTCGTCTGCACTGAAACGGAGCAAAGGATCATGGTCTATGTAGTTCCCTCTGTTTTTTTTAGCTATTTCTGCATCAGAACTGTTCATTTAAGCAAAGAGACTTGGGATTCGATATATTGTGATGCTCCACGATGTTATTGTGAGACTTTTAACGATACGATATCACTATATTTACGTTATTGTCACATCTCTAATACCAAACTGTGAAACAATCCAGACAAAGTAATAACATCTTGCGTCTTTGGGGCTGAATATCGGCACCACTTTCTGAGGCGAATGTAAGAAAATCATTTGAGTTTTGTTTATTTATACCAACAGAAAACACTGTGAGTTTTTGATTCATGTGGATATGTCCAAGAATTACAGAGATATGAACCATAAACCAGGTCAAAACATCTGAAATCTGACATTTACACAGAAAACTCCACCTGAGAACTTTGACCAATGTCCAGCTCCAGACGTCTGTGAGCCGAGCCTTTTATTTGCAGCTAAAAATACTCCGAAGTATGGAAGGCCATGTCCGCCAGCAAATAAAAAATAAAAGCCTCAAAGAAAGTCATAATTATGAGTTTAAAAGTCATAATTATGAGTTTAAAAGTCGTAATTATGAGTTTAAAAGTCGTGATTATGAGTTTAAAAGTCGTAATTATGAGTTTAAAAGTCGTGATTATGAGTTTAAAAGTCATAATTATGAGTTTAAAAGTCATGATTATGAGTTTAAAAGTCGTGATTATGAATTTAAGTCGTGATTATGAGTTTAAAAGTCGTAATTATGAGTTTAAAAGTCGTAATTATGAGTTTAAAAGTCATGATTATGAGTTTAAAAGTCATAATTATGAGTTTAAAAGTCGTGATTATGAGTTTAAAAGTCGTGATTATGAGTTTAAAAGTCATAATTATGAGTTTAAAAGTCATAATTATGAGTTTAAAAGTCGTAATTATGAGTTTAAAAGTCGTGATTATGAGTTTAAAAGTCGTAATTATGAGTTTAAAAGTAATAATTATGAGTTTAAAAGTCATAATTATGAGTTTAAAAGTCATAATTATGAGTTTAAAAGTTGTGATTATGAGTTTAAAAGTCGTGATTATGAGTTTAAAAGTCATAATTATGAGTTTAAAAGTTGTGATTATGAGTTTAAAAGTCGTGATTATGAGTTTAAAAGTCATAATTATGAGTTTGAGTCACAAACACGTCGTCGTTCATATGGGATTTGTTTGGATTTCTATCTCTTTCTTGTCTTTTTAAAACATTCACAAGTTAACGAAGAAATGGAGCGATGTGGAGACGTCCTGAGCTCCTGGAGGACGGCGCCCAGGAAAATGACCGACTGCTTCCATGACAAGGGCAGATTCAGAGTTGACTTTATAACTCATAATTATGACTTTTAAACTCATAATTATGATTTTTAAACTCATAATTATGACTTTCTGTGAGGCTTTAATTTTTATTTACTGGCGGAAATTGGCTTCCATACCAAAGTAATGAAATTGTCGTTCAAAAACAGTCAAACATGGACAGGCAGCAGGCAGAAAGCGTCAGCCATCTTGTCTTCCTCGTCCCATCTCCTCCGAGCTCTTCTCTCAATGACAAAACAACGTCTGGGATGGAGGGAGGAGGAAGAGGAGGAAGAGAAAGAGGAGGAAGAGGAGGGGGCGGTGTGGAGCATGCGAGCGAACGAAAAATAAGCAACAGAATGAGAGTGAATGAAGCGTCGTCTTTTAGCGAAAACCTGAAACGAGTCAAAGGAAGAACCTTGAGTTCAGATCTGAGAGTCTGGAAATATCTAAGACTTATTTTTGTTCAGCATGCAACAAAAGAGAGGGATGGGAAACGCAAGCAGGGGTGAAGAGGTGAAGGTGGAGCCATGACACTACATTCTGTGGGGCGTGCAGCTAACTAGAGGCACAGCTCTGTCTGAAGCGCCAAAAAAAGTGTTATTCTCCTGCATTACTTCCTGTACAGACAAGTTTATCTGTATAACACAATTTAGACTTTTAGACTTTCGACTTTACTTACTTAATTCGTACATAAAGAATAAGAAATACAGGGTGTCCTAAAAAATGACATTTCACAGGTCAGTAATTCGTCAGTTCTTGTTGAAATAAGGGCGGGGGATCGATTCAAATTCCAAGAATCGATTTGATTCCGATTCTCAAGATTCAGAATCGATTATCGCGATTCAATTTGATCTGATCCGACCCGATCTTTGGGTTAGTGTTAGTACTGTAGAACCTTTTTCTACTCTTTTTGGAGCCGTTCCCTGAGCTGTTCCAGTGGTTCCTGAGGTTGTGTTTCTGCTAAACTTCACCTCCATTTGGCCTTTGCCTTCAGCGATGTAGATTTGCACAGGGACAGTGGGAAGATTTGAGGAAGACAAAATAGTCCTGACCAAAATTTGCCATTTTATTTTAATAAACAGAAATATACATGTACTCAGATATTTTTCTAAACTCTATAGTATTAATTTGACACGTTTTATGGCAGCGTCCAACAACGATTTGGGGCCTTTGCATTTGAATTCAGACGCCCGACGTGGACCAACAGGAGAAAAATACTTGAGGCGCGTCCAGGGCGTCGGCTGTGGTCTGTGAGTTCTGTTTTCACGTCTAGAGTGTGACTTTAGTGTATTTATTACATAAAACACATCAGCGGACCACCGGCCCAGGCAGGGCTCCAGGCTCCGACGCCATGTTCATAGTTTTGATACAGTCAGACCTGCGCCAATTCAATGACATGACGAGTGGGGCTAAAGCTCACTGAGGGAAAATGTATTAGAAATTAAATTGATCTTTGGACGTACGACTCAATCCTAGAGCGTATATACGAGTGGACTAAGTGAGTGTGACGTCACCCATAGTGTTACAGGAGCGAATCTGGAGCCAGGCTCGATGTTATGAATCGCATTTTTTTGACGAACAAAATAACAAAAAGAAAATTCAGGATCCTGTGTCGCAGGTTCAGACGAACATTTAAGACCAAAATGACGAGGCCACAGCAGCAGTTCCAGAGAGAGGAGCCGGAAGAGACTAATGTGAGTCAACGGGAAAAAGGAGAGAAGGAGCCGGAAGAGCCTCCTGGAGCACTTCCTGTTTGGCACGTGGCGGCTAACGGGTTAGCTTAGTCCACTCGTATATACGGACTATGGACTTGATCTTAAGGAATTAATATACAAATCGATTCAGAATCAGAAAATCGCTTTTTTCAACACAGCCCCAGCTGAAATAAACTCAAATTTTCACAGAGTGTACAGAAACAAATCAACATTTTAGATTGAATGTTTTATTTATGTTCTGTTTTTAGGTTGAGCCGTTCACTTCCAAACAGAAGTTATTTTGCGTCTTTTTGGAATCTGCTCCCACACAGACACCAAGACTGAGCAGCCTTCAGAGCAAAATTTGGAAAAAATCTCACAAATTGGGAAACAAATTTGAACTTGGTACCAAAAGTGTAAAGAGGAAGATGCTTCTGCAGGACTAAAGGATCTGGACCAACATCAAAGTCAGAAGAGAAGTGAACAGGAGTGAACGGCTCAACCTGAAAACAGAACTGTTACGTTTGGGCACCTTTTGTGTTTCCCCTCCTGTTTTTTATGGTCCGTTTTTGCAGTATTTTTGTTTTTTGTAAGTTATTCTTATGTTTTTTTGATGTTTTATGGCCCTTTTTTTTGGAATTTATTCAATTACAGGTGGTTTTATTGCTCAAAAATATCTAGAAAAACATTAATTCTGACTGTAAGCGGGGTCGCCTCTCCACAGATCTGACCTGTATCTGGTCTGGCTTGGTTTCCATGGAGATAGAAAGGTTTAATGCCACTTCAGACGCATTGTACTGTATAACTTTTCGACTGGAGGGTCCGTCAAACGCTTTTCTTCATGGAGATGTTATTGTTTTTGCTTTCTGGAACGTTTCACAGTATGGCTTTAAACCTTTCTATCTCCATGGAGACCAAACCGGACCAAGTTACAGGTCAGATCTGTGGAGAGGCGACCCCGCTCACAGTCAGAATGTCGTTTATTTCATTATTTTTGAGCTCTAAAACCACCTGTAACTGAATAAATGTAAAGTAGAGCTGTTTAGAGCTGCAAAACCATGATGTATCCATGGAAACAAACAGGTGACGGACCCCCAAACCAGAAAAGTTACGCGCTACACCTTTAACCGTCCCTACAGCGGTCTGAGGTCCACATGCCGGGAAGCTCCTCTCGTGGGAAAAGCGTCGGGAGCGTCTCTCAGAGTCGCTGTTGTTCCGCGAGGCCAAATCCGACTCACAAGTTCAGTTAATGGCGGTAATGCATCATCAGGAGACAGAAGTGGCACCAGATAAAGCGGCGGACGGCACACACGCCCGCTCTGTTCCAGCCTCAATGTGACGCTTGTTTTGGGGGTAAGTGGATTTCAAGACGGGCCTGGTGTGACCGGAGCCCTGCTACGAGCTTTAGGAGAGAAAAGACTCATTCTCACAGCGCCCGTGGGATTTTATTTGTTTATTTTGGGAGATAGGGCTAAAAAAGCAGCTGCAATCGAATCGGAATCATGATTAAAATGGATGGAATTCGCAAATGACAACGTAGCCTCACAAACTTTTCCATAACTGATACGCCGCCCACAAGCGACAATCACACATGTTGTGTTGAAAATGTGTTGGTGTTTGGTGAATATTTTAGCAAACATCTCAAGAGAAACTGCGACCAAAACAAAACAGTGACTCTTCAGTGACTCGGGTCTCACGCTAACAGAGCTAACAGCACTCCTAAAGAGAACCGCCGCTTCCCTTTGAACTGAAGCGTTCTGTTTGGGGTTCAGGACTTCTAAACTAAAAGTCATCAAAATGTCCTAAAACAAACTAAATGTCATCAAAATAACTTAATAGTCCTCAAAATGTCCTCAAAATGAACTAAAATTCCTCAAAATGTCCTCAAAATAAACAAAAAACTCCTCAAAATAAACTAAAAGTCCTCAAAATGTCCTAAAAATAAAATAAAAGTCCCCAAAATAAACTAAAAGTCCTCAAACGACACTAACAGTCTTCAAAAACAAAAAAACAAACTGAAAACAAACTAAATGTCCTCAAAATGTCTTCAAAATGAACTATTACTCTTCAAAATGTCCTCAAAATGAACAAAAAACTCTCAAAATAAACTAAAAGTCCTCAAAATATGCTCAAAATAAGCTAAAAGTCCTCAAAATAAACAAAATATCCTAATGAGATGAATGTTCTCAAAATGTCCTCAGATTCAACCAGAAAAGTTACACAATGCGCCTTTACGTAGCCTAACAAACTTTTCCGTAACTGATACCCGCCCACGAGCGACAATCACACATGTTGTGTTGAAACTGTGTTGGTGTTTGGTGAATATTTTAGCAAAGGTCTCGAGAGAAACAAAACAAAACAGTGACTCTCCAGTGACTCGGGTCCCACGCTAACAGCGCTAACAGCGCTCCCAAACAGAACCGCCACTTCCCTTTGAACTGAAGTGCTCTGTTTGGGGTTCAGGGCTTCCTCCTCGCTCACGTCGCTAACACAAATCATGAATGAGTGCAGGGCCAGTGGGAAAGTCCAGGCGCTACGCTGGCAACACGCTGTAAAACACCAGCGACGCACGCGCATTAGCCGTGTGCCGCTATGCTAGCTTCATTAGGCATGTTGTGTGCGGCGCGTAATGGGTTTCGTGTGCTCTTGTTTGGCCCATCTTAAGTCAATTAAAAGGGAATAAAGCAGCGCTGACCCTCATGTGAACCAGGCGCCTCAGCTGAGAAACACACAGACACCGAGCTAATGGAGAACGCTGGAAATCGGAGCAGATCTGGCAACCCTCCTCCTCCCGCTCAGAGGCTCGGGGAAATGAGCTGAAGAAATGTTTTCAGAAGTGGTTACGGCGATCTGACAATGTTGAAATTCGACTTGACTGTTTTGTAATCATGTAAAGTGCACATGACAGGGCTCGGGTTTTGTTTATATTTTGACTTCCTGGTAAAAATATAAACTCCAGATAATGCTGTGTTCGTTTATCTGTCCGACTCCCACAAGAAAAAGTGCTCAAAATAAACTAAAAATCCTCAAAATGTCCTCAAAATAAACAAAAAGTCCTCAAAATGTCTTCAAAATGAACTAAAAGTCCTCAAAGTAAACTAAAAGTCCTTGAAACAAACTAAACATCCTCAAAATAAACAAAAAGTCCTCAAAATGTCCTCAAAATAAACTAAAAGTCCTCAAAGTAAACTAAAAGTCCTTGAAACAAACTAAACATCCTCAAAATAAGTTAAAAGTCCTCAGAATAAGCTAAAAGTCCTCAAAATGTCCTCAAAATAAACTAAAAGTCCTCAAAATGTCCTCAAAATAAACTGAACGTCTTCAAAATGAACTAAAAGTTGTTGAAATTGACTGTTTTGTAATCATGTAAAGTGCACATGACAGGGCTCGGGTTTTGTTTATATTTTGACTTCCTGGTAAAAATATAAACTCCAGATAATCCTGCGTTCGTTTATCCATCCGACTCCCACAAAAAAGTGCTCAAAATAAACTAAAAGTCCTCAAAATGTCCTCAAAATAAACTAAAAATCCTCAAAGTAAACTAAAAGTCCTTGAAACAAACTAAACATGCTCAAAATAAACAAAAACTCCTCAAAATGTCCTCAAAATAAACAAAAAGTCCTCAAAATAAACTAAATGTCCTCAAAATAACAAAAGTCCTCAAAATAAGTTAAAAGTCCTCAGAATAAGCTAAAAGTCCTCAAAATGTCCTCAAAATAAACTAAAAGTCCTCAAAATGTCCTCAAAATAAACTGAACGTCTTCAAAATGAAGTAAAAGTTGTTGAAATTGACTGTTTTGTAATCATGTAAAGTGCACATGACAGGGCTCGGGTTTTGTTTGGGGGAGTTTATATTTTGACTTCCTGGTAAAAATATAAACTCCAGATAATGCTGCGTTCGTTTATCCATCCAACTCCAAGAAAGTCCTCAAAATGTCTACAAAATAAACTAAAAATCCTCAAAATGTCCTCAAAATAAACAAAAAGTCCTTAAAATAAATGAAAAGTCCTCAAAGTAAACTAAAAGTCCTCAAAAAGTCCTCAACATAACCTAAACGTCCTCAAAATGTCCTCAAAATAAATTATTAGTCCTCAAAATGCCCTCAAAATGAACAAAAAGTCCCCAAAATGTCCTCAAAACAAACTAAACATCCTCAAAATGTCCTCAAAATAACCTAAAACTCCTCAAAATGTCCTCAAAATAACCTAAAACTCCTCAAAATGTCCTCAAAATAACCTAAAAGTCCTGAAAAATGTCCTCAAAATTAACAAAACATCCTCAAAATGTCCTCAAAGTAAACTAAAAGTCCTCAAAATGTCCTTAAAATAAACTAAAACTTCTGAAAATAAACTAAACGCCCTCAAAATGTCCTAAACTAAATGTCATCAAAATAAATTATAAGTCCTCAAAATGTCCTCAAAATAAACTAAAAGTCCTTAAAATAAAGTAAGTTGTTCAAATTCGACTTGAGTTATCTGAGAAAGAAAACTACAGTACATATATATGGATATGTGTGAACACTATCAGCACTGTGAACACATGTACGGATGTGTATGAAAGTTATTTTGTAAATACGATTTACACTTGGTCACCTTAAGAAAATAAAAAAATAAAATTACAAAACAGGAACAGAGTGTTTTCAGTTTGAGAGAAGGACTCAGCCTAAATATGCAGGTTTTGTGTGTTAAACATGTGTGAAAGAAGCAAAAAAACAGAATTTCGAAATAAAAAAAACTTGAACATCCCTGTTTTTTTGGTGGTTGGTAATAATAAAATTGTGAAACTGATGTGTAATTAAGAAAAAATGTTCTGCAGAGACCATTTAGGACAAACATGTGAGTCAGAATAGTCATGTTTTCTTTGTGTTTTGGTCGTTTTTAAGCAGCTTTTCTGTATTTGACCTAAACAAATGACAGTTTATGCCTCTTTTTACTGTCAGCAGGGATCAGATTGGTTAAAAATAGAGACATTTCTTGTATAAAACTGGGACAAATCTCTGGTTTTGTGTAAATCTGCTGGGACAGGGGACACGGGGGTCCAAACGGGGGCTATCCCGGTTAAATATGGGACAGTAGGTTCTGTTTGTGTTGAGGAAACGGCATTAAAACATCAGAAAACAGCACAATATGACTCTTTTAACCCCCATGTCTCACGTCACAAAACTGTCCCGTAAAATACAAGTTTAATCAATTCATTTCCAAGTGACAATGGGGTAAAAGTTGGACGAGCCCTGCCCCAGATGTGGCTGTAAAAGCTGGGGTCAGTGTGAGCGTAATCCAGCGGGCCGGGGTTAAGTCCGCTGCTCCCGGTGTAAAGCTGCATTGTCGGAGTCTATTGTGGATTAAGTGCATTAGAATCGGCGATGCAGGAAACAGATGTGAAATAAAAGAGCGTCGCCAGGCCAGGAAAAGTGTCGTCACGCTCACAAGCGCCTCACATTTGGGGAGAACGGGGTTTAGGCGCTCCAATAAAACCGGCCCGATAACACGACTACGCTCAGAATAATGCGAAATAAAACGGGTTTATGCAGAGTTTTGACGTGATTATCGATACGACACGGATCCAAATGACCAACAAGGGACTCACTCCTCATCTAAGCCAGGATAAGAATAGGATAACCAAGAATGTCTACACTAGTGCTGTCAAAAATATCACTATTAACAGCAATAATTGCTTTAAATCGCGAGATTAACGCTCTCTGTGACTGTGTCCCTGCAGATTTATCCAAAACCACTGATTTGTCCCAGTTTTATACAGGAAATGTCCCCATTTTTGACCAATTTGATCCCTGCTGACAGTAAACAGAAGCATAAACTGTCATTTGTTTAGGTAAAATACAAAAAAGCTGCTTAAAAATGACCAAAACACAAAGAAAATGTGACTATACTGACTCATGTTAGTCATAATAAATCATAAATCAACTAAAAGTCCTCCACATACACAGAAAATCCTCGAAATGTCCCTGAAAGAAAGTCCTCAATATGTCCTCAGAATAAAGTAAAGTCCTCAAAATGTCCTCAAAACAACTAAACTAAAAGGTAATTTGCTAAAATTTGGTCATACCAGTCCTAAAATAATAAGATAAGATTTCCTTTATTTGTCCCACAATGGGGAAATTTCAGTGTTGCAACGCACAGTAAAGAGAACAGCAAGAAACAGTAGCAGCAATAGAAGCACAGTTAAGTTAAAAATAGATAATAAAACCAGTAAAACCAGTCAAATCAAATTAAAGCAAAACTATAATACAATTTCAACTTTAAACTGATAATTTTAATGAGTTTTAAGGGTAACTCTGATTTCCACTAGTAAATTAAAGCATGTATTTATATATATATATTTTATTAAAACTGAAATTATTGCGCCAAAAAGTAAATAAAATATAAAAATAATATGGATATGGCAGTTCTTTAAGTCTTTAAGTCTGTTATATTACACAAACAGACTCTTGGGAGCTTTAAGTCGTGTTATGTGTTATTCAAAACACAAAGCAAACGTGACTCATGTTAGTCATAATAAATCATAAATTGGCCGAGTGCAGAAGAATTTTCTTTATGCACTCGTTTCACAGTTTATTATTACCAACAACTCCAAACCGGGAGTGTCCCCAGAGTTGATTCTGAAACTCTGGTCTCCCTATGAAACTGGAACATGGAAAATAAAGTTGTCTCATTGATAATTGTTCTGGTTTGCAATAAAAAAACACATTTGCACAAAGCCTATCCACTTTTATATGTTGACAGGAGGATTAAAATTATGACTCAATGGACGAAAACGTGCGATTAAAGTGTGTTATGTTTGGTTTAATTAAAAAAAAACAATATTTGTGATACATTTTTTTACCTAAAATCAATAAATTGTTGATACCAAATTCCATTCTGCAGCCACAGGTGCAAATCTGTATCACGAGTCTCTTAAATACAGAAGTTATCTCCTCTCCAAAAGCCTTGTGCCATTCAGAACTAAATATACAACTTCTCTTACCTGCGATAACCGTTTTGTGTTGATTCTGTGAAAATCTGCATCGTTTCTCAGCACTTTTATGTAGATTTTTCTCCGTTTTTAAGCCGTTATGTTGTTGTTTTTGAGGCAAACGGAGCCTGTCATGTCACAGTTAACTCAGCGGACAAAAAAACGTGCGATTAATCACGAGTTAACTATGACATTCATGAGATTAATCAAGAGTAAATATTTTAATCGAGTACAGACAGAACATCTTTGAGGACACCCGAACCATTTTTTATTTCATTATTCATTAGGCTGTATTTACGCTGAGGTTTGGGCGGGAATCCGGTGTCCTGAGGTATCAAAAAAGTAGCATTGGTGTCATCGGTTTCATTCCCGTTATTTAATAAAATCTGCATCAGGAGCTAAACCCACAGCAGGACTTCCTCCCCTCCGCTCTCTCTCCTCTTCAAACGTGGTTCCGCTCGGAGATTTCCATCCACACGCCGCGAGGAAGAAGAAACAAACCCGACTGACGCTTCGTGTGCGACGCTGAGCCCAAAAGTTTGCGACGGAGACGTTTTATTGAAGCCGAGAGTCGAGAGAGGACGAGGCTGAAGAGGAGAAAGTTCCCGAGGGCGAAGTCAGACTTTCACAGGAGGAGACGGGAACTTCTCCGAGTGCCGAGAGCGCGAAGTCTGTCGGATACGACAAATATCACACGCCGCGGACTGTCGCCTTTGACTCTTTACTCCAGAATCTGCCTCTTCTGCGCTTTTCTCGTCTCGGCGAGTCCCGGATCATTAAACGGAGGGAGAAATGCGCTGGTGAAGTTTGGTTTGATCAGAGACAACGCGGCGATAACATGCTCTAAATTATCTTTGAATGTTTTTTTATGTAAATATATAAACTGCTTTTTCTTGTTGCAGAGTGGGCGGGACTCACTTTGAGCACCCGGACTGGGAACCGTTTTGTGCACCGTGGTCCAAAGCAAGAAAAAATATCTGGAGAAGGCTTTTTTTTTTTGCCGAAACGTCATTTAAAATAAAATAAAAAAGCTTTTGGGACAGTGTGCTATGCAATGTTTTCATCTTTGATCAGAACTTGTGCATCATCTTCAAATATAAAGACTCTGTTTCTGAAGGGTTTAGGCGCATTTGGGTACTGCCCTTTTTATATGTGACTATATTTTTATCCACTATTTTTATTTAATTGTATTTATTATGAATTAATTAATTTTTTATTATTATTTTATACTTGTTTTTTATTATGTATTTATTTTATTATGTATTATTTGTTAATTTATTTTTGTTTTTATTATTTTTTAATTTTATTATTTGTTTTTTATTATTTTATTAATTCTTTTTTATGCATTTATTTTATTTTCATGTCGACTGTATGCTTTTATAAGGTATTTTTATATTTTTATTTTTATTTACTTTATTTTTTATTTTTTATTTGTATTGATAGTTATTATTTTTTATTATTATTTAGTTTGTGTTGTTTATTTATTTTTTATTATTTTACTCATTTCTTATGCATTTATTTTATTTTCATGTCGACTGTATGCTTTTATAAGGTATTTTTATATTTTTATTTTTATTTACTTTATTTTTTATTTTTTATTTTTTATTTGTATTGATAGTTATTATTTTTTATTATTATTTAGTTTGTATTGTTTATTTATTTTTTATTATTTTACTCATTATTTTTATGCATTTATTTTATTTTCATGTCGACTGTATGCTTTTATAAGGTGCCGTTTTTTTTTGTACATGAAAATCTGTAATAAAAAAAAAGAGGTTTTTCTCGTTCCGTGGTCTCGTTTCTTCGAAAAGAAAGTAAAAACGACACTCCTAACCCGGCTCAGCTTCAGAAATCACACGAGATCCGACATTTTCGCGGCGGTGCGGACGTAAAAACGGAATCGGCAACGAACTAGAGCAAAAACGGGTCCTTGTTTCAGATTCCCTGGTCGAACTGGAGTCTTGTGGAACTGTGTTTGGGCGAATTCCTGCTTTCTTCTCCCTCCTCGTCCTCCCCCACAAACAGGAACGTCCCCCACACGGCTCATTAGGACTTTTGATTAAATTTGGCCCGAGCATAAAGAGCGTGACCGGGAGAGGAGAGCGAGGAGGGAAAGAGGGAGGTAAAAATCCTCCAGAAACCAGCGACTGTACGGCCCCTTCACCTCCCTAAAATGGCCGCCGAGCGCTGCCAAAGAGGCTGCGCTGAAGGGGGAGCTCACACTTCATAACTCAGGCTAAATGAAAGCGCCGCCGCCATTAGAACGACGGCCGAGCGGGTCACGGGGCTGTTTTTTTTTTTTTTTACCGAAGGGGAGCGAATTAGGCTGGGGGGGAAATCTGCCCGGCGACTGGCACCGCGAACAAATACGATTGGCTGGAGGTGGGTTAATAAGTGACTGAAAGGAGGGAGAGGTGAAGGAGGCAGGTTGATTTTTTAAGAACATAACTGCGACCCAAAGAAAGCACCAGAACTCTACTTATTAACCACGCGAAGAGGCCAGAGGTGGGAGAGGAAAGGAACATAAGCGAGAAGGAAGAGAAACGCTAATTCAAACTTAGATTACACAAGAACTGCTGACGGGGAGGCCAAAAATTAATAAATCTCATGGTATTATAAGAAAAGTTTGCCAGCAGATTTGTCCAAAACCACTGATTTGTCCCAGTTTAATACAAGAAATGTCCCAGATGTCCCTATTTTTGACCAATTTGATCTAAACCCAGGTCTAAACTTGGGCTAAACCAGGTCTGTTTCAGGTCTAAACCAGGACGAAACTCGGGCTAAACCAGGTCTATTTCAGGTCTAAACCAGGTCTAAACTAGGGCTAAACCAGGTCTATTTCAGGTCTAAACCAGGTCTAAACTACGGCTAAACCAGGTCTATTTCAGGTCTAAACCAGGTCTAAACTAGGGCTAAACCAGGACTAAATCAGGTCTAAACCAGGTCTATTTCGAGTCTAAATCAGGACTAAGCTTGGGCTAAAATAGGACTATTTCAGTTCTAAACCAGGTTTAAACTAGGACTATTTCAGGTCTATTTAAGTTCTAAACCAGGACTAAACTAGGGCTAAACCAGGACTATTCCAGGTCTAAACCAGGATGAAACTTGGGCTAAACCAGGTCTATTCCAGGTCTAAACCAGGTCTAAACTAGGACTAAACCAGGTCTATTTCAGGTCTAAACCAGGACGAAATTGGGCTAAACCAGAATGAAACCAGGTCTATTCCAGGTCTAAAGTAGGACTAAATTAGGACTAAACCAGGATTAAATCAGGTCTAAACCAGGTCTAAACTATGGTTAAACCAGGTCAATTTCGAGTCTAAATCAGGACTAAGCTTGGGCTAAAATAGGACTATTTCAGTTCTAAACCAGGTTTAAACTAGGACTATTTCAGGTCTATTTAAGTTCTAAACCAGGACTAAAGTAGGGCTAAACCAGGACTATCAGGACTAAACCAGGTCTAAACTTGGGCTAAACCAGGACTATTTCAGGTCTAAACATAGACTATATAAAAATACGGTCTATGGGTCTAAACCTGGACTAAAATAGAGCTAAAGCAGGACTAAAACAGGACTATTTCAGGCCTAAACCAGGACTAAACCAGGTCTAAACTAGGGCTAATCCAGGTCTATTTCAGTTCTAAACCAGGACTAAACCAGGTCTAAACTAGGGCTAAACCAGGACTAAAACAGGACTATTTCAGGCCTAAACCAGGACTAAACCAGGACTAAAGTAGGGCTAAACCAGGACTATCAGGACTAAACCAGGTCTAAACTAGGGCTAAAACAGGACTATTTCAGGCCTAAACCAGGACTAAACCAGGTCTAAACTAGGGCTAAACCAGGACTATTTCAGTTCTAAACCAGAGGATCATAAATTGCATTTGTTTAGCCAAAATCCAGAAGACTTCTGTATTTTGTAGAAGTACAAATTCGTGATCTGAAGTAAAAGTAACATAAAGAACAACAGTCTGGACGTAACCTGGGCCCGATTCGAGCCTCT
>CM060668.1:4181537-4211537 GCA_030686955.1 Odontamblyopus rebecca
CCAAAGAGTGAAGTGAGTCAAGATGGTCGACTCCTCTGACTGTGTGTGTTTATAACGAGGGAAAAAGTCGCTCTAAGTGGAGTTAATTCTCACACACATGGAAAATGACACATCTTGGTGTGTGTAATTGTGCATCTCTTTCTATTTTTATTTAAAGGTTTATTTCAGTCCAAATGAACAAATCCAAATGTAATTTCCACCCTGGAAATGCAGAAGTGCTGTGGCTCTGGCCCTGGACCTGACAGGAGCTGTTTCCAGGACTGGACCAGGAAAGTCATGGAGCCACTGCACTTTTTTTGTTTTTAGGGCAATAAGGAGATTTTTAATTTACTTACAGACTTGAGATTTTGCATTTTTGTATCTGAGGCCCTAAATTAAGCATTTTTTATGTCCAAAAAGTTGTTTCTACATGTTTGCTGTGTGTTTTGTATAAAAGAGTGTGAATTTTATTTATTTATTTTTTTCATCTCTGTTTCTGGTCCTGTAGCTTTTATCACAGCCTCATGACACAACTACAGCAGCAGATTGTGAAATAACAGGTTGGACTGAACAAAAGGAGGTAGAACACTTCATTAGGGGTAAAAGGGGCAGTTTTAAAAGCAAAATTAAGAAAAAAAATCCAGGCGAGGAGAAATGTACTAAAACTGCCCTCAGGTCTTCAGGGGTTAATTGAAATTCAAAAGATCGAACGGTAAACGGATCTACAAAGCACAAACATCGCCCATTTTTCCCGCCCCTGAACCCTCCGTCCTCCTTTTCGATAACCCCAATCCCGCTCCCGTCGCTGCTCTGTCCTTCTGCAGTGGGAGGAGACCGCGGTTCTTTCTTCTCGGGATGAGCCCTCGGGTTGAACTCTGCCGAAATGACCGACTTCCTGCCGCATTCATGTGGCCCGCGGCGTCTCAATGAGCGAACTGTGGCTTCTGCTCAGCCCCGTTCGCCGCCGCGTTGTTTTCCCCGCGCGAAAAACGACAAAAAAACGCCTTTGTGGAGCCGCTAAGTGGGGTGAGAGGAAGGCGAGGGCTAAAAGTGCCGGAGCGCTTGGGATTAATTAGGCTAAACGGACAAAGATGTAAATGCGAAGGCGACATGTGCGCGGCAGACCCCGGCCGAACTCACGGCGAAACCACTCCAGGTTTATTTACACAAGAAAGAGTTAGCGGGAGACAAAACAATGCGCTTCCAGGGAGCTGCTTTCGGACGCACACGCGAAGTTCAAGTGCGTTATTAGCGCCCGTCCGCATGTTCGGCGGGAGCGCGGGGTTTTCTCAGCTGCTGCGATAATGACGCACGTTTAGCAATTCAGAACAATCGACTTATAAAAGGGGTTTGGAGCGGCACCGGTCCAAACGTCTGGAAGAGTTTTCAGCAAAGACGGGCTAAAAATAACCGTGTTTTGGAGCAGAGATGATCCGCGGAGCGTGAAAAAGAGAGGAGAGGAAGGACGGAGGAAGTAGGAGTGGGGAGAATGGTGGGGCGAACCCGTTTTCCACAGGGTTAACAGTTCGAGACGTGACAGGACATGGTTTGATAAGAGGCATTTTCTACAGGTTATGTTTTGGTTCATTAAAGCAGGAAGAAACAAGGACTAAACCAGGACTTAACTAGGACTAAACAAGTAAACTAAACTACAAACAGAACTAAAACAAGACTAATCCAGGATCAAATCAGGACTAAACTAGAGCTAAACCAGGACAAAACTACAACTAACCAGTACTAAACTGGTACTAAACCAGGACTAAACCAGGACCAAATCAAGACTGAACTAGAACTATAAACAGAACTAAGACAAGACTGAAACAGGAGCAAATCAGGACTAAACTAGAGCTAAACCAGGGCAAAACTGCAACTAAACCGGCACAAAACCAGCACTAAACCAGAACTAAATCAGGCCTAAACCAAGATTGAACTAGAACCATAAACAGATCTAAGCCAAGACTGAACCAGGATCAAATCAGGACTAAACTAGAGCTAAAACAGAGCAAAAAATACAACTAAACCAGAGCTAAACCAGAACTAAACCAAGACTGAACTAGGACTATAAACAGAACTAAAACAAGACTAATCTATCGTCAAATCAGGACTAAACTAGAGCTAAACCAGGGCAAAACTAGAACTAAACCAAAATTAAACCAGGACTAAACCAGAGCTGATCTAGAACTACATACTGAACCAAGACAAGACTGGTCCAGGAGCAAACCAGGACTAAACTAGAACTAAAACAGAGCAAAAATACAACTAAACCAGGACTAAACCAGGACTAAATCAGGACTAATCTCCTGTAGGACTGAAATAGAACTAAACCAGAACTAAGCCAAGACTAAACCAGGACTAAGGATAGAATTATAGAATCAGAAAAACTAAGACTAATTCAGAACTAAGACAGGATTATGAAGGTCTCTTACTTACAAGTTGACTATATATATATATAGGTTATGGACCTGGATGTATAGAAAGTACAGGTTATGGTCCTGGATGTATAGAAAGTACAGGTTATGGTCCTGGATGTATAGAAAGTACGGGTTATGGTCCTGGATGTATAGAAAGTACGGGTTATGGTCCTGGATGTATAGAAAGTACGGGTTATGGTCCTGGATGTATAGAAAGTACTGGTTATGGTCCTGGATGTATAGAAAGTACAGCTGGTTACGGTCCTGGATGTATAGAAAGTACAGGTTATGGTCCTGGATGTATAGAAAGTACGGGTTATGGCCCTGGATGTATAGAAAGTACGGGTTATGGTCCTGGATGTATAGAAAGTACAGGTTATGGTCCTGGATGTATAGAAAGTACAGGTTATGGTCCTGGATGTATAGAAAGTACGGGTTATGGTCCTGGATGTATAGAAAGTACGGGTTATGGTCCTGGATGTATAGAAAGTACAGGTTATGGTCCTGGATGTAAAGAAAGTACAGGTTATGGTCTTGGATGTATAAAAAGTACGGGTTATGGCCCTGGATGTATAGAAAGTACGGGTTATGGTCCTGGATGTATAGAAAGAACAGGTCATGGTCCTGGATGTATAGAAAGTACAGGTTACGGTCCTGGATGTATAGAAAGTACGGGTTATGGTCCTGGATGTATAGAAAGTACACGGGTTATGGTCCTGGATGTAAAGAAAGTACAGGTTATGGTCTTGGATGTATAAAAAGTACGGGTTATGGCCCTGGATGTATAGAAAGTACGGGTTATGGCCCTGGATGTATAGAAAGTACGGGTTATGGTCCTGGATGTATAGAAAGTACGGGTCATGGTACTGGATGTATAAAAAGTACGGGTTATGGTCCTGGATGTATAGAAAGTACAGGTTATGGTCTTGGATGTATAGAAAGTACAGGTTATGGTCCTGGATGTATAGAAAGTACAGGTTATGGTCTTGGATGTATAGAAAGTACAGGTTATGGTCCTGGATGTATAGAAAGTACAGGTTATGGTCCTGGATGTATAGAAAGTACGGGTTATGGTCTTGGATGTATAGAAAGTACAGGTTATGGTCCTGGATGTATAGAAAGTACAGGTTATGGTCCTGATGTATAAAAAGTACAGGTTATGGTCCTGGATGTATAGAAAGTACAGGTTATGGTCCTGGATGTATAGAAAGTACAGGTTATGGTCCTGGATGTATAGAAAGTACGTGGTTACGGTCCTGGATGTATAGAAAGTACGGGTTACGGTCCTGGATGTATAGAAAGTACAGGTTACGGTCCTGGATGTATAGAAGAGAGTACAGGTTATGGTCCTGGATGTATAAAGTACAGGTTATGGTCCTGGATGTATAGAAAGTACGGGTTATGGTCCTGGATGTATAGAAAGTACAGGTTACGGTCTTGGATGTATAGAAAGTACAGGTTACGGTCTTGGATGTATAGAAAGTACAGGTTATGGTCCTGGATGTATAGAAAGTACAGGTTACGGTCTTGGATGTATAGAAAGTACAGGTTACGGTCCTGGATGTATAGAAAGTACGGGTTACGGTCCTGGATGTATAGAAAGTACGGGTTACGGTCCTGGATGTATAGAAAGTACAGGTTACGGTCTTGGATGTATAGAAAGTACAGGTTACGGTCTTGGATGTATAGAAAGTACAGGTTACGGTCCTGGATGTATAGAAAGTACGGGTTATGGTCCTGGATGTATAGAAATCGGGTTATGGTCCTGGATGTATAGAAAATGCACGGGTTACGGTCCTGGATGTATAGAAAGTACAGGTTACGGTCTTGGATGTATAGAAAGTACAGGTTACGGTCCTGGATGTATAGAAAGTACAGGTTACGGTCTTGGATGTATAGAAAGTACAGGTTATGGTCCTGGATGTATAGAAAGTACAGGTTACGGTCTTGGATGTATAAAAAGTACAGGTTATGGTCCTGGATGTATAGAAAGTACAGGTTATGGTCCTGGATGTATAGAAAGTACAGGTTATGGTCCTGGATGTATAGAAAGTACAGGTTATAGTCCTGGATGTATAGAAAGTACAGGTTACGGTCTTGGATGTATAGAAAGTACAGGTTACGGTCTTGGATGTATAGAAAGTACAGGTTACGGTCTTGGATGTATAAAAAGTACAGGTTATGGTCCTGGATGTATAGAAAGTACAGGTTATGGTCCTGGATGTATAGAAAGGAACGGGTTATGGTCCCGGATGTATAGAAAGTACAGGTTATGGTCCTGGATGTATAGAAAGTACAGGTTATGGTCTTGGATGTATAAAAAGTACGGGTTATGGTCCTGGATGTATAGAAAGTACGGGTTATGGTCCTGGATGTATAGAAAGTACGGGTTATGGTCCTGGATGTATAGAAAGTACAGGTTATGGTCCTGGATGTATAGAAAGTACAGGTTATGGTCTTGGATGTATAGAAAGTACAGGTTATGGTCCTGGATGTATAGAAAGTACAGGTTATGGTCCTGGATGTATAGAAAGTACAGGTTATGGTCCTGGATGTATAGAAAGTACAGGTTATGGTCCTGGATGTATAGAAAGTACAGGTTATGGTCTTGGATGTATAAAAAGTACGGGTTATGGTCCTGGATGTATAGAAAGTACAGGTCATGGTCCTGGATGTATAGAAAGTACAGGTCATGGTCCTGGATGTATAGAAAGTACAGGTTATGGTCCTGGATGTATAGAAAGTACGGGTTATGGTCCTGGATGTATAGAAAGTACAGGTTATGGTCCTGGATGTATAGAAAGTACAGGTTATGGTCCTGGATGTATAGAAAGTACAGGTTATGGTCCTGGATGTATAGAAAGTACAGGTTATGGTCCTGGATGTATAGAAAGTACAGGTTATGGTCCTGGATGTATAGAAAGTACAGGTTATGGTCTTGGATGTATAAAAAGTACGGGTTATGGCCCTGGATGTATAGAAAGTACAGGTGAGGGTCCTGGATGTATAGAAAGTACAGGTTATGGTCCTGGATGTATAGAAAGTACAGGTTATGGTCCTGGATGTATAGAAAGTACAGGTTATGGTCCTGATGTATAAAAAGTACAGGTTATGGTCCTGGATGTATAGAAAGTACAGGTTATGGTCCTGGATGTATAGAAAGTACAGGTTATGGTCCTGATGTATAAAAAGTACAGGTTATGGTCCTGGATGTATAGAAAGCACAGGTTACGGTCTTGGATGTATAGAAAGTACAGGTTACGGTCCTGGATGTATAGAAAGTACAGGTTACGGTCTTGGATGTATAGAAAGTACAGGTTACGGTCCTGGATGTATAGAAAGTACAGGTTATGGTCCTGGATGTATAGAAAGTACGGGTTATGGTCCTGGATGTATAGAAAGTACGGGTTATGGCCCTGGATGTATAGAAAGTACGGGTTATGGTCCTGGATGTATAGAAAGTACAGGTTATGGTCCTGGATGTATAGAAAGTACAGGTTATGGTCCTGGATGTATAGAAAGTACAGGTTATGGTCCTGGATGTATAGAAAGTACAGGTTATGGTCCTGGATGTATAGAAAGTACGGGTTATGGTCCTGGATGTATAGAAAGTACAGGTTATGGTCCTGGATGTATAGAAAGTACGGGTTATGGTCCTGGATGTATAGAAAGTACAGGTTATGGTCCTGGATGTATAGAAAGTACAGGTTATGGTCCTGGATGTATAGAAAGTACAGGTTATGGTCCTGGATGTATAGAAAGTACAGGTTATGGTCCTGGATGTAAAGAAAGTACAGGTTATGGTCCTGGATATAAAGAAAGTACAGGTTATGGTCTTGGATGTATAGAAAGTACAGGTTATGGTCTTGGATGTATAAAAAGTACGGGTTATGGTCCTGGATGTATAGAAAGTACGGGTTATGGTCCTGGATGTATAGAAAGGAACGGGTTATGGTCCCGGATGTATAGAAAGTACAGGTTATGGTCCTGGATGTATAGAAAGTACGGGTTATGGTCCTGGATGTATAGAAAGTACGGGTTATGGTCCTGGATGTATAGAAAGTACAGGTTATGGTCCTGGATGTATAGAAAGTACAGGTTATGGTCCTGGATGTATAGAAAGTACAGGTTATGGTCCTGGATGTATAGAAAGTACAGGTTATGGTCCTGGATGTATAGAAAGTACAGGTTATGGTCCTGGATGTATAGAAAGTACAGGTTATGGTCCTGGATGTATAGAAAGCGCCTAAATCTCAGCTTTGTAAGAGTTCGCTCCGCCCCAGCAGCTCGCGTCTGATTGGTCAGAATTGTGTTTCTGGTGTCAAACGTTGGGCTGCAGAAGTAAAACTTTTTTGGCGCCATCTTGGATTCATCTTCCAGATTTTATTGTAGTTCGATGCTTATGATTCGTTTGTTTATCCTCGACTCGGAGGGTGGAGGATGTTGCCCAGAGACACTGACACACCACTTTTCCTCGGAAGAACTCGGAGACTGAACGAGGATTATGAGACCGAATCCAACACGGCTGCGTCCAGAGTGACTTTTGAGAACTGTTTTCATTGTGTTGCTCGGTGTTTGTGTGTCGTGTGTGTGTGTGTGTAAAGTGTGTGTAAAGTGTGTGTGTTTGCTCCTCCTGTTGCACGGTGTTTGTGTGTCGTGTGTGTAAAGTGTGTGTGTGTGTGTGTAAAGTGTGTGTGTAAAGTGTGTGTGTGTGTGTGTAAAGTGTGTGTGTTTGTGTGTGTGTAAAGTGTGTGTAAAGTGTGAGTGTGTAAATGTGTGTGTGTAAAGTGTGTGTGTGTAAAGTGTGTGTGTGTTTGCTCCTCCTGTTGCTCGGTGTTTGACCCGCTCTGTGGCACCACGAGCTCCAGCACCGGGATTTATGAAGGGAAATTACAACTGGCAAATGGGCCGGACTGAAGAGAGAAGAACTGCCCCCCAGGGCAGAAGAGAGGAGAGAGGAGAGAGGAGAGGGGCAGAAGAGAGGAGAGAGGCAGAAGAGAGGGGCAGGAGAGAGGAGAGAGGGGCAGAAGAGAGGAGAGAGGGGCAGGAGAGAGGAGAGAGGCAGAAGAGAGAAGAGGGGCAGAAGAGAGAAGAGGGGCAGAAGAGAGGGGCAGAAGAGAGGAGAGGGGCAGGAGAGAAGAGAGAGAGGCAGGAGAGAGGAGAGGGGCAGGAGAGAGGAGAGAGAGGCAGGAGAGAGGAGAGGGGCAGGAGAGAGGAGAGAGAGGCAGAAGAGAGGAGAGAGGGGCAGGAGAGAGGGGCAGAAGAGAGAGGCAGGAGAGAGGAGAGAGGGGCAGGAGAGAGGAGAGGGGCAGGAGAGAGGAGAGAGGGGCAGAAGAGAGAGGAGAGGGGCAGAAGAGAGAGGAGAGGGGCAGGAGAGAGGAGAGAGAGGCAGGAGAGAGGAGAGGGGCAGGAGAGAGGGGCAGAAGAGAGGAGAGAGAGGCAGGAGAGAGGAGAGGGGCAGGAGAGAGGAGAGGGGCAGAAGAGAGGAGAGAGAGGCAGGAGAGAGGAGAGGGGCAGGAGAGAGGGGCAGAAGAGAGGAGAGAGAGGCAGGAGAGAGGAGAGGGGCAGGAGAGAGGAGAGAGGGGCAGAAGAGAGAAGAACTGCCCCCCAGAGCAGGAGGGAGGGGCAGGACAGGGGCAGGACAGGGCAAAAGAGATAGAAGAGAAAAGAGAAGTGAGAAAAGCATGAGAGAGAGAGAGAGGGGGGGGGGGGCAGGACAGCAAGAAGACAAGATAGGAGAGAGTGAGATGAGAGAGAAGAGAGGCAGAAGAGAGTAAGAAGAGAAAAGAGAGAGAAACAGAGAGAGAGGGAAAGAGAGAAAAGAGGGGGCAAAAGAGGAGAGAGAGCGCAGGCACAACAGGTGAACGGGGCAAATAAAACTCTACAGTCTAAACTCCGTCAGGGTTCGATTCTGTCGTTTTCGTTCTGGTTCCGTTTACGTCTCAGATCTGAATTTTTACGTCTTAAAAACGCCAAAAAAACCAAAACAAACTAAATAATTTCATTTCAAACCGTTCGACGTCGTCCAAAGTTCCTCCTCAGAGCCTCGTAATTACTCCCTTTTCACAACGTCCTTCAAAGACCAGAGCGGAGTCTGGACGCCGCAGCATAGACCTACGAGCAACTAGCATGCTAACACGCACCTCCTGATGCTGAAACAGCTGCTCACAACAACACGTCTGAACTGGGGCATAAAGGCAAAAAGAGAGAGGAAAACAAGGAGAGAGAGAGGATAGAGAGAATGAGGTAGAGAAAGATAGAGAGAAGGAAAGAGAAAAGGATAAAGAGAAGGATAGAGAGAAGGACAGAAAGAAGCAGGGATAAAAGGATAGAGAGAAGGACAGAGAGAAGGACAGAGAAAAGAATAGAGAGAAGGAGGGAAGGACAGAGAGAAGAATAGAGAAAAGGAGGGAGAGAAGGACAGAGAAAAGGAGGGAGAGAAGAATAGAGAGAAGGATAAAGAGAAGGATAGAGAGAAGGACAGAGAGAAGGATAGAGAGAAGGATAGAGAGAAGGACAAAGAGAAGGATAGAGAGAAGGATAGCGAGAAGGAGGGACAGAACAATAAAGAGAAGGACAGAGAAAAAGAGGGAGAGAAGGAGAGAGAAAATGATAAAGAGAAGCAGAGACAGAAGGATAGAGAAAAGGAGGGAGGGAAGGAGAGAGAAAAGGATAAAGAGAAGGATAGAGAGAAGGATGGAGCAAAGGATAGAGAAAAGGACAAACAGAAGGAGGGAGAGAAGAATAGAGAGAAGGAGGGAGAGAAGAATAGAGAGAAGGAGGGAGGGAAGAATAGAGAGAAGCAGAGACAGAAGGATAGAGAAAAGGATAGAGAGGAGGGAAGGATAGAGAGAAGGAGAGAGAAAAGGATAGAGAGAAGAATAGAGAAAAGGAAGGAGAGAAGGAGGGAGAGAAGAACAGAGAAAAGGAGGGAGAGAAGGAGGGAGAGAAGAAGGGAGAGAAGGAGGGAGAGACAGAGGGAGAGAAGGAGAGAGAAAAAGAGGGAGAGAAGAATAGAGAAAAGGAGGGAGAGAAGGAGGGAGAGAAGAAGGGAGAGAAGGAGGGAGAGACAGAGGGAGAGAAGGAGAGAGAAAAAGAGGGAGAGAAGGAGAGAGAAAAGGAGGGAGGGAAGGAGGGAGCAGAGCTAAAGTGAAATATCTCGGGCGCAGAGACAATAAGAGACGGAGGAAGTGAGGAGCAGAGGGAGGAAGACACCGCTAATGTGAGGCAGCTGTGGATCGCCCTCCTCCGTCCCTCCATCCCCCCATCCCCCTCTCCCTCTCTCTCTCTCTCTCTCTCTCTCAAGGTGCTGCGGGCGTGCGGTGGAAGGAGGAAGCGTCTCGGGAGAGGGAGATGAGAAACACTGTCCGTTTGTGGCTCCAATACTTTCCACTCTGCATCATTCTTCACGAGAGAGGGAGAGGGGGAGGAAGAGAGGGAGGAAGGAAGGAAGGAGGGAGGGAAGGAGGGGAGATGGAAGAGAGGAGAAGAGAGAGAGGAAGAGGGGAGAAAAGAGGGAAAAGAAAGAGAGAACGAGGAGAGGAGAGAGCTAAGAAGAGATGAAATGACAGAAAGCGGATCGAACGAAGAAAGAGTGAGAAAAGGAGAGCGAAAGAGCGATAGAAGGACAGTAAGACAGAAGGGAGAGAAGGAGAGAGTAGTGAAAGAGAGAGAGAGAAAGAAAAGGAAGGAAAGAGAAAGACAACAAGAGAGAAAGAGAGAAGGAGAAATAGGGAAGAAAGAGGAAGGGGAGAGAGAGAAAAACAGAGATAGATAGAAAGTGTGAGAGGGGGAGGAGATAGAGGAGAGAAAGAGAGGAGGAAGAGAAGAGAAGCTGAGATATAGAGGAGGAGGAGGAGAGAGAGAGAGAGAGAGAGGAGAGAGAGGAGGAGGAGAGAAGAAGAGAAAGAGGAGGAGAGAGAGGATAAGAGCGATAGAGAAGGAGAGAGAGAAGGAGAGAGAGGAAAGATAGAGAAGGAATGATAGAGAAGGAGAGAGAGAGAAAGAGGAGGAGAGATAGAAGAGAGAGGGAGAGAAAGAGGAGGAGAGATAGAAGAGAGAGGGAGAGAAAGAGGAGAGAAGTAGTGATAGAGAGAGAGAGGGAGGGAGGAGAGGAGGAGTGATAGAGAAGGAGAGAGAGAGAAAGAGGAGGAGAGATAGAAGAGAAAGGGAGAGAAAGAGGAGGAGGAGAGAAAGAGAGATACAGAAGGAGAGATAGAGGAGAGGAGGAGTAATAGAGAGAGAGAGGAAGGGAGGAGAGGAGGAGTGATAGAGAAAGAGAGAGAGAGAGAGAGAGGGAGGAGAGGAGGAGTGACAGAGAGAGAGAGAGCGGAAGGGAGGAGAGGAGGAGTGATAGAGAAAGAGAGAGAGAGAGAGAGAAAGAGAGAGAGAGAGAGGGAGGAGAGGAGGAGTGATAGAGAGAGAGAGAGAGGAAGGGAGGAGAGGAGGAGTGATAGAGAAAGAGAGAGAGAGAGAGAAAGAGAGAGGGAGAGAGGGAGGAGGAGTGATAGAGAAAGAGAGAGAGGGAGGGAGGGAGGGAGGGAGGAGAGGAGGAGTGATAGAGAAAGAGAGAGAGGGAGAGAGAGAGAGGGAGGAGGTTGCGCGGCTGCTGATTCCCTGATTGCGTCTGGCGCCTGCTGTCGAGCCTCTGCTCAGTGAAATTAAATCCACCGTCCCCCAAATAAATTATAACAAACAGCACAGAGGAGAGAGAGAGAGAACCAGGGAACGAGGGAGGAGGAGGAGAGAGACCCCACCAGGGAACGAGGGAGGAGAGGAGAGAGGGAGAGAGAGAGAGACTCCAGGGACAAGAGAGGGAGGAGAAAGAGGGGGGAAGGTAGAAGGAAAGATTGAGGGAGAGACAGAGGAGAGGAGAGAGGGAGAGAACCCACCAAGACATGCAGGAGAGAGGGAAGAAAGGGGAGAGAAAGAGGAGAGAGAGCGTAAGAGGGAGAGAGGAGAGAGACGACACCAGGGACAGGAGGGGGACAGAGGGAGGAGAGAAGAGAGACAGGAGAAGAGAGAGGGAGGGAGGAGGGGAGAGCGGGAGCAGAGAGGGAGGAGAGAGAGAGAGAAGAGAGGGAAAGGGAGGGAGGAGTGGAGTGAGACGTGAGGGGGATAGAAGAGGAAAGAAGGAAAGATGGTGAGAAAGACCCCACCGGGAAGCTTCGATAAGGAGGAGGGAAGAAAGGGAAGAGAGAGGATAGAGGGGGGAGAGAGAGCGAGAGCGAAGGGAGGGATGGAGAGAGGGAGGAGAGAGAGAACAGAGAGAGGACGTAACACAGGAGAGAGGGAGGAGAGAAAAGAGGACGGACGGCCACATGTTTGTTCAGGAGTTCTTTCCTCTCTGAACTAGTGGTGAGTGGCGGTACTGCAGCCACAGACCGGATTAAACCGGAGCGTCTGCAGCTCAGGGTCAGATCTGTGGAGAGGCGAGTCCACGAACTGTAACAGCACTGGTGTGTGAAGAGCGTCTGCAGCTCAGGGTCAGATCTGTGGAGAGGCGAGTCCATGAACTGTAACAGCACTGGTGTGTGAAGGGTTTTTTGCTTAAGTAAAATCAGATGGAACTGAATAAAGGAACAGTTAATGCCACATTGTGGAACATTCAACAAATCAATTACAGATTCATGGAGAAGAGCAGGAGACGGGTTACAGAGTGCATCTTTAACCAGGACTAAACCAGGACTAAACCAGGACTAAACCAGGACTAAACCAGGACTAAACAGGGACTAAACCAGGGCTAAACCAGGACTAAACCAGAACTAAACCAGGACTAAACCAAGACTAAACCAGGACTAAACCAGGACTAAACAGGGACTAAACCAGGGCTAAACCAGGACTAAGCCAGGACTAAACCAGGACTAAACCAGGACTAAACCAGGACTAAACCAGGACTAAACCAGAACTAAACCAGGACTAAACCAGGACTAAACCAGGACTAAACCAGGACTAAACAGGGACTAAACCAGGGCTAAACCAGGACTAAGCCAGGACTAAACCAGGACTAAACCAGGGCTAAACCAGGACTAAACCAAGACTAAACCAGGACTAAACCATGTCTAAACCAGGACTAAACCAGGACTAAACCAGGGCTAAACAGGGACTAAACCAGGGCTAAACCAGGACTAAGCCAGGACTAAACCAGGACTAAACCAGGACTAAACCAGAACTAAACCAGGACTAAACCAAGACTAAACCAGGACTAAACCAGGACTAAACAGGGACTAAACCAGGGCTAAACCAGGACTAAGCCAGGACTAAACCAGGACTAAACCAGGACTAAACCAGGACTAAACCAGGACTAAACCAGAACTAAACCAGGACTAAACCAGGACTAAACCAGGACTAAACCAGGACTAAACAGGGACTAAACCAGGGCTAAACCAGGACTAAGCCAGGACTAAACCAGGACTAAACCAGGGCTAAACCAGGACTAAACCAAGACTAAACCAGGACTAAACCATGACTAAACCAGGACTAAACCAGGACTAAACCAGGGCTAAACAGGGACTAAACCAGGGCTAAACCAGGACTAAGCCAGGACTAAACCAGGACTAAACCAGGACTAAACCAGGACTAAACCAAGAGTAAACAAAGAGTAAACCAGGACTAAACCAGGACTAAATCAGGTCTAAACCAGGACTAAACCAGGACTATACCAAGACTAAATCAAGACTAAACCAGGACTAAACCAGGACTAAACAAGGACTAAACCAGGACTAAACAAGGACTAAACCAGGACTAAACCAGGACTAAACCAGGTCTAAACCAGGACTAAACCAGGACTAAACTAGGACTAAACCAAGAGTAAACAAAGAGTAAACCAGGACTAAACCAGGACTAAACCAGGTCTAAACCAGGACTAAACCAGGACTATACCAAGACTAAATCAAGACTAAACCAGGACTAAGCCAGGACTAAACCAGGACTAAACCAGGACTAAACCAGGACTAAACCAGGACTAAACCAGGACTAAACCATGACTAAACCAGGACTAAATCAAGACTAAACCAGGACTAAACCAGGACAAACCAGGAATAAACCAGGACAAACCAGGAATAAACCAGGAATAAACCAGGACTAAACCAGGACTATACCAAGACTAAATCAAGAATAAACCAGGTCTAAACCAGGACTAAACAAGGACTAAACCAGGACTATACCAAGACTATACCAAGACTAAATCAAGACTAAACCAGGACTAAACAAGGACTAAACCAGGACTAAACAAGGACTAAACCAGGACTAAACCAGGACTAAACCAGGTCTACACCAGGACTAAACCAGGACTAAACCAGGACTAAACCAGGACTAAACCAAGAGTAAACAAAGAGTAAACCAGGACTAAACCAGGACTAAACCAGGTCTAAACCAGGACTAAACCAGGACTATACCAAGACTAAATCAAGACTAAACCAGGACTACACCAGGACTAAACAGGGACTAAACCAGGACTAAACAGGGACTAAACAGGGACTAAACCAGGACTAAACAGGGACTAAACCAGGGCTAAACCAGGACTAAACCGGGACTAAACCAGGACTAAACAGGGACTAAACCAGGGCTAAACCAGGACTAAACCAGGACTAAACAGGGACTAAACCAGGACTAAACCAGGACTAAACAGGGACTAAACCAGGGCTAAACTACAAATAAACCAGGACTAAACCAGGACTAAACTAGAGCAAAACCAGAACTAAATCAGGACTAAACCAGGACTAAACCAGGACTAAACCAGAACTAAATCAGGACTAAACCAGGACTAAACCAGAACTAAATCAGGACTAAACCAGGACTAAACCAGGACTAAACCAGGACTAAACCAAGACTAAACCAGGACTAAACCATGACTAAACCAGGACTAAACCAGGACTAAACCAGGACTAAACAGGGACTAAATCAGGACTAAACCAGGACTAAGCCAGGACTAAACCAGGACTAAACCAGGACTAAACCAGGACTAAACCAAGAGTAAACAAAGAGTAAACCAGGACTAAACCAGGACTAAATCAGGTCTAAACCAGGACTAAACCAGGACTATACCAAGACTAAATCAAGACTAAACCAGGACTAAACCAGGACTAAACAAGGACTAAACCAGGACTAAACAAGGACTAAACCAGGACTAAACCAGGACTAAACCAGGTCTAAACCAGGACTAAACCAGGACTAAACTAGGACTAAACCAAGAGTAAACAAAGAGTAAACCAGGACTAAACCAGGACTAAACCAGGTCTAAACCAGGACTAAACCAGGACTATACCAAGACTAAATCAAGACTAAACCAGGACTAAGCCAGGACTAAACCAGGACTAAACCAGGACTAAACCAGGACTAAACCAGGACTAAACCAGGACTAAACCATGACTAAACCAGGACTAAATCAAGACTAAACCAGGACTAAACCAGGACAAACCAGGAATAAACCAGGACAAACCAGGAATAAACCAGGAATAAACCAGGACTAAACCAGGACTATACCAAGACTAAATCAAGAATAAACCAGGTCTAAACCAGGACTAAACAAGGACTAAACCAGGACTATACCAAGACTATACCAAGACTAAATCAAGACTAAACCAGGACTAAACAAGGACTAAACCAGGACTAAACAAGGACTAAACCAGGACTAAACCAGGACTAAACCAGGTCTACACCAGGACTAAACCAGGACTAAACCAGGACTAAACCAGGACTAAACCAAGAGTAAACAAAGAGTAAACCAGGACTAAACCAGGACTAAACCAGGTCTAAACCAGGACTAAACCAGGACTATACCAAGACTAAATCAAGACTAAATCAAGACTAAACCAGGACTAAGCCAGGACTAAACCAGGACTAAACAAGGACTAAACCAGGACTAAACAAGGACTAAACCAGGACTAAACCAGGACTAAACCAGGACTAAACCATGACTAAACCAGGACTAAATCAAGACTAAACCAGGACTAAACCAGGACAAACCAGGAATAAACCAGGACTAAACCAGGACTAAACCAGGACTAAACCAGGACTAAACCAGGACTAAACCAGGACTAAACTCTTAAATAAATGTGATTAAAAACGACATCGACGATCGAGTCTTTTGGGCTTTGGTGCAGTGGGAAATCAGCAGAGGGAAGTGTGAGGTGTTTATAAAGTTGTTTTCTAACGTTTCCAGACACTAATGAGTGAACCAGGCAGAGCGTTTGGTTTGTTAGACTCGTGGCTGTTGTCAGATGGGTTAAAGTGGAGTTAAGCTTCTTCAGTCTGAAGCAAATTGGTGTTTTATGTGGAAGTTCAGAACTTGCCCCCATCACTACACTAGTTTGTTGCCTTAACACAGTGAGATCTCCACCGAGGAAACACTGATCTGTGCCGTTTTTGGGCTTCTGACAGAATTCACCACCTCTAGAAATGACTTTAGCTTCAGACGTGCCGGAGTTCGACTTTAACAGCTCCTTTTCCTTTTAGTTTAGAGATCAGCAAGTCCATTGTTTTTAGTTTGAGAGAAGAACTCAGCCTAAATCTGCAGGTTTGTGAGTCAAACGTGTGAATGAAACAAAAAAACACAACTCCAGGTCTGTTTGTGACGAGGAAACATCATCACACAGCTCCGAGCGCAGCGTAATATCGACTTTTTAAACCTGGACAAACGCAAACGCCTCAGACTTAAACCCGAGTCTCTCCCGCAGGTTCGGAGCTGTTTTCTTTGCTCTGTTCTTTAAACCTCAGACGCTCATTTCACACCGGCCTTTGCCCTAATCAGAAACAAATGAGCCTCAAACGTCACAAACCTCACGGGGAGTGGGACCCGAGGGCACGAGGGAAACCGGGTGAACAATAACAAAACTCTGCGGGAGGACGCGATTTCAGAGGAATCTCGATAAGCGGAGGTGGGAGAAGAGTCGGACTTGCACCTAAAGACGTCTCTGGGGCTTTAACCGCGAACAGGAAACATATTTACATATTTACATCTCCACGTTCACGTTTATTGTTTTTAAAATGTCATATTCGCCAAAAACAGTGGATTTTTCATGTGTTTTTGACGAGGGGACGAGTTTATAACACGGAAAAAAGCTCCAAAAAGTTGATTTTGCTTAACACCGTGATCTGTTCGTCCCCTTCTCTGTCAGATCTGTGGAGAGGCGAGCACACCAACGATAAGAACACCTGTTTTGGAAGGATTTTAGGGAAAATAAAACCAGATGGAAGTGAATGAAGGTAAAGTTAAAGCCGCATTGTGGAATGTTCAATAAATTAATTAGAGATTCATGGAGGAGAGCGAGTGACGGACCATTGGCCAGAAAGGTTACGGAGTGCAACTTTAACCAGGACTAAACCAGGACTAAACCAGGACTACACCAGGACTAAACCAGGACTACACCAGGACTAAACCAGGACTAAACCAGGACTAAACTAGGTCTAAACTAGGACTAAATTAAGACCAGACCAGGACTAAATCATGACTAAACCAAGACTAAACCAGGACTACACCAAAACAAAACCAGGACTAAACCAGTACTAAACCAGGACTAAACCAGGTCTAAACCAGGACTAAACCAGTACTAAACCAGGACTAAACCAGGACTAAACTAGGTCTAAACTAGGACTAAATTAAGACCAGACCAGGACTAAATCATGACTAAACCAAGACTAAACCCAGATTAAACCAAGACCAAACCAGGACTAAACCAGGACTACACCAAAACAAAACCAGGACTAAACCAGTACTAAACCAGGACTAAACCAGGACTAAACCAGGTCTAAACTAGGACTAAATTAAGACCAGACCAGGACTAAATCATGACTAAACCAAGACTAAACACAGATTAAACCAAGACCAAACCAGGGCTAACCAGGACAAAACCAATGCCAGACAAGGACTAAACCAAGACTAAACAAAGACTAAGACTAAAGACTCATAATCATAACTAAACCAGGATTAAACCAGAAATAAACCAGGACAAAACCCGGACTAAACCAGGATTGAACCAGGACTAAACCAGGACTAAACCAGGACTAAACCAGAGAGAAAATAGGGGGCAGATGGAGGGAAGAAGGATAGAAAAAGGAGGGAAGACATATATAGAGCGAGAAATCAACTTTTCGCAGCTTCCTCCCAGGTTATAACAATGTCCCCTGGTCAAAAACCTGCCTGAGGTGATTTTAAACATGATACGTGCGTGTTTGAGTCATTTAGCGATCTCTCCCGGACCCTATTCCAACCTTTTTTTACAGTTAGCTCCGGGATTCTGTACGAGGCTCCGCCCACAAGCCGACATCACCCAAGATCCTGCGCAAAATTCTCCATAAATACACAAAAACATGGTATAAAACTGTGCTATAACTTCACAAACCTGGTCTGATGTGTTGTTCTGTGACAGCTCTGAAGGGGGAGTGAGTTAGCGCGAAGAGCAAAGGGGTGAGAGACTAAAAAAAGCCTAAAAAAACCCCAAAAAATTAAACTAATAAAACGTGTTAATATGTTGTTTGTGGTTGAAAACAGCTTTTTCAAAACAATAAAATGAAAACTTGGTGATCTAAATGTTATGTGTTCACAGTTATTAACGCACAGAATTAAAAATAAACTCTTCGAAAGTTCAAATTTGCAGAATATTTGAAGCTTCTTGGGTTCGATTTGCGGTAAAAAGTGAAATAAAGTGAATGAAGTTCTTCTGTTTACGGCTCAACAGTGTAACAGATCTAATGGGTTCAGTGTCTCTTTTCGTCTCTTTTCTTTCGTCGTGGTGAGGGTCGTTTTCACCTTCCCTGACACTGCGCCTCATCAGGGCCTATGCGAAGTGACAGGAGGGTCCCGGGGCAACAGGGGGGGCAACAGGGGGGCGAGGAGGGGGCAAAGACGACGGTAAAGGGGGGGGGCAAAAGCGCAGCACACACACACAAACAGCCCCAGCCCAATGTCTTCATCCTAAACGCATTTGCTCCAGTTCCTGCCGAGTGGCCCTGGGGCAGATTGGAGGGGCAGGGGCAGACTGGGGGGGGGCAGGGGCAGAGGGGGGTGAGAGGGGGTGAGAAGGGGCAGTTAGCGTAAACATACATGTGTCTATAGATAACATGTGTTTGGAGACGAGTGTGAAGAGGAGCAGGGAGGAGCAGGGAGGAGCAGGGAGGAGCTGTCCAGACTGAACCAGAGGAGTGAGTTAGTTTTGTTTTGTTGCACTTTTATTTTCCCCCAAAGGGAAAATGTCCATCATTTTGTCCATAAACCTCTGAGGCCGACATCAACGGGCGTTTGAAAGGCCTGGATCTGATCTTTTTGGATGCTTTTTGCCTGATTTTGGATAGTATCTTAATTTTGCCTAATTTTGGATGCTTTTTGTCTGTTTTTAGATGCTTTTTGTCTAATTTTGTGTGCTTTTTCTGTTTTTGTCTGTTTTTAGATGCTTTTTGTTTGTTTTTAGATGCTTTTTGTTTGTTTTTGTCTGATTTTGTATGCTTTTGGGATACTTTTTGTCTGTTTTTTCTGTTTTTGGATGCTTTTTCTCTGTTTTTGTATGCTTTTTGTCTAATTATGTGTGCTTATTGTCTAAATTTGTGTGCTTTTTGTATGTTTTTGGATACCTTTTGTCTTTGTTGTCTGTTTTTATCTGTTTTTGTATGCTTTTTGTCTAATTTTGTGCTTTTTCTGTTTTTGTCTGTTTTTAGATGCTTTTTGTCTGTTTTTGTATGCTTTTTGTCTAAATTTGTGTGCCTTTTGTATGTTTTTGGATACCTTTTGTCTTTGTTATCTGTTTTTAGATGCTTTTTGTCTGTTTTTTCATGCTTTTTGTCTAATTTTGTATGCTTTTTGTATGCTTTTGATCTGTTTTTGTATGCTTTATGTCTGTTTTTGGTTAATTTTAGTCTGTTTTTTGATACTTTTTGTCTGTTTTTGTATGCTTTTTTATGCTTTTGGTCTGTTTTTTGATACTTTTGCCTGCTTTTGGATACTTTTTGTCTGATTTGGTCTGTTTTTGTATGCTTTTTGCCTGTTTTTGTCTGTTTTTTATGCTTTTTGTCTGATTTTGGATGCTCCTTTTATCCCCTCTACCTCTGCCCCACTTTGACTCCCTCTCTCCTCCTCATTCCTTCTCTCCTCTTCTCCTCCTCTGTCCTCTCTTCACTCTCGTACACAGGACAGATGATCTCTGCTCCTGCCCTGGAGCTGCGCACAAACGCCCATATGTTGCCCATCACACACACACACACACACACACACACACACACACACACACACCACACACACACACACACACACACACACATCACACACACACACACACACACACACACACACACACACACACACACACCACACACGCACACACACACACATACACAGACTAAAAATAAACAAATAAAATACAAAGACAAGCGCTTTTAACCACGTTTTAACTCTTATTCCTTTTCATTTACTCACTCAAACTTGTATTATTATTATTATTATTATTATTATTATTATTATTATTATTATTATTCTACAATTAAGACCCCATTGCTCTGAAAATCCCCGTTTCCACCTACCCCCCAGACACGCCCACAGCTCAGGGCTCAGGAGTTTTTCCCGTAAACTAAACGTGAGAGAAAAGCGTGACCTGTTTTCTTGTCTGTGTGCGGAGGCTCGTGGCCCGTGCACACGTATGCGGAGGCGGCGTTCGGTGTTTGGTGTTTGGTTCGCTCCCCGCTGTTTGCAAACCCCCAGAGCCCGGGCCTGTACTTAACCTTTTGATGTCGGCGCGTCCCCTCCACACGCAGGAGCCCAGACCGCCGCCCGACTGCATCACCCCGCTTCAAACGGACACATAATTCAAAACCGGTGTGTTAATGCAGGACTGGCATGAACGAGGGAGGAGAGGAGGAGAGGAGGAGAGGAGGAGGGAGGAAGGAAAGGGAGAGGAAGGAAATAGAGAGGGAAGAGGAAGGAAGGGGAGAGGGAGAGGAAGGAGAGAGAGGAGGAGGAGGAGGGAGGAAGGAAGGAGAGAGGAAGGAAGGGGAGAGGGAGAGGAAGGAGAGAGAGGAGGAGGAGGGAGGAAGGAAGGAAGGAGAGAGGAAGGAAAGAGAGAGAGAGGAAGGAGGAAAGGGGAGAGAGGGAGGGAGGAGAGAGGAAGGAAGGAAGGAAGGAAAGAGAGGGAGGAAGGAAAGAGAGAGGGAGGAAGGAAAGAGAAAAGGAGAGGAAAAAGGAAAGAGAGGGAGAGAGGAAGGAAGGAAGGAAGGAAGGAGAGAGGGAGGGAGGAAGAAGGAGAGGGACAGGAAGGAAACAGAGAGGGAGAGGAAGGAGGAAAAAGAGGGAAAGGAAGGAGGAAAGAGAGAGGGAGGAAGGAGGGAAGAGAGGGTGAGGGGAAGGAGGAAAAGGATGACAGAGAGAAGGAGGAAGGAATGAGAGAGAGGAAGGAAATAGGGAGAGGAAGGAAGAAGGAAAAAGAGGGAGAAGAAGGAAGTAAAGAGAGAGGCAGAGGAAGGAGGAAAAGCATGACAGAGGGAGGAAGGAAGAATGGAAGATGCAAGATGAGGGAGGAAGATTGGATTATGCAAGATGAGGGAGGAAGGAAAGAGGGAGAGGAAGGAGGAAGGGATGACAGAGGGAAGGTAACTTTATTTCTATAGCACTTTTCACGCACACACACGTCCCCAAAGACACTTTATAGATCATTATTATCAGTTCATTCTTCATTCACTCCAGACCTGCTGGCGTAAACTCCTGTAGCCACAGTTGCCCTGGGACAGACTGACAGAACCAAGGCTCCGTAGCAAATTTAAAAACATCTTCAGCTGAACAAAGTGCTTCACATAAAGGAAACAAAGACAGAAGAACATAAATAACACAATGTGAGGACTGTAAAAAAACAAAAAAAACAAACAAGAGAAACTGAATAACTAGTATTAAATGCCGGGGGAAAAGAAATGAGTTTTCAGTCTAGTCTTGAACTGCACTACAGACTGAGAGGATGTGACACCAACACTCACACTCCACTTTCACACCTACAGCAGGTTTTGGGTTGATGGGGGAAACCGGAGCCCGCAGGAAACATCCAGACACGGGGAGAACATGCAAACTCCACACAGAAAGGCCCGGGCGACGTGGGGGATCGAACCCAGAACCCGTGAGGCGCGAGAGCCACAACCACTGTGACGCCGAGAGGAGCAGGTTTTACAGACACGAAACTCAAAACCACATGGCTCATTTGCATACAGCTCATTTGCATAAACAGTATAAGCTGCGCTGCTGATGCTTCAGTTTCTCAGTGAATATGAGTGTTCTCTCTGTGACGGAGGATGTGCTGCTGGTGTTGAGTCTGTTCTGTGCGTGTGTCGTGTTGGTTCGTGATGATTCATGTTAAACTTTTCAGAGTTTATACGTCTCCACTGCGCACAGACCAGTTTAAACCCTCGCCCCCTAGTGTTGTGGAGGTGAATTACTTCGATTCAGAACCACAAATCAAAAATGACGGCGACAAGGTGACGCAGAATTATAATTCAGCCTTAAGGCGACTCAATTTTGTCACAGCACAAGAGCAATAATTAAATCTACTAAAAGAAAAGAGAATAAATCAGATTTTGAGAACTAAGTGAGTCAAGTATAGAATGATTTTGACCATAAGTCGTGTAGATTTAAACAGTTGAAAAATGTGCCGTATCGGAGCTTTTGCCAATACCAGTATCGGTATCGGAACAACCTTTTTTTTTTCATCCGTGCACCGAAGCTAAAAGTGATTTCCAAAGTCTCTGAGATCCATTTTAGGTCCAGATACAAAATAAATACGATATTAACACAAATCGTACTCTAATCCTCTGTTTTTTCTACAATTATGAAGTAAAAACACATAAAACAAAGTGTGGTAAAGACGTGACCTGAAAATACAAACACGAAGCCAAGTTACAGGTCAGATCTGCGGAGGGGAGAGCTCATTTATAGTAAGAATTCATGTTTTTCCATGTTTTGGATGATTAAAACACCTGTACTTTAGTAAATGTAATAGAGAGATAAGAAAGAAATAACATCTCAAAGGAAACAGGAAGGTATCAGGACGTACACGAGGAAAGTTACATGGTAAAACTTTAAAATGGAGCCCGGAGAAGATGGCGTGTGGGCAGTTTCGAGTCAGCGTGCGGAGTGTTAGTCGTGAAACCACCGGCTCAGCCAAACGCAGTGGAGCGGAGACAGAAGAACGGACAAGCTGCGTTTAAGTACCGATGGGGAGCGAGATTATGCGGCGCTTTGATCTTAATCTGGACACTGAGGAAAACGGGCGAAAGTCGGGCCTGTGTCCGACACTTTGAAGTCCAAATCTCCAACACGAGGAGTGAGCTAATGAACGCAACCGCCGCTACGCTCAAGCTACGGCTAAAGCTAACGAGACACGGCAAACGCTCAGCCCGAGGACGCAAAACTGCAGACAAAAGAACCCAACGTGCAGGGAAAAACTACAGACAAAAGAACCCAACGTGCAGGGAAAAACTACAGACAAAAGAACCCAACGGGCAGGGAAAAACTACAGGCAAAAGAACCCAACGTGCACAGAAAAACTACAGACAAAAGAACCCAACGTGCACAGAAAAACTACAGACAAAAGAACCCAACGTTCCCAGAAAAACTACAGATTAACGAACTCAATGTGCACAGAAACACTGCAGACAAACGAACCCAATGTGCAGGGAAAAATTACAGGCAAAAGAACCCAACGTGCAGGGAAAAAATGCTGACAAAAGAACCCAACATGCACAGAAAAACTACAAGCAAAAGAACCCAACGTTCCCAGAAAAACTACAGATTAAAGAACCCAACGTGCAGGGAAAAACTACAGATTAAAGAACTCAGTGTGCACAGAAAAACTAAAGACAAATGAACCAAATGTGCAGGGAAAAACTACAGACAAAAGAACCCAACATGCAGGGAAAAAATGCTGACAAAAGAACCCAACATGCACAGAAAAACTACAAGCAAAAGAACCCAACGTGCCCAGGAAAACAGACAAAAGAACCCAACGTGCACTGAGAATCTGTTCTAGAGATGGAACATTGGTTAGACTGGGAAATTACTTGGACACAGGAGCTCAAACAACAGAATATATGAGAATAACAAAGAGAAAAGTGTAAATGTCAATAATAAATTCAAAATAAGCAGCAAAAATAGCAAGACGGGTGTTATTGACAATTTTGGAGGATTTCCTCATCGGTATCGGTCTGATATTGAAATTTTTACATCGATATTTCCAAAAATATGATAAATTTGGTCTGAAAGCTTCATATCTGTTATCGGCCACAACAACAAGGAAAATATCAGATGGTATATATAATATCTATGGTCACATGGAAAATGGTAAATTATTATTATTATTATTTTGCAAACACTGGGGGTGAGGTGGGTTAAGTGTCTTGCCCAGGGACACGATGACGGCACAGTGCAAAAAAGTTTGGTCAAAATTTAAGACATAAACTAGGGAAGCACCGAAATGAAAAATTGTGGCCAAAACCAAAACTGCATATCAAATGCAGTCGTTACATTTTTCACATTTTTTTTTATATTGCATAAATAGCCCAGAATAAAATATTAGACATGTTTTTAAAAGAAAGTAAATGTTTATTTAATATTCTTTAAATATTCCAGTTTTTCATGTATATTAGGCGAGGCCAGGGGTCGGTAACCTTAATAAATACTCAGTCTTTGAATTTTAAATACTCAGTCTTTGAATTTTAAATACTCAAAGAGCCGTTTGGAGCGTCTCTCACAGAAAACAGTAGGAAATAAAAATCCAAACTTAAATTATCCACTCGCCGTGAACCAAAAATCCAGACTGTGTCACACGCCACTTTTGGCCCTGATTTCCACCAAAAGCCCAAAGTGGCTTTTTTGCAGTATTTGGTCGAATATTTTTGGTGCATCCCTAATATAAACACTTAAATCTATCAGAAAATGACTTAAAAGTAGTGAAATGATCGGTCCACGCAGCGAGATCATTTTACTGGACAAGTTTACTGGATGACCTTTAGAGCAGAATGAAGCCGTTTCAGAAGGAGTAAGTCGATAATAAATCTGAAAACGAGACGAATAACCTGATCTGTGGGAGCTGGAAACGATGATGCAGGATTTGAACCGACAACTTTCTGATCAATGGACGAATGCTGAACTAGAAAAGGAACGAGTCTTGAATTCTGAACACTCGGCTTGTTTTCAGTAACCGTATAACGAAGTGGACTAAGTGAGTGTGACATGACGAGGCGAACACTCGCAGGAGCAAAACTGGAGTCGAGTTCCACGTTAGGAATGGGCTCTACTCACGCTTACGTCGGAAAAGTGAAGACGTTTGGAAACATGCGGAGGACGGCTTCCTCTGGCGAAGGGAACGTTGACAAGATCTGGGAAATCTGAGAGAATGGACCGTTTTAATTCATCTAGACGTCACTGTGTTCTTTCTTTTCCCCCATCCCGTCCTCCGCGGGAAGCTTTGGCAGGTTGTGAAGACGGGTTTATCGCATGCCCAAAGTCGGGAACTACACCGGAAGTGGCATCCCTGTGTTTCCGGACGTCTCCCGGTGAGTCAAAACTACTCATTGATCCCGTTAAATCTTCTCCGCATTTTCCCGGGGTGTACAGTCTTACCGCGACTAATTCAGAATGATTTTGTAGCTGCACCTAAACCCTTCAGAAACAGAAGAGCAGCTTTTTATTTGAAGACGAGGCGCAAGTTCTGATCAAACCAAACTTCCCCAGTGCGTATCTCCCTCCGTTTAATGATCTGGGACTCACCGAGACAAGAAAAGCGCAAGAAGAGGCAGATTCAGAATAAAAAATAAAAGGCGACAGTCTTCGGCGTGTGATATTTGTTGTATCTGACAGACTTCGCGCTCTCGGCACTCGGAGAAGTTCCCGTCTCCTCCGTGAAAGTCTGACTTCGGCCTCGAGCGGGAACTTCCTCCTCTTCAGCCTCATCCCCTCTCGACTCTCGGCTTCAAGAAAACGTCTCCGTCGCAAACTTTTGGGCTCAACGTCGCACACGAAGCGTCAGTCAGGTCAAAAGAGCGGAGGGGAGAAAGTCCTGCTGTGGTTTTAGCTCCTTATGCAGATTTTTTTAATGACAGTGATGAAACCGATACCGCAGGACACCGGATTACAGCCCAACCCTACTCCACACACCTTCACTGGAATCATTTGGATCATTTCCGCTCTGGAGTTGCCAAATTCCCCCTGAACTAAAGGTAAAAACAGTTCTGTTCACTTGAAAACTACCGCCTCATGACATCACAAGGTGGAACAGAGCGTTTTGAGCTTTTGGAGACGTGTGTGAATGAAACAAAACACAACTCCAGGTCCGTTTTTGAGGAGGAAACAAAGTTATAACTTGATTTACAGCTCATCCATGGACTGGTAAAGTGTTTCTTTCAAAATAACACTGAAGGAAAAAGTTTATACCAAAAGTACCAGAATTGTAAATGTTTCTTCTTTTACGGTTTTATTTATAGTTTAGAGGAGAGAAAGTCGGCGCTGTGCCCCGTGTCCGAAGCGACTGTGGTGGGATCTCTGGCCTGACGCAGGGTCGGAGTCTCTCCCCTGAAGCCAAAACACTGCCGAATACTATATTAGGTCCTTATGCGCTGCAGATTTTTTAAATGATGGTAATGAAACTGACACTGTTACTACTTTTTGATACCTCGATACACCTTTACTGTATTACTGCCCCACCCTGCTCAGCATGGCTCTAGTATTGTGTGCTCCGGTTCAGTGGAGTAGAGCTACATGTTTTCGCAGTGTGTAGAGTATTTTGTAGTAGTAGTAGTAGTAGTAGTAGTAGTAGTAGTAGTAGTAGCAGTAGTAGTAGTAGTAGTAGTAGTAGTAGTAGTAGTAGCAGTAGTAGTAGCAGTAGTAGTAGTAGTAGTAGTAGTAGTAGTAGCAGTAATGAGGAGTCCCAGTGAGCTGCTGTGTTGCGTTAGCATCAGCAGAGCCTCACAGCGCAGGTTTGAACACAGAGGCTAAAACAACACTCACCTCCAGATGAGTCAGATTACACACAGACGAGCTGCAGTGTCCCCAGGTACTACTACTACTACTACTACTACTACTACTACTACTACTACTACTACTACTACTACTACTACTTTTTACTACTATTACTACTACGCCATGGACTCTTTAAAGACATTTTGAGGACTTTTGACTGTTTACAAGAGGATTCTGCTTTGTGTTGTTAATTTTAAGGCATTTTTTTAACCAAAACCGAGCTTGACAAGTGTGACCCGTAGGCTCGCATCTCCACAAACCCGACTCTTACTTGGCCTGGAGCGCTCGTTTCCATGGAAATGTTGTTCCTTTGGCTATAATGTTCTACAGTATGACATAAAACCCCATTTATCTCTGTGGAGAATGTTCCAAAGTCTGGCTTTTTATGGACTCATACAGGTGGTTGGGGGTCTGTCACCTGCTTGTTTCCATGGATACGTCATTGCTCTGCCCAGAATGTTCCACACTGTGACATTAAACACCTCTACTTTACATTTGTTCCCTCACAGGTGGTTTTATAGCTCAAAAATTCCTGGAAAAACATTAATTCTAACTGTGAGCGGGGTCGCCTCTCCACAGATCTGACCCGTAACTTGGTCTGAATTTGATCTCCATGGAGATTGATGGAGGTTTAACGCCGTACTGTGGAACATTCCAGGCAAAGCAACCCAAAAAAGTCACAGAACGCACCTTAACGTTGGTCGGTTACGTCGTGAAAGAAGTTTGACGACTTAAATTGGATCCCGTGAAGCTGAACTGACTTAAAAAACCCGGAGGAGCCGCTTGCGTATCTCCACCTAATGACGTCACGCAGCTGGACCAAGCGTTTTCAGCTCTAGAACGGAAGAAGACTGAAAACGGCACAACTCAAATGCGTATAAACGAAGCGAAACTCGGCTCCAGGTGCGTTTTTGATGAGAAAACCGAGATTTGTGCGACGGTAAAAGGCGAGCGGTGAACACGGGCCCTTTAACTCGCGCGAGGGTTTCGGTTTCGCGTACAAACCTTTCTTTAATTTGTTGTGGAACACTTCAAAGCTCGGGCCGTGTTTTCACATGTCCAGAATCAGTGTGGATCTTCAGGACTAAGTGACTGTGGAAGTAGCAGTGGGCTAAAACAACACAATCCTCAAAAACATGTGCTCCCAATTACCTCCTCGCCCCGAACGCACAGGGGAGGGAGGGGGAGGGGTACGAGGAGGGGTAAAAAGGAGGAGAAGAGGGGGTAAAAGAGGGATGAAGAGGAAGGGAGGGGGTGTCAGTGTATAGAGCACACTTATGTAAACATTTGGAGCTACCTTGATGCCGTGAGGAGCTAAAAATGCGGTTAAAAAAAAGTGTAACACGACTTTAAAATATTTCTGGCGATACAAATCTTAAAGGCACAGTGTCCAAAAAAAAAAACAACAACAACTATTGATGGGACAAGATCTCGTGCCCCAAGATCTCACGAGACAAAATTACCATGAGATTTTCTGAGGTTTCTGAGGTTTTTACATTTGGATTGGATAAAAAAAATTGAGTTATCGTATTTTTTGGACCATAAATCGATCAATGACCGGGTCTATTTTCATACATAGGGCGCTGGATTTCACTGATTCTTGAAAATAATCAGGAAACTTTTAGCTTTTATCATCAAACTTTAAATAGTAAATTTAAGTCACTGATTTATGTTGTATGTTCTGTTATGTGCGAACAACAACGAGCTGTCAATCAAACCTGTTGCTAACGCTAGGGTGAGGGACCTCGGGGAAAGGAAAGCGTCTGATTGGTCCGTTATTTATGTTCATATCTTGATTTAGGAACAAAACAGCGAAATGAAAAGTTCAGGATCCTGTGTCGCGGGTTCATACGAACAATTTAAGACCAAAATGCCGAGGCTCAGAGCAGCAGGTCCAGAGAGAGGAGCCGGAAGAGACTAATGTGAGTCAATGGGAAAAAGGGAGAGAAGGAGCCGGAAGAGCCTCCTGGAGCACTTCCTGTTTTGGCACGCGCCGGCTAACGCTTTCGCTATGTCCACTCATATATACGGACTATGGACACAACTCGCCCGGTGTTGCCTCTGTCTTGGTGAATGTGAGTTCACCTTCCGTCGTCCACTGCTCCCACACAGCTGCAGTTTAACTCTGAACGACCTGTTGACACCGATATTTAGAGGTTGGAGTTCTTCGGTTAATCCATCCGGAATGACGGCAGCACTAGAACGACGCTGCTCTATACACACCTTGAGTAATAATGACACTTAAAACTACATGGCTAATTTACCAAAGCGCTGAAAAAATGAGCTCGCGTGCTGATGTGTTCAGCTTCTGTGGGACTAAAGGACACGGCTCAGTGGAATATGAGTGTTCTCTCAGAGTCAGAGGATGTTCTGCTGATGGTGAGTCTGTTCTGCGCTTATGTCGCGTTGGAGATGGTTCATGTTAAAGTTTTTGGAGATTATACGTCTGCAGAAGCATAGGCCTGTTTAGTGTTGTCACGGTGAATTACATTGTGGCGCATGGCCCTTGATTCAGAAACATAAATCAGAAACGACGGCGACGCAGAATCAATGCGTAACTATAATTTGGCCTTTAGTTTGCTTCAATCAGGCGTGTAAGTGTCTGAACAGGACTTTCGCTAACTTTAAATGACAATATCTAATATATTAATTAATTCATTCATTTTTTTTAATTTATATTTTTATTTTGGGCAAGTAAGTTTTGTTTTTTTTGTATTAATAATGTAACAGAAAACTATAATTCGTCCTTTAGTTTGCTTCAGTCGGGTGTGTGAGTTAGTATGACTCTGAACAGGGGCCATTTCGGGTCCTTATACAGGCACTGTAATATGATGCTGAAGCAACCAAATACGCAAGAATTTCTCCCCTATGCGCACGATTGTTTACAGAAGTAGTAAAACATTTTGACAATTTTTTTGAGCACCGTGTTCCACATAAAACTGATTCCAGGTCAGTAAACACAACCAGAATTAATACATATATAACGTGCACCAAATTATAAGGCGCGCTGATGATTTTTGAGAAAAATAAAGGATTTTAAGTGTGCCTTATGGTCCGACAAATATGGTAAGTACCACTGAGTTGTAATTTTTTGACAGCAAAACAGTGAGAACAAAACTGGGAACTGATTTGGCCAGTTTATTTATGATAAAGAATGAGCGTTATGCTAATGAGCGCGCCTGTGATCCACCAGCGCTAACACATGCTAACGTGAGTCACCAATCACAGCGCGTTAGCTTCAGCGGGAGCGTGTTAGCTTCAGCGGGAGTGCGTTAGCTTCAGCAGGAGCGCGTTAGCTTCAGCGGGAAAGTTAGTGGCGCAGGGGGGGGTTGTGAGTTTGGGTTAGCCGGCGCGTCGCTAACGGCTGAGGAGAAGTGACAGGAGCTGGGACCGGATTAGCGACATTGTTCAGCTAAAAATGCTAACAGAAGCCTGGCAGAGCTGGTGAATAAAATAAAACGGTAGCACGAAGGTAACTCCAGGGCTGCACATGGACCTTGGAGTCATAACACTGAATTTAAAGCTGTAATATTGGACTTTTTGCACGTGAAACTAGACTAAAATATGTTTGTTTTTTCATCCCGGTTATGTTTATTGCACTAAAAATATAGAAAACATATGTCTTTATTCTGA